>JAPDVU010000011.1:39591068-40131068 GCA_026230045.1 Corynorhinus townsendii
GGGGTTTCCCTCAGACACATGGGCTTGCACTTTCTTGTCTTGCTGTCTCTTTATATATGTCCCTATTTTTTTGTGTTTCTCTCTAATTCCATCTCTGTTTATGTCTGTTTGTCTCTGTCTCTGTCCTTTCTAATGACTCATTTTCTCAGTTCCTGTGTCTCCCCATTTCTCTAGTTTCTCTCCCTCTTCCCTCTGTTAGCTCTGCCTCTCTTCACCTTAACTTCTGTCTCTGGTTCTCTTTCTCTGATCTGTCACTTTGTGTCCCAGTTCCTCCATCTCCACATCTTCTTACTACCTCATCATCATCATCTCTCTCTCTTCCTTGCTTCCTGACTGTCTCACTCTTCATCTGTCTGTCTCTCTCTGCCTTGGTTTCTGCCTCTGTGACCCTGTTCCTCTCTTCCTCCTTGGTGCCTCATCAGGTGACAGTGGGAACTGGATTGAGATCGCCTATGGCACCAGCTCAGGAGGCGTGCGGGTCATCGTGCAGCACCCCGAGACTGTGGGCTCCGGGCCACAGCTCTTCCAGACCTTCACCGTGCATCGAAGCCCCGTCACCAAGATCATGTTGTCAGAGAAGCATCTCATCTCAGGTAGGCTTGTGGGCTGCCCCAAGCGCCCATTTCCTGCAGGAGGGGTGGCTTGGCTGGGAGCATGAAGCCAGGTAGATGAGGGTTTCCACGGGGAGAGACATTGTGTAGGGAGAGAACTCTACAGGGGAGAGAAGTTTGGCCTGGGACAGTAATCACAGAAGCCAGAGGATACTATATAAAGGGGCCAGTCTAAGGGAAAATGAAGAACTCATCAATTCAACAAATGGTTATTGAGCACCTACTGTGTGCCAGGCACACAGTGATGAACAAGACATGTCAAGTCCCTATCCTCATGGAGCTGGCTTTCTAGTAGGGGTGGCAGACAAATGAATACAAATGTAAATCGATTCCAGTCAATGATGAGGGTCATGAAGAAAAACAAAGCTGTGTGAGTGGCTAGAGTGTCAGGGTCACAGGCCATGCATGGTTCCAGGAAGACCTTTCTGAGGAAGGATCTTTGAGCAGAAACGAGGGAGTGAACAGTGCAGATCTGTGGGGACAAGCATTCCAGGCAGAGGGGACAAACAAGGCAGAGGCTCTGGTGGGAGAGTTTAATGTATCTGAACAAAAGTGGGGAGCCCTCTGCGCCCAGTGGGTAAGGGAGAGGGTGGATTGAAGGAGGCAGGTCGATAGGACCTTGTAAGCCACAAAGACTGTGTCCTTGAGCCTCACTCAGATGGCGCCACAGGAGGTCTCTGAGAGAGGAGGGCTGTGACCTTAGCAGGTGCCCAGGCTCCCTCTGGCTGCATGTGGGACAGGCTGTGGGGACAGGACTGGAGCAGGGAATGGGGGTGCGGGGGCGGGGGGGCTGCTTCAATCGTCTTGGTAGGAGATGAGATGGACAGGAGCAGCTGGAGGCTGCAGACAGGGTAAGGTAAGATCAGGCTCTGAATGATTTTGGAGGAGGAGCCAACAGGATTTTGGGCCATTTGGAATTCTGGGAAGAATTCTGAATCCTGACGCCTTTGAAAGTTCGTTCTCCTGGGGCGGGGAAGGTTGGGCAACAGCTGCCCAGCCTGACCTGCTGCCCCCCTGCCCCTCAGTCTGTGCTGACAACAACCACGTGCGGACGTGGTCTGTGACTCGCTTCCGTGGCATGATTTCCACCCAGCCGGGCTCCACCCCACTCGCTTCCTTCAAGATCCTGGCCCTGGAGTCGGCCGATGGGCATGGCGGCTGCAGTGCTGGCAATGACATTGGTGCTTCCTACCCCCTGGCCTCCCACCCCACAGTCCTCATTGGCCTCCACTGACCCCTTATCTGACCCCTGTTGATCTCCCTTTACTCCCAGCTCCTCCTGTTTAATTCTGTTGCCCCCACTGATTCCTGTTGACGGCCACCTGACCTGGGACCGCCCCCATCCCTGATGTGCCTCAACCCTGTTGACTATTGCTTATCCCCAGCCCTCTCTGACCCTACCCACCTTCAGCAATCTAGGGATGGGGATTTAGTCCTGGGATGGGGCAGAGCCTTGGGGTCTGGAGGTTTCGGGGACCCAGCAGGCCTGATTCTCACCCCTGTCTGGCCCAGGCCCCTACGGTGAGCGGGATGACCAGCAAGTGTTCATTCAGAAGGTGGTGCCAAGCGCCAGCCAGCTTTTCGTGCGTCTTTCATCCACTGGTCAGCGGTGAGGATCATCCGTCAAGTGGACAGGGTGGTTAAAGGAGAAGACAGGAGGCCAGCTGGGTTATAGAGGCCAAGAGGATCCCAGCCAAGGGGCCCTTTAGGAGCAAGGGCACGGGGCAGCACGGGCCTGGTCCATGTTTGGGGACTGGAAGTACCGAAGTATCAAAGGTGTGACACATTTGGGTGGGAGTGAAGGTGAAGAGACAGGAACAGAAGCCATAACAGTGGGGATTGCCCAGGAGGGGCCAGGCCAGTCCCTGGTGTGGCCAGGGTGACTCCTCCTCCCTCCCTCTCAGGGTGTGCTCCGTGCGCTCCGTGGATGGCTCGCCCACCACTGCCTTCACTGTGCTCGAGTGTGAGGGATCCCGAAGGCTTGGCTCTCGGCCCCGGCGCTACCTGCTCACTGGCCAGGCCAACGGGAGCCTGGCCATGTGGGACCTGACCACTGCCATGGATGGGCTAGGCCAAGCCCCTGGTACTGCCCACCCCACCTCAATCCTGTCCCAAGCTGCACAAACTCACCCTAAATGCTTCTCCACAATTTCCTTCATCATCATCTCCCTCCCCACACCCTTACCCTCTGGCCTCTTTCCCTGCCCCTCCCCCACCCCTTCCTTGCCCTTGCTTTTCAATCCCTCTGTTTCTGACCCCTGTCCCTTGACCTCTGCATCTTTTCTGCTATCCCAACCTCAATCCTTGCACATGACCTTTGCCCCTTGCCCTGTAATCCTTGTCTTGCCCCCTGACCCCGCTTCTTTGCCCCCCAGCAGGTGGCCTGACAGAGGAAGAGCTGATGGAACAGCTGGAGCAGTGTGACCTGGCCCCGCTGGCATCCTCCCGGGGCTCTCTTCCCAGCCCCTCACCCCGCACTTCTCTCACCAGGTAGGCATGACTCCACTTCCCCTTCTGTGCAATGGGGGAGAGGACAGACTATGGTGGCCTTGGAGGGGGGTGGGCTCAGCTGCCTCAGGATGGCCTGCATTGACTCTCAGCACCCCTCAGTCTTCACTCAGCTTCCAGCAACACCTCCCTGTGTGGCCGCCGTAGGAGCCCCAGCCCCCCACAGGCTGAGGCCCGGCGCCGTGGGGGAGGCAGCTTTGTGGAACGCTGCCAGGAACTGGTGCGTAGTGGGCCAGAGACCCGACGGCCACCAACACCAGCCCCCCGGCCCTCCACGGGTCTCGGGGCTCCCCTTGCACCCCCCAAGATGAAGCTCAATGAAACTTCCTTCTGAACGCAGCTGCCATGGTGCCTTTGAATGCTCAGGTCCTAGAGACTCGGGTGCCTGCCCGCTTCCTGTCAGAGCCCTGGGTTCAGGGCCAGGGTCTCCTTGAAATGGTCACTGTTACTAGGTCTCCCCTATCTCCCTTTTTCCGGGGCCAAAGTTATCCTCTCCTAATAAAGTTCTCACTGCCAACACCTTGCTTACATTCTTAGAGGATTGGGGACCGCTAGGGAACGGGTAGGAGAGATATGGGGCCCAACCAGGCTGTAGATTCAGAGACATCCGTCTCTCCTGGTTTAAGCAAAGAAAAGAAATGTACAGGTTTACACATCAGCTTCAGGTATGGCTGAATCCAGGGGTTCTCAGTCAGGTTTTTCCCTCTTGTGCCAAGCTAACTCCAGGAAGTTCCTTAGCAACTTTATTTTCTCTAGCAGCCACAAAAATCACAAGACTGATTCTCATTGGCTTGAGTGGATTCAGATGGCCATCCCTGAACCAATCACTATGGCCAGTGGATGGAGGTCTTCCCTTGTTCCAGGGGTCATGTGACCTCACTAGCCAAGAGGTGACTTCAGGCCCATGTTGACAGTAGAAGAGGAGTTTCTGAAAGTTGAATCAGGGTTTTGTTACCACAAGTGGGGATGAATGGCTACAGGTTGGCAGAAACAGATGTTGCCACATCCTTAACATTTGTACCCAAAATCTCACCACTGCAAACATCTGGCCCACGTCCCTGTCTGCTCAGTCTTTCATCCCTTTTCTGCCCACACCTGAGAAGGTATGTGGGACAGGTTCAACTCACCCCAGCCGGACATCCTTGGGATTTCCCCCAAATAATGCCTGTTACTATGGCAACTCCTCAGGGAAATTTTCAGCATCTTTTCTTTAGACAAATGAAGAGGAGAGAGAGTGAGCCAGACTACCAGCAAGTGATTTTAGGATATGCTAATTGTAGAATCCCAGTTTCTGGAATGTCAGGGCTTCTGTAACGTGGTGAGAGGGGTCTAGAATGTTAGGGAATCTAGAAATAGGAATATTCTAGAGTTCTAGTGGATGAACAATGTTAGGGTTCTCTCCTGCATTTCAGAAAATCAAGACTTAAAGTTTCTTGACAAAAGGACCTGGAAAGTTAATAATTCTAGAATGGGAATGTTCTAGAATGCTTTATGACTTTATACCAGTAGGAATATTTTTCATGCCGGGGATTATGAATGCTGAAAACTAAAACACAGAAGCCTGGCCAGCATGGCTCAGTGGTTGAACATGGACCTATGAACTAGGAGATTACAGTTCAATTCCTGGTTGAATTGCACATGCCTGGGTTGCAGGCTCCACCCCTGGTAGAGGGCATGCAGGAGGTGGCTGAGCAATGATTCTCATCATTGATGGTTCTATCTTTCCCTGTCCCTTCCTCCCTGAAATAATAATAACAGAAAAGATCTGGATTGCTAGGATACCTAGGGCATAGGGATATTCTGGAATGGCAGCCTATTTACACCACTAGAGAGTTTGTTTGCATTCCAAGCAATCCATAATGGTGGGAGTTCTAGATTGTCAAAGAATCTAGAACACAAATGGTAGGTCTAAAAGGTGAGTGATTCTCAAAGTGTTCTGGAATGCCTTTGATACTCAAACTGTGGACATGTTTTTATATGCCAGGGCATTCAGAACTCAGGGATGTTTGAATGTTAGGAAGTCTAGATTATAGGAGGGGGGTTGGGATGTTAGGGGATCATGGGATCTAGAATATGAAGGCATTTTGTAATGCTTGTAGATCTGGAATATTGAGATAGCTTTTTCCATGCCAGGGAATCCAGAATACATGTGTGTGGAATGCTGATGATTCTAGAACTGAGAGAAGTTGTCAGGAAAATCTAGAACACTATGGAGATTTTTGTTTGTTTATTAATGCAAGGGATAAAACAGTGTGTGTGAGCCCACACTGGGAGGAAGCTTCTGGAATGCCATGACTTTAGAACTCTGGGGGTTCTGAAGAGTTGAGAACAGATAAAGATCCAAGGGGTGATTGGCTGTTACTAGGTGAGTAGCATTTGAGAATTTGCTTCCCAGTATATGTCATCATTTAGCTCAAATAAATTCATGAAAATTCAAAAAGAAAGAAAGAAACAAAAAAATCCTGGGAGATAGTGGCACTGATAGGGATTGAGATTGGGGACTCCAAATGTGTGTGTGTGTGTGGGGGGGGGGGATGGTGAGGGGAAGCCACAGCCATCCCCGGAAGTTACAGTGGTGAGCCAGAAGCTGTTGCCTAGCAACAAGCATTGAAGATGTCCTGGATCCCAGGCAGAAGGGAGAAATTTCGGCAGCGCCCCCAGCAAATGCTCCAGCCACAGGGTAGGAGGAAGGGAGAGGGCAACAGAGGGCAGGGACACACTGTCCTGCATGGCTGTGTTCTCAGGGA
The DNA here is from genome assembly GCA_026230045.1 of Corynorhinus townsendii. Classification (NCBI taxonomy): domain Eukaryota; kingdom Metazoa; phylum Chordata; class Mammalia; order Chiroptera; family Vespertilionidae; genus Corynorhinus; species Corynorhinus townsendii. Next base: position 39,596,935 of record JAPDVU010000011.1, read on the forward strand.
TCGAGGGGGATTTACAAAGACAGGGGCACGGAGCACATTCAGAGAGCAGAATCAGGCGCTCCACCATCACGCTGGGACAGCCCACGAATGCCCGGGAGTGGGGCCCGAGTGCCTTTGTTGCTGCTTTAAGAGGGCTCTGTGCCCCAGGACGGTGGGTGGACCCAGAGTTCTAGGTGTCAGAGTGGGATGGAGGTGTGGATTGCTGTAGGTAGCAGTAACGGCGTGAGTGTGTTGAGTCAGTCCAGGTGCCTCACTGTAACCAGGGAGGGTGAAGGGGTCCCCTGTACTCTCTGTACACCTTCCATTGGAAGAAGTAGGAGGAATGGGGGATGAAGAAAAGCTGGATCTGTTGCTTTGTTAGTGTGGAGTCAGCCCTATCTATGGTCAGGGCGGGAGGCTAAGTACTCTGTGTGGGCGAAGCCTGGGGGTTGGGGCTAACGCTACAGAACTACAGAACGGGAAACCTTAATTTTACTGCTGTGAGATGGACCTGGAAACCCTGGAGGTGGGGCAAACTTGAAGGGGTGGGGCTTGGAATCCTAAGTGTAGGGCCACTCCCCAATTCTCTGTGGGAAGGAGTGTGGCCTAAAAGTTAGAGAAAGGGTTTGTAATTCTAAGGAAGGAAGGTGGGGCCTTGAATTTGTAATGAAGGGAAGAGGCTGGGCTTGATACCCTCTGAGGGCCAGAGCTGGGCTTGGAATCTAGAACCCTTTAAAAGGGGATGTGCCTGGCCTGTGTGGCTCAGTGATTGAGCATCCACCTATGAACCAGGAGACCATGGTTCGATTCCCGGTGTGCAGGCTTGACCCCCAGGAGGGGGCATGCAGGAAGCAGCCAATCAATATTTCTTTCTGGTCATTACGTTACTATCCTTCTCTCCCTCTCCCTTCCTCTCTGAAATCAGTAAAAATACATTCTTTAAAAATAAAGGGGGTGCAAGTGGGGCCTAAGATTCTCTGTGGCTTGGGGCTCCTAAAGATAAAGGTCCCTAGGAAGGGAGGGGACTGGAAGAGTCTGCAATTCTGGAAGTGGGAGGGGTGCTCTTGGAAGTCTTTAAAGATTCAGGCAGGAAAAGGGGTCTCGTAACCTCTAGGGGTGTCAAGGAGGAGAGCAGAGCCCACAGCTTGGTGAGTGGAGTCTATGGGTCAGGAGCGGATCCTGGGTCCTCTGGGAGGGGCAGAGATTACAGCCTTCTGAAGAACCAAGCTACTGCTTGTTGAGTTTGGAACTCCTGAAGCACAGAACCTGCAGAAAAGGTAAATCCTTTGGGAAGGTCCAGAATGGGCCTGGAACCCTCAGAGGGGCCGGACCTCCAGTGCTGGATGCTCCGTCCTCAGAATCTTGAGTATCTTGTGACAAGTGGACACCTGTGGGAGCTTCCAGCATCTACACCAGTCAGGGAGCAGATTCTGATCGCATTCCCCCACAACTACGAGTTGGAGGGATGAGGCCTGCAAATGGGAATCTGGTTTAGGAGATCCTGCCCACGGCCTCCACATCGCTCCCAGTCATGGGAGTGGCCACAGCACCTCCACATTTGGGTCTCTCCTTCACCAGAGGGTTCAACCGACTCCCTCTGTTCCCCTTGCCTCCTCCCCCCCAGCCCCCCACAACACACACACTTACAGCACTGAGAACTCCAGGCAGGGCCCAGCGCCCCCCGCCCAACACCTGTCCCTCTAGCCCCGCCCCTACCGCCTTCCGATTTGTCTCGGAGGCAGCGCCCCTGGCGGCACCGGGCTCTGATTGGCGAGAAGTTCGAAGCCCGCGACTGGGACTTAGAGAAAATGAGTTGGCCTCGGGCGGGGTCGTGGGGCTGGGCGGCGCAGAGCCGGACCCACTGGACAGACTGCCGGCCTGGAGCGGGACTCCACACGGGACACGATGCGGTGGCCTGGCCTCAGCGGCCGCCGCCCCCTCCCGCTAGTGCTGCTGCTGCCGCTCTTTGCAGCCGCCGCCTCCGCCGCCAGCCCCAGCCCCAGCCCCAGCCCCAGCCAGGCCGTCGAGGCTGCGGTGATCCCGGGCCACCCGGCCGGGTAAGCCCCGCTGCAGCCCCCTCTTCCTTGTACCCCCCTCCACCTAACAGGTGTGGTGGTCCAGGAGGCCAAGGACTTTTCTATATCAGGGGAATCGAGCCCACTGCTTCGGGTGAGGATGAAAGAGCCAGAGCGCTTGGATTTATCAGGGCCCTTTATTTTGTAGGGGTTAGAATCCCGGGGGCACTGAGATTTTGACGGCAGTGATTCCCTTCTGATGTGTGTGGTAGAGATAGATGTGGCTCCAGGGAATTCTAGGGTGTTTTTTTCTCGAAGAAGGGTCCCAGTTTATATGGGGGCAGGGCTTTGGGTTCTCCTAGGATGATAGATGGGTGGGGCCCTCGAACTGGGATCGCGTTCCCCAAGTTTCTTGGGTGCTCAAGGAGGAAGAGTATGGGAGGTTACAAAGGAAATTTATGAGGGATTTAAGATGTCTTGGTGTTCTAGGGTTTGGGGGCGCCTGGATTAATTAAAAGGGACCCTTGAATTTTCCTAACGAGGAAGACGTGGACTTTTTGAGTTGATGGTGGGAGGGCTTGCGGGGAATTGTGCCGGTGGGGGTGCTCCTCAGGTTTCATGAGGATTGAAGATGCTGTAGTTATCCTAGAATTAAAGGAGTTCAGGCTTGAATGAGGTACCAGTGATTTCGCGCCAAGAGACCCAGAATTTCCTATAGATTTGGGGGTTGTAGCCACCCTTCCTGTCTACGGTGACGAGATCCAAGGAAACAGTCTGCCCAGCACCCCCACCCCCTACCCTGAGCCCAGCGCTCCGTTACAAAGGCCCCGGGCTGCGCTCCCGCCACGGTCTCTGCGAATACGTTTAGTAACCCGAGCCGCACCGGGGGCGGGGCCGGGAACGGGTTAACCCGGAGAAAAGGCGGGAGGGATGACGGCAAGATCGGGGGTCCCGGAGGTTCCCACCCGGCGGCCTCCTTCCCCACTGGGCCCCTACCGTCTTGAAAAGAGTCCACGCGCCTGATGTCCCCTTGGTAGCATCCCCTCACTGCCCTTCTCTCAGGACCTGAGCGCTCTCCCTCTCCCTCGTCCCCCTTAGCCTGGCAATAATGGATTTGTCTGGGGGCCCCTTGGTTTCGACGCACTTGCGTCTGAACTCCACAATCCAGAATCTGAGACCCCCTGGGCGCGGAGATTTCTCCAAGAACAACTCTTTCCTCCTGGTCAGACGGGAAACCGAGGCTCAAAGACCAGGAGACGCTGGCTCCGGGACACACGAGCTTGCAAGGGCAGGAATGGGCTAAAACTCAACCTCGGGATTCCCAGTCCTGGGCTGTGGCTCCTTCTATATCCCCCTCCACCTCCGAACCCTGCTGGACCCACAGTCGAAGGACTTTCCTTCCCAGCCGCTGAGGCCTGTGGAAGTGGCGCCACCTACCGCCCATGCGCGGGATGACATCTAGTCCAGGACAGGGATGTCCCGGGAGGGCAGGATCCTAAATTCCCAGACTGTCTGGGTTGGGAAATGCGCTTAGACATCCTCTTTGCGTTTTTTTAATCGCTTAAAAAATACTTTTAAATGTCTTTTCCAAGAATACTTTACTTCCAACAACTTCAGAAGACAAGTAAAAATGAGGTTGCTGTGACCTTCATCCATCCCTAGAGAGACTAAGCCGATTTGCCTCCCACTGTGTAGATAGGGAAACAGGCATCCAGCGCAGTGCCTCAAAGGTGCCGAATATCTATTTCCAGCACCCTCAAGCCTTATCTTGGTCCCCCCGTCCTCATTTCGCCCTCCTTCGGGGAGCTCTAGAATCCGGGACCTGAGTGACTCCCACCCCTCTGTTACAGTGTTGTTGCTTGTCGCTGCTGCCCAGCCTGGTCACTCAGGAGGAGCCGCTGCTTCAGAGGTGGGTTCTCCTAGGTGGGGTACAAGTAGGGGTGACATGGAGTAGGAACAGAGGGGCTGGGGCTCCCTTCCCCACCCCTCATCCCAGTTGAAGATCTGGATGCACCTGATGGAAAGAGGGACTTGGTCCCCTCCTACACTTAGTCCCTGTCTATCTCCGAAGCCTCCTGCAGGGTCCAGAGCTGCCCACCCAAAAAGTGTGCAGGCCCTCAGCGGTGCCTGGCACCAGAGTCCTCTGCACTGCTGAGCCCCAGCCCCAGCCCCACCTCCAGCGTGAGGAAGAAACAGGTGTCCCTTAACTGGCAGCCACTGACGTGAGTGTGCAGTCCCTCCCCTACCAAATGCTCAGGAGCTCCCAGCTCCTCCACCATTTCCGGCACATCTTTCACCCTACTCTCTGGGTCTCCTCCTCTCAATTGTTCTCTCTCTCTCTCTCTCTCTCTCCTTCCTTCCCTCCCTCCTCTATCAACTTGTATGTTTCTATTTCTCCTTTTCCTCCCTATTGCAGTCTCTGAGCCTTTCAATCTCTCTGTTTGTCTCCATGTCCCACTCTCTGTATTTGTTCTTTCCATCTCTGTCTCCTTCTGTTTCTCATTGTTACCTGTTTCTCTGCCTCAGTCTCTCCTCTTTCTCTTTCTCCCTTCCTCATCTGATTCTCCCACAGTCTTTGCCTCTGCTTCTCTCCAAGCCTCTAAAGAAGGCTCAAGGCCTGGTCCCTATCGTGGGGTGGGGGTGGGGGTGGGATAGAAGGGTGGGCAGAGGCGACACTGGAAGACCTCCTGGCTAGAAGGCCTCTTCCAGCTGGGGGCAGGGGTGTCAGCCTAACCGTAATGACAGCTCCTTCTCTGCCCCCTCCCATCCAGGCTGCAGGAGGCCCGAGCTCTACTGAGACGACGGCGGCCCCATGGGCCAGGGGGCCGGGCACTGCTGAGTAAGAGGCCCCCACAGCGCACTCCTGCCGGCCAGGCCCGGGGTAAGAACATCCGCCTTTCCCCTGCCGCCGAGGGGGGAGGGTTCCGGGCCAGATAAAGCCGTCTGGTTCCCACGGCCCAGCCGCTGCCTAGCTGCCCCCCATTGTAGCCCAGTACCCCACCCCAGGACACGGCCCCCTCTGGGGACCCTGGCGTCCGGCCTTGAGAGGTAAGCCCAGGACAGGACCAGATGCTGGCCAGAGGCGCTGATCTGCGGGGGTGGGGCCGGGAAGCCAGGCGTCCGGGCTCCCCGCGGCCAAAGAGGGGGGCGCTGTCCCGGCAGAGAGCGCAGTTGAACTAGCCCAGACAACAAAAGCAATTGTGCGGGTTGGCGCCTGCCCCGTCACTGAATGCCCAAAATCGCCTGGCGGCTAGAGGCCAGAGGCCTCCCCTGCTTCCCTGGCTCTCCTCTCGCTCCAGCTCTCGCCCCTGGGCTAGCACACCCCCTGGTTTTAACCACCCTCATAAGTGCCCCTCCTGCTGTGGCCTTCAGCCCAGATGTGTCCCCTCCTCCCTAAAGTCTTCCAGATGTGGGCCTCTGGCCAGATGTGAGGACCCCCGCCCACAGCCTCAGTTCCCCGTTTCCCCTTATTCATTCTGACTTCTTTTACCAGGTGTGGGGGTTTCTGGCCAGATGCTAGTGAAGCCCCCCCCCCCAGCGTCCTGCGCACCATCCAGACCCCCAGTTCCTTCATGTGCCCAGGTGCAGACCCTCCTCTCCCCCAGATTGCCACCTGGCTGCCCAGATGTGCCGTGACCGTCCCCTATCCATATGAAGCCCCGTTCTCTGTACCTAGGGCAGAGAATCAGCCCTTAGCCGCCTCCCCAAATGCGGCCCCCACTTCTCCTTCCTCTTTATGGATTCAGGCCTGTCTGGGGAAAATGAGCCCGCCCCCACCTGTTCCCTTCCTCGCTGCTCCCTCGTGGGCCCCATTCACTTGTTGAAGCGAGGAGGGACAGAGGGGGCGCCCCCTCCCCCTGTGAGTCTAGCGCCCAGCCTGCGCGCCTCTGGCTGCGCGCCCAGCCCCACGCGCCCCCGCGCGGCCGCCGGGGAGGGAGTGGTGAGGAGGGGGGGCCTGAGCGGGGGCGCGGCCGTCCTCCCCCGCGGGCGGGCGGGCGCGGCCGGGCCCCTCGGGCGGGCTGGGGCGGCGGCGCGGCCGAGCGCGGCGCTGCAGCCATGGCGGGCGGCGCGCGGCTGCTCTGGGTGTCTCTATTGGTGCTGCTAGCGCTGTTCGGGCCACAGCCCGGACACAGCCAGCCGCGAGAGCGCCTCCGCGTGCGCTTTACCCCAGCGGTGTGCAGCCTGCGCTGCGTCCATGGGCCCACCGGCCCTCGCTGTACCCCGATCTGCGCGCCCCGCAACACCACCAGCGTGGACAGCGGCGCGCCCGGCGGGGCGGCCCCGGGGGGACCCGGCTTCCGCGCCTGTGAGTGCGGGGTGGTGGTCCCGAGGGAGGGGTTCCCAGGGGGAGGAGAAATCCCTGGGGATGGTGGAAACAGTCCCCCAGGGAGAGGGAGCCCAGATTCCCTGTGCTGGGGGGATCCCTGGTTACTTAAGAAAGGAAGCTTCAAATTCCTGGCTTTTGGGGTTGGGTCCTGATTTTTCAAGCAATGGGGGTTCTCAGGGACCTGTGGCATCCCACGTGAGGGAATTGGGTCTGATGACTTTCCAGCCTTTGAGTCAATCTTGGTGATACCAGAATTGAGGGCCCTGGGAACGGGGGCTTGAATTGAGACTATAATGTGTCCCTAAAGACCAAGGGAGAGTTTCAGGACTTGTGGTGGTGGTGGTGGCCGGGGGGGGGGGGGGGGCAGGGGGTCCCAGTTTCTGTGTCTATGAGTGAGAGGGATTAGGAAAATCCAGCATGGGAGTGCCTGTGTGGAGGGGGATTGGGATAAGGAAAGTTGATTTGGAGAGCTGAGAGGGAACCCGTCCATAGAAGGAGGGTTTCTGCAGGACCCTGAGCTGCAAGGGTCACACATGGGAGAGAAATCCAGATAGGAGGCCTAGGGGATGGGGTGCCCTTGGGGACAGAGGGGACAGAAGGAGGGTGCGCACCAGGCACCCCTAGAGATGGGGAGTCCCCAAGGATTCAGGTGAGGTGGGAGAATGGGCCACCTGTTTGCCACAGGGTGTGGGGATGGGCTGATTATCTCGTTGGGGCCTACCTGCTCCCAACCCAAGAGGCCCTCTGGAGTGGGGAGTGGGGGCCCCTGGCGCCGAAAACTCGCCCAGCCTGGCCCCCAGCCAATCCAGCCCTGGCGGCGTGAGCTCATCTCCCGCCTGAGCCCCGCCTGCTGCCACTCCTTCTCCCCTTCCTCCCTCCTTCCTTCACTCCCTCCCAGCCCAGCCCCAAAGCACCCGTGCCAAGCGCCATGCCCAAGCCGTGCCCAAGCGGGTGCCAAGCCCCTGGAGGCACAAGGAGGAGCATGTGAAAAGGGGCTGACCTCGGCAGGACCCCGATGTCCTCAGCTCCTCACTCCTCCAGGGGCTTAGGGGGTGGAGTTGGCCATGCCCATCTAGCAGCTTGCCCTGGCATGGGAGCCTTCAGGGAGCTGGGTGGGGGGCCTACTTTCAGGCCAAGAGAAGGTGGAGAAATGCTCTGAGGCTGGAAAGTGCCCCCCCCCCCAAGACGTAGCTTGATTATCACAACCCCCAGCAGAGACCTTTCCTATCCTAGGCCTATTATTAAGGATCCCTATTAGAGCAACCAGGAATCCTGGCCTAGCTCCCCTAACTAGTGGAACTAGAGTGTCTGCCCTCAGGTCCTAAGTCCCATCCCCACCCCATCAATAAACTAGAGAAAAACCCCTCCAGTGAAGTTTCCTCCCTCCCATTCTTCTGATGTAATCTCCCAAATTGTGCCTGTCACCAGAGAATTCTGTAGTATTTTCCCTCTGCTATTTTTCCCCACTCTCCAGAGGGGCCCCAGATTACAAACCCTGTACACTGATAACTCCATTCCTAGCTGATTTCTTTTCCCACAAAAGACTACCATTTTCTTATATTTCCAATGGAATCCCATCAGAGATTCCTAATTCCTATCTTTCCAAGTCCTCTTTCAGTTGACCCCCTCCCCAGGAACTTCTGACCCATCTATCTTCAGAGAACCCCAGAATTGGCCTTGATCAGCTGATTAGGACTCCAGCACTGTGCTCTCCCCAGGCAGCCATTAAACAAAAGACTTGGGCACCCAATCCCTTAGCTGGGAGGGGAAGGGGGATTGCACAGCTTCTTAGAGTCTTCCCAGGCTACCGAGGCTCCATGTGCTGGGGACTCCCAGAAATGCCACTTCTTCTAACATTTTTCTCAGCATCTTCAAATTGGCCATTCCCGGAGCCTTCTTCGGTGCTCCCTAGAAGGCACTAGAGTCCTCTTTTCTAAGTAATTCTCTCCAAAAGGACTTAATGGATTCCTGTTGAATGGGTGCCTCAGATCCTCTCAGCTAGGCTCGTTCCCTTTTCATTCTAGAAAACTTGAGTCTTTGAACCCCAGAGTATCGCCCTTTAGCTGGTCTCCCAGGGGTCCAGTCTCTTTACCCTTCAAAACTGAGGAGGCTCTCTTTATGCTTCCCTCTCTCCAGTGCGTGGCTCAGAATACCACACACGCCTTCCTGGACGGCTCTGGCCGCCTGCTCCCTTCCTCCCATCCACACAGCTGTCTCCAGCTGTTCTCGGTCGCCCCTGGGGAGAAAGGGAGGGGGTGCCCTCGAAGCACACGTCCGGCCTTCTTTGGCTCTATGGCCCCCGGGGCTCCCCAAGGATCGAGAATGCGGAGCCACCGCCCTACCCCCGCCGCGCCCCTCTCTTTGTTTACCCCGCCGCACAGCTGGCAGTGCCCCGCCCAGAGGTGGCCTGGGGCCCAGCGAGTGCGCGCAGAGAGAGGAGGCGCGTTCCCGTTGGTGGCTCCGCCCCGGGGTACTGGAGGCGGGAAGGCAGTGCTAAAATCTGAGCCAAAGGGGAGGTGGGCGGAGACAGTGCGGTGGGCGGAGCTAAGACGCCCGTCCAGATAGCTGGGAGGCGGGGTGGGAGGGGCTTGAACAAGCAAGCCCCGGCAAATCAGCGTAAGGAAAGGAGGTGGGCGGAGCTAAAGGCAGCGAGTTGGACAACTAGATAGGCGGAGTTTAGAATCCCGCGGGAAGAAGGTGATGTGGGCGGGGCTGCAAGGGGGGAGTGATGCCAGGGAGTGACTAAAATGTGGTTTTAGTCAATGCAAGGGACTAGCTGGGTCTTAGGGGCTGGAACAGCAAAACTCACAGTCAAAAGATGAGATGGGCAAGGCTAAATGCTTACGGAGAGAGGGCCAAATATTTGGTGACGGAAGATAATTTGACTTTGGATGGTGGACACAGGCCATGCATCATAGAAATGTGTACTTGAAACCTATATGATCTTATTAACCAGTTACCCCAATAAACTTAATTTAAATAAATAAATAGATGCTTGTGAAAAGCTAGAGTGGGCGGGGCTGGTACACCCGTGATTCAGTCAGAAAGTGGAGCTGGAGAGGGAAGGTGAGATAACATGACAGTGAATGAAGAGCCGCGGGCGTGGCGAGCCAACCCACTGGGCGAATCTATACCACAGAGGTCTGGACAACTGGACCGAGCCACTGCTAGTAGCCAAGGTTTGGTGGAAGTGGCACATGACAGCTCAAGGTGTAGCGACTCAGCACTGAGTGATAGCTTTGAGGGTGTAGTTATAATGTTAGGGACTGAGCTAGTTTGGGTAAGCTGGCCCCAGGGATGCCTGCTAGAAGGGTTGCTGACTCTGAGTGTCCTCGCTCTCCCCCCAGTCCTGTGTCCCTTGATCTGTCATAACGGCGGTGTGTGCATGAAGCCTGACCGCTGTCTCTGTCCCCCGGACTTCGCTGGCAAGTTCTGCCAGTTGCATTCCTCGGGCGCTCAACCCCCGGCACCGGCCATGCCAGGCCTCACTCGCTCAGTGTACACCATGCCACTAGCCAACCACCGCGACGATGAACACGGTTAGGAGAATGCGGCCGGGGTCCTCTCCTACCTCTCTGTCCACCACCTAGCCATTCCCCTGACCCCACCTGTCCTGTCTTCCCCTGAGTACCCTTCTCCAGTGCGCCCTTTCACCCCTTCCTAGCCCCACTCCTTAAGAACCCGGCATGCACCCCTTTGCCCGCGATGCCTTCCTCCAGGTGTGGCATCTATGGTGAGCGTCCATGTGGAGCACCCGCAGGAGGCGTCCGTGGTGGTGCACCAGGTGGAGCGTGTGTCCGGCCCTTGGGAGGTGGCGAACGCCGAGGCAGTGGCGCGGGCGGAGGCGGCGGCGCGGGCGGAGGCGGCGGCTCCCTACACGGTGCTGGCGCAGAACGCTCCCCGCGAGGACAGCTACTCGGACGCCTCGGGCTTTGGTTACTGCTTTCGGGAGCTGCGCGGAGGCGAAGTGAGAGGAGGCTGGTGGGGAGGCCCTCCCCGCTCCCCATCCCCCGAGCGTGCCACCGCGCTGAGGCGCACTCACTAAACACTTCCCCACAGTGCGCGTCCCCGCTGCCCGGGCTCCGGACGCAGGAAGTCTGCTGCGGAGGGGCCGGCGTGGCCTGGGGCGTTCACGACTGTCAGTCGTGCTCGGAGCACCCGGGTAAGCCTCAGGACGCCCCCGAGGTGCTCGGAGCGGGGGAGGGGTGAGAACCCCCTCGCACTCTGCCCGGCGACAAAACTGTTCTCAAAATAGCCACGCCTGCCTGGTTGTGGGATCGCTTCCAGTCTAGCCTTATCCAGATGTTCTGGGACCGCCTGCGCCACTTTTGACTTTGGCTGCTCTGCTCGCACCCTGCCTTCGTGCCATGGCCCCAGCCGTGCATGTCTGAAACCGCCCACATTATCTTCTGTCAGACCGCCAACTGGGCGCCGACCGGAACTCAAACACCCTACACCTTTTAGCCCCTTCCACCCACTGTCGTCCCCGCCCACTTCGTTCTCGGTCCTCTCGCCCTTGGCACGCCCCTCTCCTCTCTCCACAGGGAACTCCGACCCAGTGAGAGCCCCAGGTCGTCCGTGTCCAACTGGCTTCGAAAGGGTTAACGGGTCCTGCGAAGGTGAGCCGGACAGCGGTGGGAGTGGCTTGGCCCAAAGGGCGGGCGGGCGGGCGGGCGGGCGGGGAGGTGGTCCCTGACACCACTAGGACCACTCCGTCCCTCCCCGCAGATGTGGATGAGTGCGCGACTGGCGGGCGCTGCCAGCACGGGGAGTGTGCCAACACTCATGGTGGGTACACGTGCGTGTGCCCGGACGGCTTCTTGCTGGACTCATCCCGCAGCAGCTGCATCTGTGAGTCACCCAGAGGGGCCGAGACTGGGTCCCAAGTCCCTCTGTGCCCTCAGACCTATCCCAGCACATCCTGGACCTTTCATTTCCGTAAACACCCCCAGATCCTCCAAGACTCCCAGGTCTCTCATTAGAGCCACCTCAGACTTTCTGGGCCTTCTTCAGCCATTTCTAAGAACCCCTGTTGTCTCCAGATCCCCAGCCTTCCTTCAGCTCCTCCCGGCCCCCAAATCCCTTCACCTTCCCTCACCAGAACTTCTTCAGACCCCGAGATCCGTCTCGGACTGTCTCATTCACCCCTCAGACTCTCCTCAGGCCCCAAACATTTTCAGGCCTCGAGACCTCTCATTTCTGCCTCAGGCCCTTTCAGACCTCTCCTGAGAGCCCCTCGAATCCGCCAAGCCCTCGCTGGATACCCCACCTCGCAGATCCCCTGCCCTCCCAAACCCTCTCTGAAATGTTCCTCCCCCTCCCCCAGCCCAACACGTGATTTCAGAGGCCAAGGGGCCCTGCTTCCGCGTGCTCCGCGACGGCGGCTGCTCGCTGCCCATTCTGCGCAACATCACCAAACAGATCTGCTGCTGCAGCCGCGTGGGCAAAGCCTGGGGTCGGGGCTGCCAGCTCTGCCCACCCTTTGGCTCAGGTGAGCGCCTGCGGCCCCCCCACCCCTAGACCTGACGCTTACAGTGTCCACTTTAGGCCCCGCCCCAGACCCCGCCCCCAGGCTTTGAGGCTCACAGCCCTCAAACCTGTTTGAGCCCTAGTCTTGGCCACTTCCCCAGCCTCTGAGACTGGCTACCCTCAGACTGAACTCTGCCCCAGGCCACAGCCATCCTTGGCCACATCTACCCCTGAGGCACACTACCTTCTTCTGAGCATCACCTCCAGCTTTGGCCACTCCTAGCTCTTTAGATACTCCACCTGTCCAGCCTGTCCCCATGCTTTAGCCAAGTCCCCAGCTCCTGAGACACTGCCTCCCACACAGGCTCCACCTTAGGCCCCGCCCCACACATGGCCCTCCCTCAGTCACCTCCCTGGAAATCTAGCTTCTGCTTAAAATCAGACCCCATAAGGGACCTGTTTCCTGGCCTTCAGCCTAGTCTCTGTAGACCCCAAACCAGACCCCACCACCATCCCAAATAGGGAAAACCATCCTTGGTCCCATACTTGGCCTCTGAGACGTCCCAGTCTTTGGCCAGGGTCCAACGCCATCCCAGCATCTAATCCAACCCCTGACATACTCCCAGGCCAACCCTCGTCCCCAACCAAGTTTCTCTCTCTCCTTTCTCTCTCTCTCTCTCTCTCTCTCTCTCTCTCCTTCCCTGCTTTCATACCCTCTCTTTGCCCCTCTCCCTTCCTTTCCTGTTCCCAGAGGGTTTTCGGGAGATCTGTCCTGCTGGCCCTGGCTACCACTACTCGGCCTCTGACCTCCGCTACAACACCAGACCCCTGAGCCAGGAGCCACCCCGAGTTTCCCTCAGCCAGCCCCGTGCCCCACCCTCCACCCCTCGGTCACCCACAGGTGAGCTGGCTTCTGGAGGAGGGTGTGTAGTCTCTAAGGGGCTGCCCCAGCCCCACAGGGAAAGGAAGTGGGGCACCAAATTCCAGGTCTCCACTCAATGATAGCCTCTCTTTACCAGGCTTTCTGCCCACCCGTCGCCCAGGACCCCGGCCTGAGCCTCGGCCGGGGCCTGAGCTTCCCCCACCCAGCATCCCAGCCTGGACTGGTCCTGAGGTCCCCGAACCAGGTTTGGTAGAGGGAATCCAGGGCATTGATGGGGTATTACAGATGGGGGTCTTAGAAGGAGGTTTCAAGGAAAGCCCAAGCAGGGATGCCACAGCCAGAGGAATTAAGGAGGGTAAAAAGAGATAAAGGTATGGAGGGTTGGGTGGTGGTTATGTCAAGAGCTGGAGTCAACAGCCTGGCTTAAAGTTCTTTGTTAATTGGGCAAATCACTGAGCCTCGGTTTCCTCACTTGTAAAATAGGAATTATTGTGAGGATTCAATGAGCTATCTCTGAAGGGTCTGGCACATAGTAAGTGCTCAGTTAATGTTAGGCAAATAATTATTTTCACAAGGGCACTAGGAACGCACCTGAGGCAGATAATTAAAGAGCAAAATATTTACAAATGGAGACTTTAGGATGGTATTATGGGGAAATTTAGGGAGAGGATCTGATGAGAACCTCCCACCGTAAAAGAAATGGTCACAGGTGAAGACACGGGGCTTGAGGAGGGACATCCGTGAAGGTATTTTAGGTGGAGGATCTGAGAGGATTGTGCTGGGACAAATGGGACGGAGATGTAAGAGATGGGGGAACCCTGGCTGACTGGGTCCCCAGGTCCCTCCGCGGGCATGTGTCAGCGCAATCCCCAGGTCTGCGGCCCGGGACGCTGCATCCCACGACCCAGTGGCTACACGTGCACGTGTGATTCCGGTTTCCGGCTCAGCCCTCAGGGCACACACTGCATTGGTGAGCTGGACAGAGTGGGTGGGCGGAGGCGGGGCGGGGGGCTGTGCGGGCCACCTCCTGACCGGCTCCCTCCGTGCTCTCAGATGTGGACGAATGCCGTCGCATGCCCCCGCCCTGTGCCCCTGGGCGCTGCGAAAACACGCCAGGCGGCTTCCGCTGTGTGTGCGGCCCCGGCTTCCGAGCTGGCCCGCGGGCTACTGAGTGTCTGGGTGAGAAATGCGCTCCAGTCGGCTCCAGGCTGCACCTCCGCATGGACCTCGCGCTGCTGTCCCTGCAGAGCAGTTCCCGCCCTCCCCCGCTTCCCAACCCCTTCGGCCGACTCTAGCTCCCCGCCCCGGGCCCGCCCCGCCCCGCCCCCAGGCTAGCTCTCGTTCACCCTTAGGCCCCTCCACTGCCTCTTCGCGGCCAGCAGGTCCTTCCTGCTGCCGCCCAACTTTTGTCTGGCGACCAGGTCCAGGCTTCGCCCTCCCTCGCCCCCCCCACCCCCTGCGTCACATCCCAGATTCCAGATCCTTGCCCCTCCTTCCATGTGCCAGACTGGCTCCCGCCCGCCCCCAGTCCCCCCTCTGTCCTTCGACTACCGAAACCTATCTACTGGCCATGACCCCTGATTTCCACCCTGCCAAGCCAGTGCCCCGTTCCCAAATCGCCCCTTCCCTCTCTCCTGCCACCCCTTTGCTCGGTCCCCCGAACTTTCCTTCCCTCCCTCGCCCTGCCCAGGCTCTGCTCCTCACACCTTGCCCCCTACACGGTTCACCTCTCAGCCCTTCCCCTAGTGGGATCCCCAGACCTGGTCCTGATCTCGCCACTCAAGCCCCGCCCTCGTCTTCAATCTACCTACTCTGAACTCCCTACGCCCCTGCCTCGCGTCCAACCTGGCTCGGGTTTAAGCTCGTCTCCACCCCTGCCCTTCCCACTTCCCGAGACTGCCGGGAGGTGGTGGGGGGTTGGGGGGACGTGTCTGCCCCAGTTTCAGCCTCCTGGTTTGTGCCCGCAGACGTGGACGAGTGCCACCGTGTTCCGCCGCCCTGTGACCGTGGGCGCTGTGAGAACACGCCAGGCAGCTTCCTGTGCGTGTGCCCTGCTGGGTACCAGGCTGCACCCCACGGAGCAGGCTGCCAAGGTGAGGGACTGGAAGGGGCAGAGGGGAAGGGGATGTGAGGGGGCCGGAAGGGCAGAGCTGTCAGTGATGAGGAAGGGAGACACTTCGCAATGGAGCTGACTGGGGAGATCGAAGCCAGGTTCTGAGAACCAGACGTGCAGCCTGATGGCTGTGGAGACAGTGACATGCGGGGGACAGAGAGGCCAACTGGTGGGAAACAAGGACTGAGTCACAGAGGTTGGATATGTCAGTCATGGTGGGCAGAGTAGAGGGAGGCCCACACGGGTGGGGACTAGAAAGGCAGAGTTCTAGGAGACAGGCAGGCAGCTTAGAATAGGGATGGAAAAGACAGGTGGAGGATGGAGTTAGAATGATGAGAGACAGGGTGACTGAAGGATGGAGTCAAGGAGAAAGAGGGAGGGGGGAGGGAGGAACATCAAAGCAATGGAGGTCAGGGAGGCAGAGTGTAGCCTGGGGGGCATAAAGGAGGTATGACACCGGTCCCTGCCCTCTCAGATGTGGACGAATGCATCCAGAGCCCTGGCCTCTGTGGCCGAGGGGCCTGTGAGAACCTGCCTGGCTCTTTCCGCTGTGTTTGCCCGGCTGGCTTCCGGGGCTCAGCGTGTGAAGAGGATGTGGATGAGTGTGCCCAGGAGCCACCACCCTGTGGGCCAGGCCGCTGTGACAACACAGCGGGCTCCTATCACTGTGCCTGCCCTGCTGGTTTCAGATCCCGAGGGCCAGGGGCCCCCTGCCAAGGTGAGGGTGCTGAGTCCAAGTGCACTCCACCCCCATTTGCTGGGGGACTGGAGAGAGACATGATTGGCGGGGGGGGGGGGGGGGGAGCGGAGAGACAGGGTGATGGAGCTCCATGGTGGAAGACAGACACAGAAGTGTGGGGGAGACTGAGAGGATAGGCAGGTCTGACTACAACTACAGAGTCTCCTCCTCTTTCTCCAAATATGAAGCTGTTCTCCATTTTACATCCCTTTTTGGTTTGTGTGTGTGTGTGTGTGTGGGGGGGTGTTGGTAATTTTTCTTTTTTTAAAAATATATATTTTTTATTTGTTTCAGAGAGGGAGAGGGAGAGAGAGGTAGACACATCAATGATGAGCATGTGCCTTGGCCAGGAATCAAACCAAGACCTCCTGGTTCATAGGTCCACGCTCAGCCACTGAGCCACACCCATACCGGCTGGGCTTTCCCTCCCTTTTCGGAGGATACTCTTTTGCTTGTGGGACTCCTGAGGAGGGTACAGCTCTGAGGCAGGAGGGCCACATGCAGGAGGTGGTGTCCAGGCCTCACGCTGGCAGCTGTGGAGGGACCATTAATGGGGAATCAAGGGAGGAGGGAACAGCCTGGGCCAAGTCCAGGAGGCTGCCTCCAGACTGCAACGCCGAGGCTGAGGTGGGTGATGGCAGTGGAGATGGGTCCAGGCTCATTCCTCAGCCCCACTGGTCCCCTCTGCCCCAGATGTGGATGAATGTGCCCGTAGCCCCCCACCCTGTGCCTATGGTCGCTGTGAGAACACAGAAGGCAGCTTCCAGTGCGTCTGCCCAACAGGCTTTCAACCCAGCCCTGCTGGCTCCGAGTGCGAGGGTGAGGCCTGGGAGGGAGGGAGGCCTGGGGGTGGGTGAGGGGGCTGTGAGAGCACTCCTTCCAGGCCATATTCTCCCCTGTCCTTCAGATGTTGATGAGTGTGAGAACCACCTGGCGTGTCCTGGGCAGGAATGTGTGAATTCACCCGGTTCCTTCCAGTGCAGGGCTTGTCCTGCTGGCTACCACCTGCACCGTGGCCGATGTACTGGTAAGATCAGGTTATGACCTTGGACCTGCATTATAACTTCTGGTAAGATCAGGTTATGACCTTGAACCTGCATTATAACTTCTGACCTAGATGGTGACCCCTGTCCTGGACTGCAACCCAGACCCGGTCCATAACCTCCTGACCTGGTCCTCAATTCCTTTACCTGAACCACATGCCCCAGAGCCTGACTGTGACTTTTAACATAGACTATGGACCCCTGACTCAGACTGCAGTTCCTGACCTGGACTACAACCTTTGACCCTGAATGTGACTTCTTACTCTGTGACTCATGGACCTTCAACTTGACATTTGATCCTAACCATGATCCTTGCTAATAACCCCTTACCACAACTCTATAGCAAGTGTGACCCTCCTGACCCTGCCTGTCCTTAGTTCTGTATGTGACTTGTGACCCCTGAACTTGACTTTGACATTTGACCTAACCATAACTCCTGACCATAACCCTGCTACAACCCCTGATTCTGTGTAACCCTTGAAACTCTCTTTCACTGCCCCTGTCTCTTCTCAGAGTCCCTTCCCTGGGGCCTGATTGGGTTCACATCCCCAGCCCCAATCCCTGACTAGAGGCAGAACTGGACCCTGACTATAACACCTGACCCTAATTGGTCTCAAATCCTCCAGTGCACTGACTCTGACCCCTGATTCATCAGAAAGTCATCCAGTGATCCTGGTTTATAATACCTGACCCCTTACCCTAATTAATTTATGTTCCCTGTACCAGTGCAGAGTCTCTTCACCTGACCCCAGGATCCTGGCACAGGGAGTTCCCAAAAACCCAAACCCGCAGAACCCCCAATCATGGTCCCCAGAATCAGAGAACCCCGGTTTCCCCAGCCCACTTCTGCCATGGAGCCTTCTCATATCCAAACCAAGACACTGCCCACCACCTCTTGTAGACCCCTTGCCCCAACGGAATCCGTCCGGTGTGTCTCTAGACTGGACCCCTTCTTTCTTTTTTAAAAATCTTTATTGTTGAAAGTATTACATAGGTCCCCCTTTTTTTCTGGACCCCTTATGAAACTCCCATTCCCACAGATGTGGACGAATGCAGTTCGGGCGCCTCCTGCGGCCCCCATGGCCACTGCACTAACACCGAAGGCTCCTTCCACTGCAACTGCGCTCCTGGCTACCGGGCGCCGCCTGGCCGGCCTGGGCCCTGCGCAGGTGGGCAGGATGGGGCCAGGGCCGGAGAGCCTGAGATGGGCATGGGCTCCTGGGCGAAGCCTGTTGGAGAGTTGGAAGCTGGACAGAGGAGCTGTGGGTGGAGCGTAAGAGCCCACCCAACAGGGCATGCGGCTTGGGGGCGAGGTGGCCGCTTTGTGGGCGGGGCTTGGGTCTCAGGGGCGGGTCCGGTGACCCCCTCAGCTCTGTCTCGCATACCCTAGACGTGAACGAGTGCCTGGAGGGCGACTTTTGCTTCCCCCACGGCGAATGTCTCAACACCGACGGCTCCTATGCCTGTACTTGTGCCCCCGGCTACCGGCCGGGACCCCGCGGAGCCTCTTGTCTCGGTCTGTACCCACGCTGGGCCCGGACCCGGAAAGGGTGGTTTTATACCAGGAAAAGGCAGGACAAGGAATGGGAGTCTGAATTCTGGAAGGAGTCTGGACGCATTTGGGGGCGGAGCCTGTGGGGCCTGGGGTTGAGATGGAAGGGGAGGGGTTAGGAGGGGAAAGGGGAGAGTAGTGTCTGGGTAGCTGGGCAGTGGTTGGAAAGGAATGGGCTTAACCCCGTCGGAGGGGTGGGGCTTGAGAAGGGAGGAGCCTAAGGCAGGTCGGGGCGGGGAGAGGGCTGTAGAGGGCGTGGCCTGGGAGATTGAGCGGAGAAGGAGGTGGGTCGGGTTTTGGATTCTGTCCCTCAGACGTGGACGAATGCAGCGAGGAGGACCTCTGCCAGAGCGGCATCTGTACCAACACCGACGGCTCCTTCGAGTGCGTCTGTCCTCCGGGACACCGCGCCGGCCCGGACCTCGCCTCCTGCCTCGGTGAGAGGCCTGCCGCGGCCCGACCCCTCCTCTCTCCCTCTGCCTCCAGTCTCCCCTCCTCTGTCCTCTTCTCCGCGTCCCCGTCCCCCGCCCTGACTGTCATCTCTCCTCGACTCCCCCATATGTCCTCCCTTGCCTCCCTACCTTCCTGCTTCCCCCATCTGATGGCCCTGCCTCACCTCTCAGACGTGGATGAATGTCGAGAGCGGGGCCCGGCCCTCTGCGGCTCCCAGCGTTGTGAGAATTCCCCCGGCTCCTACCGCTGCGTCCGAGACTGCGACCCTGGCTACAACGCGGGCCCTGAAGGCACCTGTGACGGTGAGACTACTGCCCTCGCCCCCAAGTTACTGGAGTTGGTTCTTTTGGGGACCGCCTGCCTCACAGACTTGTAGGGAGGGAATGGGCCCCAACCAATGCACTTAACTTTCTCCCCATCTCTGTACTGGAAATTCTTTTCTTCCTTCCTTCCTTCCTTCCTCCCTTCCTTCCTTCCTTCCTTCCTTCCTTCCTTCCTTCCTTCCTTCCTTCCTTCCTTCCTTCCTTCTCTCTCTCTCTCTCTCTCTCTCTCTCTCTCTCTCTCGATTCTAGAGAGCAAAGGAGAGAAAGGCAGAGATAGACACATTAATGATGAGAATCATTGATCTGCTGCCTTCTGCATGCCCCCCACTGGAGATTGAGCCCACAACCCAGGCCTGTGTCCTGACTGGGAATCCAACTGTGACCTCCCAGTTCATAGGTCTGTGCTCAATCACTGAGCCACACCGGCTGGGCTATTTTTTCTTTTTTTACATTTTTTTCTTTAAACATCTTTAATTTGTCAATGACAGTTGACATTAAATACTATTTTAATTAAAAAAAAAATCCTAGTGTCACCTGGCCAGCGTGGCTCAGTGGTTGAGCGTCGACCTATGAACCAGGAGGTCACAGTTCGATTCCCAGTCAGGGCACATGCCTGGGTTGTGGGCTCGATCCCCAGTGTGGGGTGTGCAGGAGGCAGCCAATCAATGATTCTCTCTCATCATTGATGTTTCTATCTTCCTCTCTCTCTGAAATCAATAAAAATATATATTTTTAAATACTTTAAAAAAATCTTAGTGTCCTGTATTTTCTTGTGGAGGGAGGTGGAGTTTGGGGAAGTCACTCCTATCAGGACCCAGGCCATGCCTTGCTTCCAGAAGCAGCCCGTGCCCGCTCTGCCGGTTGAGTTAGTCCAGCAAGTTATCTCCTAACCTAAGAACAGTTAGCCTCTCTCCCCCCTTCTCGTTGGATGAAAACTCCCTGTTTTTCCCTCTTCAGGCTCCCTCTCTTTGGACCTGCCTTCTTCCCACCTTCCACCACTCACTTTACTTCCAGCTGTCCCTCCAAAGAGATGCAACGCTGGTTGTCCTGGGACCCATCCTTTCCCAAAGCCAAGTCCCCCAGTTTCTCCAAGCACTGACCTGCCCTCTTAAAGTCCACCCTTTTAAAGTGTTGTTTGTCTCTCCAGATTCGGTCCTTTGTCTTTCCTCAGACTTCTCCAGGCCTTGGGAGCTACAGGTCTATACTTTCCGGTCTCTGTTCCACCTTCACACCACCCCTTGCCTACTCTTCTCATTTTCCATGCCTTCCCACCCCTCCATGCCCCCACCTCACTCCTCACCTTCCAGCCCTCCTGCCCCATTCCCCCAGCAGGCTTTGGCAGGGGACTTGCTGAGACAGGAGGCTAGGACTAACCGACGTCCTTGTTTGGCATGGAGTGTGGATCAGCATTTTGTGGAGCAGATGAAATGACTATGGGAGGCCATTGGCTCTTCGGTTGCCACAGCTCTGGCTCATAGAAACCTAGTTTCAGGGGCTCTCATTCACTAATTCTACAAGAATACACTAAGCACCTGCTGTGTGCCAGGCACTGGGGGGCAACAGGCTGTATGTCAAACAAAATTCCTGCCTTTATGGAGCTGCCACGTGGGGGGAGGACAGACAATAAATAGGTCAATTCATTCAAAACTCACTCAGCAAACAATTTGGGGCACCTACTGTGTGTTAGGTACTGTTCTGGGCCCTGGGAATACAGTGGGGAAACAAGACAGACGCAAGTCCATGCTGTTGTGGAGTTTGCATTCTAGGGAGGTGGTTATAATATAATGTCAAGTTTAAGAAGAAAAATGTAGCAGAACAAGTGGACAGAGATGACAGGGCAGTGGGGGAGCGAGTGCTAGGAGGGCTTGACCTGGACTCTTGAGTGAAGTGAAGGAGGACGCCATGCAGATAGCTGAGGGAAAAGTGTTCCTGACAGAGGAACAGCACGTGCAAAAGCCTGAGGTGGAACCATGTTCGAGGCCTTTAGAGTTATCACCACTGTCAATCTTAAGAAGCGCAGACTCCTAGAATGTAAGATTCATAGAAACTTCTCAGTCCTGAGAACTGAGAGTGTCATCAGGAACCTGTGAATCCAGGCCTGTAAGTCCCCTCTCCTTCCCTCACCTTGTCCCCACTCTTGCAGATGTGGACGAGTGCCAAGAATATGGCCCGGCAATTTGTGGTGCCCAGCGCTGTGAAAATACCCCTGGCTCCTACCGCTGCACGCCTACCTGTGACCCTGGCTACCAGCCCATGCCTGGGGGCGGATGCCAGGGTGGGTGTCCTACGGGCATTGGGTGAGCTGTGGAGGAGACAGAAGGCCCAGCAATGGTCTGACTGTCTGCTGGTTGCAGATGTGGATGAATGCCGGAACCGGTCCTTCTGCGGGGCCCATGCCATTTGCCAGAACCTGCCTGGCTCCTTCCAGTGCCTCTGTGACCAGGGCTACGAGGGGGCACGGGACGGGCGTCACTGCGTGGGTACGGGGCTCCAGGGGGCTGGGGTGGGACCAGAGGGTGGGGAAGAGGTTGGTCAGGCCCAGCCCCTCTCCATAGATTTGAACTATGTGAACTTTGGGGGTATGGAATTTAAGCCTTGGGATATAAGATCCATCTTCAGGAAACCCTCTTCATTCAGATTTTATGTGGCTTTAAAAATCATGCATAAAGTATGTAAAATGTACTAATCTTAAATGTACATAAACATTATTTTTCTCAACCTTTTTTTTTTAGAGAGAGAGAGATGTGAGAGAGAAACATCGATAGGTTGTCTCCTCTATGGATCAGGGACCAAACCTGCAACTGAGGTATGTGTCCTGACCAAGAATAGAACCTGCCACCTGCAGGGTGACGCTCCAACCAACGGAGCCACCAGGCCAGGGCTTACCAACATTTTATGGAGACATTTTCTAAACATACAGCCTGACCATCTGATTATACTTGCTTCCTCATACATCTATCCATTAATACAACTAATTTTTTTTTGATAGATTTAAAATTAAATTACAGGCATCAATACACTTCTTCCTAAATTCTTCAGTATGCATATTATTAACCAGAGTTCCATATGTGTTTATGGATATTTTCGTTTGCGGTTCAATTTATATACAGTGAAATGCATGGATTTTAATTATACATTCTCTAAGTTTTGACAGATGCCAACACAACAGGCTACCTTTCTTTAAAGGGAATTAAAACTGTGAAGCCCTGGGACACAGTTGAACTCCAGGCACACCTGCATCCAGGCGTTATAACAAGGCTGACTGTTCCCTCTCGGCTCTGCTTCCCTCTGTTGCATTTATTTTCAGGCAGACTCTCTCTTCACAATGACAAAGGTGGTCTTGGCACCTCTAGCTAACATCCTCATCTTGGCAGCCCTAGCTACAGACGGAGGCTCTTTCTTGATATTTTCAGCCGAAGTCTCAGGGCTGGCTTTGCCTGGCCCAGCTTCGGCACTGCCTGTCTCTGAACCAGAGACGCACAGCAATCTGGTTGGCAGCGCCTGGGACTTGTTCCCACTCCTAGGAGTCGAGGTAGCCCCACGCAAAACACATGGGCTGGAAACAGAGGAGCAGAAGGCTCCCAATGGGAATTCGGGGTTTGTCACCAGAAGAGAAGATGACGGGGGCTGGGCCATTAAAAATACCAGTTATATCTGGAAGCTCCGACTTTTAGACTCTGGGAATCAGAGTTGACCGCCACCGACTTCCTCTCCCCTGTTGTCTCCTGCTCACAGATGTAAATGAATGTGAGACGCTACAGGGCGTCTGTGGAGCTGCCCTGTGCGAGAACGTGGAGGGCTCCTTCCTCTGTGTCTGCCCCACCAGTCCTGAGGAGTTTGACCCCATGACTGGACGCTGTGTTCCCCCACGGACTTCTGCTGGTGAGACTGATGTCAGTGTCTATTTAACTGATGGCTGCTTGTCCCACAGAAAAAGGATGCGGTCTAACCGTTCCTGATGCGGACAGCTGCCACTGGTTAAATGCCATTGTTTCAAACAACAAAAAACTTCAGAACGCATGCGTTAATCTGGGTAGTGGATTCAGGGTCAGGAGAACGAGAGCCTGCCCTGCCTGGCTTTAGCAGCTTGCTTCAGGCAGCAAATGCTCAGAGGGCATCCACTGTGTTCAGTCCCTATTCTGGGCACTGGGGACACAGCAGTGACCAGAGAAGGTCACTCTGTCTTGAAGAGACAACAGTGGGGGCAGGCAGATGTAACACTAGGTGGTGACAACCCAAGGAATCAGGGCGGGCTGAGGAAACGCAGGCCAGAGGGAAGGAGCCCAGCCTGAGAGAAGAGTTACGGAGGGCTTCCTGTAGGAGGGGATGTCTGAACTGAGAGCATTAGGATGAGTAGTGGGTGAAGTAGGGGAGGGTGACATTTGGGGCAGAGAGAGCAAGGACCAAGGCAAAGGTCTGGCCAGGCAAGAGAGGGCCTGGCATGTTGCAGGAGCTGAAGTAAGTTCAGGGAGGCAGGATTTACAGAGCAAGGGAAGGAGTGGGGAGAGAGGCTGCAGGAGGCTGGTGCCAGGCCACACTGACTCACGGTGGTCAGGAGGCTAGACTTGTCCTGAGGTTACCCTGGCACCATGGACGGGTTTTGAGCAGAGGGGAGGTATAATCAGATTTGGAAACCTCTTTGGCAGCCATGTGAAGGTGGGTTGGAGGAGGTGACCCTGGGTTCTGGGGGGCAGGGACTGGGCAGAGAGGACAGGACTAGATCAAGGCAGCCCCGCCCCACCCAGCCATAGGAGGGGAAGAGAGGGCAGGTGGGAGAACACGCAAGAGATCAAGCAGACAAGCGGTGGGACTGCCTGGGTTTGGGAATGAAGACTGTGAGGCCAGTTTGGGACACCTTGGATGTGAGAGCCCAAGGAGGTATCCTGGAGGTCAGGGAAATCCCCTTCTACTACAAAAACTGCAGGTGCCATATTGTGCCAGATGTCTGGGAGAGTGTAAGGTGGGAAGGCAAGAAGTGGGGAAATGACAGGAGGTGAGAATAGGAGAAAGGGACAATGACAGTGCAATCTAGTTCTGCCAATAATGGCTGGGAGCCCTTTGGGCCTCAGTTTCCCCACTTATATCATGGGGGCTGGAGGATCAGCCCACACCAGCTAAAGTCTCTTGTCTCTCCAGGCACATTCCCAGGCCCACAGCCCCAAGCACCTGCCAGCCCTGGTCTACCAGACCGGCCACCCCCTCCACCCCTTCCCCGCCGGCCCAGCCCACCCAGGCAGGGACCCGCGGGCAGCGGCCGCCGGGAGTGCTACTTTGACACGGCAGCTCCGGATGCCTGTGACAACATCCTGGCTCGGAACGTGACGTGGCAGGAGTGCTGCTGCACGGTGGGTGAGGGCTGGGGCAGCGGCTGCCGCATCCAGCAGTGCCCAAGCACTGAGACAGGTGGGCATGGGTCCTGGTGGACACAGGGCTGAGGGCTGGGTGGTGGTGTGCATGAGGCTGAGAGGTGGGCACAAACAAGCATGAGGCTGAAGACTTCGGGGGTGAAGGGTGGGCATCGGGCCAGAGTAAGCACTGAGGCTGGTGGGCATAAGCAGGTCCGGGCGGGGGCTGGAAGCGGGAGTCTGGGCTTAGCCTTGTCTCTGTGTGCAGCTGAGTACCAGTCACTGTGTCCCCATGGCAGGGGCTACCTGGCGCCTAGCGGAGACCCAAGCCACCGGAGAGGTCAGGCCAGGCTTTAAGTCCCACCCACCTTCAGCCCCCAGGCCAGCCCCCTCCCACCCTGTCTCTGTTTTCTTTATTTCCCTCTATCACCCTACCTGTTTCTCTGTCTCCTCCCACCCACCCCACCCCCATCTCTCTCTGTCTCCATCTTTCCCTATCTCTACCTCTGGGTCTCTATCTCCATCTCTGTCTCTCTCTTCCCTGATTATACCACACAGCCTCCCCCCTCCCAATCCAGCCCACCCCAAACCCTGGCCTCCGCCCATCTCTCTTGGTGGGGCACGCCTCTGACCATCCTTCCCGCAGATGTGGATGAGTGCCAGCTGTTCCGAGATCAGGTGTGCAAAAGTGGAGTGTGCGTGAACACGGCCCCAGGCTACTCGTGTTATTGTAGCAACGGCTACTACTACCATGCCCAGCGACTGGAGTGTGTCGGTATGAGCGCACCCTCACCATCCCCAAAGAACTCTCCCCAGCCCCGCACCGCCTGGGAACCGGGTCACCGCCAGTAGGAAGTCTTCCCGGAGTCCAGACTCCATCCATCATTGCCAATGCCCTGGGGGAAGTGGGAAAGGGTAGAGGCTGCTTCTTAGCCACTCTCCCCTCCCCCGCCATCCTAGATAACGACGAGTGCGCGGACGAGGAGCCGGCGTGCGAGGGGGGCCGCTGCGTCAACACCGTGGGTTCTTATCACTGCACGTGCGAGCCCCCGCTGGTGCTGGACGGTTCGCGGCGCCGCTGCGTCTCCAACGAGAGCCAGAGCCTCGGTAACCCGACCTCGAGCCTGTCCCTCCCCGCCCCGCCCCGCCCCGCCCAGCCGATCACGCCCCGCCCCGCCCCAGTCCCGCCCAGCCGATCACGCCCCGCCCCAGTCCCGCCCAGCTGACCTGCCTCCTGAATCCCGGCATCCTTGGTGCACATTGAGTGAATCGGCAGTGGCCCTGCCTTATAAGACGGTTGTGAAGAATTTTATTTTTAAGGACAGAACAGGACCTGGTCTGAGTGCTAGAGGCGTGTTCCCTTTATTTCCCTGTGTATCTCTGACTCCATCTTTCTGTGGGTTTCTATCTTTAGGTTTTTCTCTGACACTTTCTGGGACTATCATTGTTTCTAGGTCTGTTTCTGGGTCTGTCTCTCTGCATCTTTGCTGACCCATTTTTCTTAGAATCCCTGACTGTTTGAATGTGTTTGTCTCTATCTCTTTGGGTTCTTTCTTTCTTTCTCTCTCTCTCTTTCTCTTTTTTTTTTTTGCCCACAGACCCAAACTCTGGTCCTACAACATCCCCAAACACTTCAAACAGTGCTCAGAGAGGAAAATCAACTTCCTCAAGGTCACACAGCCCTCCAGAGGCCAGATTTGGATAGAGGCCTCTCAGCTTCTAGCACCCAGTCATTGGAACCCCTCTGCTCTCGCCTCCTATGACAGCCTCATGCCAGACCAAGCCCTGTCCTCAATTCAGAACCTGGGAACGACCTCAGAGGGCTTCTGGGAGTCAGACCACAGCCGATGAGGATCTGGTGATAGGCAGAGTGGCCAGCTGCTCCAGCAGGAGAGGAGGCCGAGGGTCAGTCCCACCCTGATGCATGCTGTCTCTGCCCTCAGATGACAACCTGGGAGTGTGCTGGCAGGAAGTGGGGGCTGACCTCGTGTGCAGCCGCCCTCGGCTGGACCGCCAGGCCACGTACACAGAGTGCTGCTGCCTCTACGGGGAGGCCTGGGGCATGGACTGTGCCCTCTGCCCTGCCCAGGACTCAGGTACTGCCATCTGCCTGGGCTGCACCCAGAGGTCCTGCCCCTCAGGCTTCAAATCCAGACCATTAGAGCTCTTAGTGTTAGACCCAGTGTTAGCCTACCAGATCTCCCCAAAATCAGCCCACAGACCCCTAAATCTTAGTTCCCTAGTCCCCAAGTCACATCCCAGAGACCTCCCAGTCTTATCAGCAGGTCCCATAGGGCCCTGAGGTTTGGTCTATCTGAGCCTCACTCCTGGTCTCCAGAACCCCAGAACAGCCCATGGGACCTTCCCCTCCCCCACATCCAGGCCCTTAGACCTCTAGTACCAGGTGCTCAGATTCCTCCATCCTGGCCCACTGACTCTGGTCATAACCCACAGGCCTCCAAGTTCCATTGCCTTGGATACCCATATTCAAGCACTGAGACCCCAGTTCTTGCCTCTTAAAACCCTTGATTCCCCCAATTCTCAGCCCAGCTCCAGGCCCAAAGATCCCATCCTTGATCCTCAGACCTCCAGGTCCAGTGGCTCAGATCCTTTCCCAAGCATCCTGGCCCCCAGATCTCCAGTAGCAGTTTCTGGGAATTCCCAGTCCTAGTCCCTAAAACACCAGCATCCCATATCTGTAGACTCCTAGTCTGAGTTCCCATGGATCCCCCAAATTCCAGAACATTGGGCCATAATTTCTAGCTGCAGTCCTTAGTACTCCTGACCCCAGCACCTTGGAATCCTAGACTCAGGCCTTGGACACTCAGTCCTGGCTCCAGAACCCCTGACCCCCACCCTGCAAGCCAAGTCCCCTCCTCTGAAGCCCCTTCCATGCCTCAGCCCAAGACTCTCCTCCCTCTCCTCTGGGTTCTTCCCACAGGGGGACATGCATGGTAGGTGCAAGGCAAGCAAGGAATGACTGTTAGGCTTGTCTCCTGTTTACAGATGACTTTGAGGCCCTGTGCAATGTGCTGCGCCCCCCTGCATATGGCCCCCCACGGCCAGGTGGCTTTGGACTCCCCTACGAGTATGGTCCAGACCTTGGTCCACCTTACCAGGGCCTTCCATATGGGCCTGAGCTGTACCCACCACCTGTGCTACCTTATGACCCCTACCCACCGCCACCTGGGCCCTTTGCCCGCCGGGAGGCCCCCTATGGGGCGCCACCCTTTGACATACCCGACTTTGAGGATGATGGTGGTCCCTATGGTGAATCTGAGCCTCCTGCTCCACCCGGCCCGGGCACCCGCTGGCGCTATCGGTCCCGAGACACCCGAGGCTCCTTCCCAGAGCCCGAGGAGCCACGTGAAGGCGTAGGCTACGCTGGTGAGCACGGGACTCGGAGGCTGGAACTGTGCAGATAGAGAGGCAGGGAGGAGGGGAAGGGAGAGATGCAGAAACAAAGAAGCCAGGGGGCGAGACAGGCACAGAGAGATATGAAAACACAGATGCGGTCAGAGAGAATAGAGATACACCTGTAAACCCACCAAGGAAGGTGAGGACAGGGATGGAGCGGGGGGGGGGGGGGGGGGGGGGGGCGGGGCGGGAAACTAGTGAGCACAGCCAGATACACTTCCTGGCCCCACAGCGCCCCCTGGAGAAGGATGGGTGGTTCAGAAAGGAACATACAGAGCCGCCAGGGGCAATGAGGGAGAGAAGACACAGACCCTGAATGAGGGAGTCCCGCACTCTCCTCCGCAGGCGCCCTGGCAGGGCCCTACGAGGGCCTGGAGGCGGAGGAGTGTGGGATTCTGGACGGCTGTGCCCACGGCCGCTGCGTGCGGGTCCCCGAGGGCTTCACCTGCGACTGCTTCGACGGCTACCGCCTGGACATGACCCGCATGGCCTGCGTCGGTGAGGGGCTGGCCAGGGCGTGCCTGGGGATAGGGCGGAGCTTAGTGACGGCTAGGGGCGGGGCCAGCCCAGAAGGTGCAGCCTGACTTGCAGGAAAGCAGAGCTTGGCCTCAGTGCCGGCTGGGCCGGAAGCAGGTAGGAGGGTGGGATCCTGCAGGTGTGATGTCTCAGGACTCCTCGTGCTACCGTGGATTAATTTTCGTGACCTCTTTGGAGAGCCTCAGGCTTCCCGTCTGCGAAGTGGGAATGGGAATCATGTTTGCCCAATTTAGAGAGTAGTAGCACAGGACTCTGGGGGCGTGGAGAGACCTCAGACTTGCTGTGTGACCTGCCCAGGGAGCTATCCCTTGCTAAGTTTTTCTCATCTGAAGTGACCGTAATCATAGAACTTCAAATAATTGTGAACATCATTAAGAATGATTTACAATGACACTGAGGCCTATGTGTGACACTGAGGCTCAGAAAAGAGAATTGAGTTCCCCAAGGTCCCACAGCCGAGAAACAGCAGGGCCCGCCCGGGCACTGAGAGCCGGGCTGAGAGCCGCTGAGCAGGGGCTTCCGCACGCCAGGCCTCGGTTGGAACTTACGTAAAAGGGAATCAGAGCCTACTCCACAGGCACCAGGAGGAGACAGTTACTGCGGTAACGTGCTTAATGCATGTCTGGTCTGGAGTAGGCATGTACCGTGGTTGATAGCATCATCAGTATTATTTTCCTAACAAAAACCTAGTGGCGTGGGGCTACCGCACCCATCTCACAGAACCAAGCTGAGGCACAGAAGGTCCCGCCACCTGTCCAGGCTCGCAGGGGCCAGGCTCGCGCTCAACCAGGAGGCTCTGCGCGCACCCTCCACCCTCGGCCCCGGAGCCGCAGGGCACCGGGGCTGAGCTCCCCGTCCCCGGCCATGAGTAGCAGCGCTCCTTGTACCCCCTCCCCAGACGTTAACGAGTGTGAGGAGGCTGAGGCGGCGGCTTCACTCTGCGTCAACGCGCGCTGCATCAACACCGAGGGCTCCTTCCGCTGTATCTGCCGCCCTGGATTCGCACCCACGCACCAGCCACACCACTGCGCGCCCGCCCGCCCTCGGGCCTGAGCCCGCGCTGTCAGCCCCGCGCCTGCCCGCTCGTGCGCATGCGCACATGGAAGCGAACGGAGGGAACGACCGATGGACAGATGGAAGTGGGGACGCCTTTTGCCGCCCCCAGCGCCGCAGGCCCGGGCCTAGCTCACGGCCCCCCTTATATTTCCGCTCCTTTTTATAAACATTTTCAATTTAAAAACACCTACTTTGTACCTGCTGCCTCTGTCTGCCCATGATTCTCAGTCTGGCTCCAGAGTTTGTTCTCTGAGCCACTAGATTACACCCCTGCCCATCCCTGGCTCCTTGGCTCTTCATTCCGGAGCCTCCGTCGCTTATTCTCTCTCTGTCTTCCTCTGTCTATTTCTCTCTTTATTTTCTCTTCTCTGTCTCCTCTCTGCTGCATTTTCTCCGCCTGCTTCTTTTAGTCTCTGTTTCTGCCTTTCTCTTTTTCCCCTCCATTTCATTCTCTCATCTCGGTGTAGGTCTTGCCTCAGGATTTTTAACTACAGAACTGACTCTCCCAATAAATACCGCAGGAGCTGTCTCTTCCCCCTCCCAGGAAGGAATGGGATGGAGTAGCCAGCCAGAGGGTACCCCAGATTTCCCCATGCTCCCCAAAGAAGTAAAAAGCTACTCTGGGACTAGTGGGACATTGAGGCAGGACTGCTTGGAGGGGTAAACCCGGGCCCAGGCCCCAGCGTTGGCTGTGAAAAGCAGAAAGTGGCAGTCCTGGGGGAGGCTGGAATGAGCTGCCTGTGAGGATCGAGTACCCAGCATGGAGTCCCCAGTGCCCCTGCCTACTTCCTGGCCATATCAGGAGTCCAAAATACACCCCCCCAAAAGAACATAAAACAGCCTGTTGGGCATTATCTCAGGGGACAGAGGACGGTCAGGAATGGGGGTTCCTAGGCACTGAACTGCATCTTCTCCACCCACCTGTTACTGTCAGGGTCTCAAGTGCAAATGTTCATGGGACCAGGTGAATGAGGTAGAGAGTGCAGAATAAGGCAGGTGCAGGATAAAGGTGAGGGTACACAACCTGCTTAAGGGAGTGAAACAGGGAAGTCTCCCGATTTAAAATCATCTTTTTTTATAACCACCTTATGGGTCATATCTGGCCCCTGAGCCACCAGCTTTAACGTCCCAGGGACAGCTCAGGTTGTGTAAATGCGGGACGGGGACTCTCTCCTGGCCAGACCCCTGTGCACCTCCCGAGCTTCAGGAGGGGTGGCACTCCCACGGGGCCACGTGGAGGCCTATGTGAACAGGGCCTGGTCTGCAGGCGTGTCGGTGGTGGTTAAATGACTTGTCCCCTGTGTCAAGTGCTTAGAACTGCACTCAAGTGCTCAGTGACTGTTAGCATAACCCTGGGCCTCCTGGGAAACGTGAGCCCTGGGGTTGGGCAGATAGCTAGGGCAGAGGACTAGGTCCTGTTCTTTTCCTGATCTCCCTCCTGGCTGGGGAGGAGCCAGGCTCTCTCCCCTTCGATGGGACAGTGAGAAACACCTAGCACAGGGGCCTTGGCGGGGAGGGGGATCGGACTGTGAGGGGCTCAGGACTCCACAAAGGGCGATAACTGCACAGCTGTGTGCTGAAAGCCAGTGCGCTGCACACTGTAAACGAGTGAGTGTGGGGCATGTAAAGTAGAGCTCAACCAAACCATTACAAAGAAAAAGAAAACGCTAGAAAGAGGGGTCGGGAAGCGACCCTCCAGCTGATCAGGGAACCTGGCCCAAACATTGGCCCCTCAGTCATTCATGCAACAAGTGTTCTCTGTATCTGCTTTGTCTTAAGTGAGTGTTTGGAACACAAACTTTAAACCAACCTTGGGGGTAAGAGCCAGGGAGGCTCTTGGTGGGGGAGAGATCTGAGCTGAAACCTGACGCGGTTGGGAAGAGGAGCCGGATGAAGTCGTGGAGGAGGGTGTTCCAGGTGGCGGGAACAGCATCTGCAAAGGCCCAGAGGTAAGGAGGCCAATACCCTTAAATACCTTTTTTTTCCTTTGGCACGTCAGTCCCTGTGTGGACAATGCTGGTGGCATTTTTGGTGCATAGCTAATCCCTGGTCCCTGCCTTCAGGAAGCTTCAGGAAGCGACATAGACACATCAGAGGACATGATCATCTGTGCTCAGGCGGGGAAGGCACAAGCAGAGTGTCAGGGCGGGATGGAGACCTTCAGAGAAGGCACCTGGCCCGGTCTGAGAGAACATCAGGGAAGGCTTCCTGGAGGAAGAGAGAGCATTCCAAACTGTTTCTGGGGTTCTATATCCCTTTGAAAATCTGTGGAAAGCTCTGAACATTCACAGAAGAAAATACACAAACATTGTAGGCAATTCTCAAACATTCCCACGGTGGGCATCCCATGACCCCCCTTGTGTATAAATGTCCCAGGAATGGGGACAGGGTGGCCAACAGTGCAGGAAAACTTTGAGATGTACTTTAAACATCCTGGGAGTGGCCTGGGGAGAGGTTTTGAGAACCCCAAATATCCCTCTCACCCCGCACCAGACCTGGTGGTTGTGCCAAGGATCTGGCTTTGATCATGCCTCCCCCCACAAACCTCCCCCCCCAACACACTGATCTCCAGCTCCGGTGCTGCAGGGCCCTTGAATGTCCAGAGGGAAACAATCCAGGAAGTCACCGCGCATGCAGCACATGCACCACAGCTCCCCTGCCCGTCATCTCAAGTCCCAGTGGCCGATGCTCAGTCATCAGCAAGACCTTCCAGCCTTTGGTCTCCAGACTAAGGTCATCGCCGCAGTTGTCGTCATCATCACATCTCACCATCATCATCACTGATACGTCCATAGCGCTTCCTACATAGCAGGTATGCATGTGTAGCTCACCTCATTTTATCCCATCAGGCCTATGAAATGGGCATTATCATCATCTCCATTTTCCTCGCGTGAAGCACAAAGCAGTCAGGAGACTTTCCCAAGATCACTCACAACTACTCGTAGCAGAATCTGACTCTGGAGTCCTTTTCTGAGGACTCCGGATCAAAAATAATCATGAGCCCTAGCTGGTTTGCTCCGTGGATAGAGCATCGGCCTGTGGACTGAAGGGTCCCAGGTTCAGTTCCAGTCAAGGGTACATGCCTGGGGTGCAGCTTGATCCCCAGTAGGGAGCATGCAGAAGGCAGCCGATCAGTGAATCTCTCTCAGCATTGATGTTTCTATCTCTCCCTTTCCCTTCCTCTCTGAAATCAATAAAAACATATTAAAAAAATAATCACGAAGTAAACTAATACAACAGCTGGGGATTGCTGCAAAATAACCCCACGGAGCAGCTGGGTCATGGTGGAAAGAACTTGGGCCCTGCCAACCTGGGTCATTCACACCTGGAGTATATGTCAGAGTAAACTCCTTTTTTAGTTTAGTTGTCATGTTTTGAAGTCTCTTTGTTTTTATTTTTATTTAGTTCAGAGAGGAAGAGAGAGATAGAAATGTCAATGAGAAATCATTGACCGGCTGCCTCCTGCACTCCCCCTCCTGGGGCTCGAGCCCGCAATCCGGGCATGTGCCCTTGACTGGAATGGAACTCGGGACCCTTCAGTCCGCAGGCTGATGCTCTATCCACTGGGCCAAACCAGCTAGGGCTAAATTGTCTTTGTGATAGCGACTTAGCTGATATCCTACAACGAGGCCATCAGAGTCACTGGGAGGGCTTGTTAAATGACAGATTGCTGGGCCCCACTCCTGGAGAAGGGATAGAGAACTTGTACTTGAAATAAGTTCCCAGGGGTTGCCGCTGATCTGGGGACCACACTGTGAGAACCACTTCCTGAACGATGCAGGTCCTCACCACAGGCTGCTTGTATGCCCAGCATCACACTTTCTCTCTGGGAAGCGTCTCATTCACTATGAGTCCGGGTGTTGACCCCGCTGGAAGACTCCAGTGAGTCCCTTCCTTTGCGCCTTTGCTGTTGGTTCAGGGATGGCCATTTCCCAGAAGCCCGGCCTATGAGAGGCAGCTCTGGGACTATTGCTGGACTGGTGGGAGGGACCTCTGAGGCTTTCTGTATTGGAGGAAAAGTTATGCTATAAATTAGAACATTATTGGATCAATGACAAAACTGGTATACAATAGATTAGAAAAATTGTGTGTATTGTTAAATTTATTAAAGTTAGTCATTGTACTGTGGTTATATAAGAGAACGAGAGGCCCGGTGCATGAAATTTGTGCATGGAGGGGGGGTGTCCCCCAGCCCAGCCTGCACCCTCTCCAATATGGGATCCAGGACTGCTGGCTCCCAACTGCTGACCTGCCTGCCTTCCTGATTGCCCCAGACCACTTCTGTCTGCCAGCCTGATCACCCCCTAACCAATCCCCTGCCAGCCTGATTGATGCCTAACTGCTCCCCTGCCAGCCTGATTGCCCCTAATTGCCCTCCCCTGCAGGCCTGGTCATCCCTAACTGCCCTCCCCTGCAGGCCTGGTTCCCCCCAACTGCCCTCCCCTGCAGGCCTGGTCACCCCTAACTGCCCTCCCCTGCAGGCCTGGTTCCCCCCAACTGCCCTCCCCTGCAGGCCTGGTCACCCCTAACTGCCCTCCCTTGCAGGCCTGGTCCCTCCCAACTGCCCTCCCCTGCTGGCCATCTTTTGGTGGCCATCTTGTGTCCACATGGGGGCAGGATCTTTGACCACATAGGGGCAGCCATCTTGTGTGTTGGAGTGATGGTCAATTTGCATATTACTCTTTTATTAGATAGGATAGAGGCCTGGTGCATGGGTGGGGGCCAGCTGGTTTGCCCTGAAGGGTGTCCCAGATCAGGGTGGGGATTCCCTTGGGGCATGGGGTGGCCTGGGCGAGGGGCCTATGGTGGTTTGCAGGCCGGCCACACCCCCTGGCGAACCAAGTGGAGGCCCTGGGATCTGGGATTTATTTATCTTCTATAATTAAAACTTTGTACCCTTGAGTGGAGGCCTGGGCCTGCCAGGGCAGGCAGAAAGCTTGGCTTCCTCCATTGCTGGGGAAACCCAAGCCTCCTGCTCGCTCCGTGGCCACAGCCATCTTGGTTGGGTTAATTTGCATACTCTCTGCTGATTGGCTGGTGGGTGTGGCTTGTGGGTGTAGTGGAGTGATGGTTAATTTGCATATTACTCTTTTATTAGATAGTATATCCCATTCTTAAGAATACACATCGAAGTATTTAGGAGTAAAAGGCCATGGTGTACATAACTTAGCCTCATGGTACAGGAAAAAACAAGGGGAAGAGGGAGGAAATAAAAAAGTAAATGGAGAAAAAATGTTAATAGAATTTGAGTAAAAAGTATGTGTTCTTCGTACTATCTTAGTTTTGCTTTTGTCTGTGTGTATATTTGAAATTATCTCCAAATAAATAGCTTTTTTTTTTTTTTAAAGAAAAGAGAACTGTAAAAGTCTGGACAACAATCTCAATATAAGTAGAACTGGGGAGATAAAGATAAGATAAAGAGCTCTGGCCTGGCCGGTGTGGCTCAATGCTTGAGTATGAACCCATGAACCAAGAGGTCCCTGGTTTGATTCCTGGTCAGGACACATATGGGGGTTGCAGGCTAGATCCCCAGTGGGGGGCGTGCAGGAGGCAGCAGATTGATGTTTCTCTCTCATTGATGTTTCTACCTCTCTTATCGCTCTCCCTTCCTCTTTCTAAAATCAATAAAAACATATTTAAAAAAAGATCAAGTACTCTATAATCCAGGTAGTGTTCAGTATGGTGATTCAACTATGGGTTAAACTTAACACCTGACTTTTAAAAGAGTGAGTGGTAGAATTTCAAGGATTACTACTAAAATAATAGAAATGGTGCATAGATCACAAACTAGTAGAAGGAAGAGAGCGAGGAAGAAATCACAAGACAAAACATAACAAAAAAAACTGTAGCCACTTCAGAGAAGTTTCAATGAGAGGGAGAAACACATAGAGAAAATGGGGACAACAGAATCACAAAGTCAGAAGATAAGAGTAAATTCAATATATCACTAAGCACACACAGAAGAATGCCTTCTGAAGCTAAACACTTCTGGCTCCCGTCCTAGCCAGTCTGCCTGAGTGGATAGAGCGTTGGAACCTGCAGAAGGGTCCTGGGTGCGATTCTGGTCAAGGGCGGGACCTCGGTGGCAGGCTCCTCCAGGGCCCCAGGCCCTGGTCAGGGTGTGTGCAGGAGGCAACCAATCAATGTGTTTCTCTCACATCAATGTTTCTCTCTGTCTTTCCCTCTCTCTTCCTCTCTCTCTAAAAGTCAATGGAAAAATACCCTCAGGTGAGGATTTTTAAAAAAAGTAAACACTTCTGGCTCCCACCCTGCCTCCCACCCTGCCTCAACCGTGCCTCCCGGCCTCCCACTCGGCCTCACTGCCTCCCTCACCTCATCGACCAATTCCCCAACTGGCTTGCTCCTCTCCAGCTACGTGACCCTCCCCTCCCGGCACCAGACACGTCCCACCTCAGGACCTCCGCAATGGCTGTTCCCTCTTTCCGCTCAGCTCCCACCCGCACCAGCGGGGCATGGGTAAGTAAACTGGGCAAATCACACAGTGGAATCATGCACCACCTTGAGAATAACCTGTAACTACACACACTAACAGGAATGAGTCTTAAACTGTTGAGTGGGAAAGGCCAGACACTGAAGAGAATATATTTTCTGATTCTATTTATACAAAATTCAAGACAGGAAAAAGCGATCCGTGCAGCCATAAGTCAGAATGATGGTGAATTTGAGGGGAGGGCCATACATTGAAGGAGCCACGAGGGCGCTGCCAGGGGGCGCTAGAAATGTTTCCTGGTCTGGGGGTTGGTAGCTCAGGTGTGTTCAGTTGGTGAAAAGTCACCTCACTCTGCATTTGTGGTTTGTACTGGTTTGCATGTGCATCTACTTCAAGAATCAGTTTAGAAAAAAACAAAAACCAAAGAAATGAAACTTCATGTTCCCAGCACCCAGCTTAAGAAGCAGGACGTTCCCGCACTCAGGCCCCCCTCCATCAAATGTGCTTTTATAGTTGCACATCCTGCTGCCACTTAAGTTTCTTCCGCCGACTTACACACCCCTGCGCGTTCCAGACAGCAGGCACCGGTTCCAGGGGAGAACTCAGGCGCCGCCGTGGGGGCGAGGGTGGGAGGGACTTCCTCATGGAACCAGGGCAGGAGGAGGTAATGTTAATTTGATGCCCTGGCCCTAATCTTGATGGGGGCGAGGGGGGGGCTTTGTAGGGCACCCCTAAGTGTTCAGGGCCCTGTGTCTGCAGGGGGGACTCAGGGCTGAGCCTTCCTGTAAAGCAGTCATTGGCAATGCAACCTGCCGGCATGCACTCTCCGTCTCCCTCCCTCCTTCCGCCTCCTTCCCTCCCAACCTCTCTTCAAGAAAGGAAAAAACCTCACAATTATTTACATAAAGTTTTATTACAGCAAACTGTAACCAAAGGATCCACATTCAAAATTTGAATCTTTCAATAAACTTTGAATAAATAGCCGTGCATTTTTTCTCTTTTGTACTGTAATGTTTATTTTGAAATTCTTTTTTTGCCGGCATGATTTCATATGAATGAGGTTTGAGAAAAGAAAATGTTCACTGCTTGCATTTCTTTTCTGGCCACTAATATTGTTCATTTCACTTCCTGATTGTTACTGGGAATAATTTTGTCATACAGGGCCTGGAGGGGCTCGGCAGGCCTCTGTGATGTCCGGGGAGGGGGGAAAGGGAGGGTATGGGGAGACTTAGGAAGGCTCTCCGATGGCTGAAAGGGAGTGGGTCCCAGAGGACACAAGGATAGAACAGGCTCCGGACTCTGGGCTGGGTGAGGGGCACTGAAGGTAGTGTGGGGGTTAGATGTAGGGAGGGGGAAGGAAGGGGACATGGAGTGCTGGCTGCTCTGTGTGGGCCTGGTGCCTGGACAAGGGGATGACTTAGCCTGGAGGCGGGGGTGGGCGGGAGGCAGTTAAATAAAGAAGCAAGAGCAGGTCACAGCAATCTCTGTGGTTGAGAGCTTCCTGGCACCTTTCCCAAATCATTGGGTCCTCACAGTACCACCTCACAGATGAGGAAACTAAGGCTCAGAAAGAGGAGGCCATTGCCTGGCCAGTGTGGCTCAGTGGTTGAGTGTAGACCCATGAACCAAGAGGTCACCAGTTTGATTCCTGGTTGCAGGCTGGATCCCCAATAGGGGGCATGCAGGAAGCAGTGATCTATGTTTCTTTCTTTCATTGATATTTCTTTTTTAAAAAAATTGATTTCAGAGAGGAAGGGAGAGGGAGAGTTGGAAACATCAATGATGAGAGAGAATAATTGATTGGCTGCCTCCTGCATGCCCCACAATGGGAATTGAGGCCTGTAACCTGGGCATGTGCCCTGACAGGGAATTGAACCGTGACCTCCTGGTTCATAAGTTGATGCTCAACCCTGAGCCATGCTGACTGGGCCCTCATTGATGTTTCTCTCTATCCCACACCCTTCCTCTCTCTCTAAAAAAAATCAGTTAAAAATATTTTTAAAGGTTATTAAAAGAAGGCCCTAGCTGGTTTGGCTCAGTGGATAGAGTGTAGGAACCTGTGGATCGAAGGGTCCTGGGTTTGATTCTGGTTAAGGACACGTACCTCGGTTGGAGGCTCCTCCAGGTCCAGGCCCTCGTGGAAGGCGCATGCAGGAGGCAACTAATTGATGTATTTCTCTCACATCGATATTTCTCTCTGTCTTTCCCTCGCTCTTCTTCCACTCTCTCTAAAAATCAATGGGAAAATATTCTCAGATGAGGATTAAAAAAAAAGGTTAGAAAAGAAAGAAAGGAAGGAAGGAAGGAAGGAAGGAAGGAAGGAAGGAAGGAAGGAAGGAAGGAAGGAGGCTTCAAGATGGAGAGCGGGGCTAGAGGCCTGGTCTTCTACACAACCCTGTTCTTCGAGATCTTAATTTCAGGGCTTCAACCACCTTTGATTATTGATTTTTCTTCCATTAGAAAAACAAATACAGAAACATGAAACCAAATACATGTACTAGTAACTACAAAGCCCCAGGAAATTTTTGGGGTGACAGACTGCCATGAATCCTGCTTGTGGTGGTGGTTACATGGCTCCATGCGTTTGTCAAAACTCACAGAGCTGTGCACACACACCCATAACTTCTACTGTTCGTAAATGAAAATAATAATAGAGAGAAACCAAGATGGCGGCATAGGTAAACACCTGAACTTGCTGCCTCGCACAACCACTTCTAAAAGACAACTAAAAGACAACTAAAAGACAAAACGGACATCATTCAGAACCACAGGAAGGCTGGCTGAGTGGAAATTCTACAACTAGAAGGGAAGAGAAAAGCACACTGAGACTCAGAGGAGGTGCAGAAGTAAAGTACAGAGGTACGGAGGCGCTAGCGAGCACAGGGAAAGGGCTGGCAATTGAGGACGCGATTGTCTTTTTCAATCGGGAGGGAGACACAAGCTCCCAACTGCTCTGAACTCCAGTTCTGGGCAAGACTCTGGGGACCCAGACTCATATGGGGAGGCGGGGGAAAACACTGGACTGTCTGGCCAGAACACGAGGGCGACTTTTTCTCAGAGGTGCTTGCAGCAATTACTGAGGAACACTGAGACCTGGGGGCCTCTTAGGGCAGGGCCGAAGGTCAGCCATTACTGTTTGCTCCACCCTGTTAATTCCCTGAGACCCTTCCCCACCCAATTTATAACCCCACCCCAGCTATGTGCAGAGGCTTTTGCATATGAATGGCCTGGCCCTTTGCAATCTAAAATTACCTAACAAACTGCAGCTGGGTTAGAGAGCTCAAATTACCAAGGCTCCACAGCAGCTTGCATTGCTTCACAGCTGGGCCTCATCTGGGCACCTCCAAACCCCAAACAAAGAAGAGGAATCTGCAGATATCTCTGTAGCTCCTGCTGGGTGGCCTCAGGCAGAGGCTAAATTAGCACCTCCTTGGAGATCCAAGAGCCAGTGTACCCAGAGGTCAGAGTGGGATCATCCAGATTACAACTCCTCAGATCCATAAGGGACACACTCAGGGGACAGACTCAGTGAGCACCAAAGCCCCACCGAAGCAAGTCTTGCCTCATAAGTTGTCTCCAGCACAGAAGTTCTCCCATCGTAGACACAGCTGATCCTCAAAGCCAATTGGCCTGGAGGTCAATTCCTCCCAGTGATACTAACAACAATCAAGGCTTAACTACAACAAGGCTGTGCACACAGCCCACAAAGGGGTGCACCAAGAGTGTCCACCTCTGGTGACTGGGGAGGCTGAACCACTGGGCCCTATATGACACCTAGCACACAAAGCCACTCTATCAACACAGGGAAGCAGCCAAAATGCGGAGAAAAAGAAACAGGTCACAAATAAAAGAAATGCAGGAAAGCAAACTACTGGATATAGAGTTCAAAACCACGGTTATAAGGTTTTTCAAGAATTTTCTTAAAAAGGCCAATAAATTTAGTGAGACCCTTGAGGATATGAAAAAGAACCAACTAGAAATTAATTATATTATTCTTTATTTCAGTCATACACTGACTGAAATAAAAAATAATATACAGAGATCCAACAGCAGATTAGAAGATTGCAAGAATCAAATCAAAGATTTGAAACATGAAGAAGCAAAAAACAGTCAACTGGAAAAGAAAAAAGAATCCAAAAATATGAAGATAGTGTAAGGAGCCTCTGGGACAACTTCAAGCGTACCAACATCTGAATTACGGGGGTGCCAGAAGAAGAGAGAGAGCAAGATACTGAAAACCTATTTGAAGAAATAATGACTGAAAACTTCCCCCACCTGGTGAAAGAAATAGACTTACAAGTCCAGGAAGCACACAGAACCCCAAACAAAAGGAATCCAATGAGGACCACACCAAGACACATCATAATTAAAATGCCAAGAGCAAAAGACAAAGAGAGAATATTAAAAGCAGTAAGAGAAAAACAGTTAGTTACCTACAAGGGAGCACCCATACGAATGTCAGCTGATTTCTCAACAGAAACTATGCAGGCCAGAAGGGAGTGGCAAGAAATATTCAAAGTGATGAATAGCAAGAACCGACAACCAAGATTACTCTACCCAGCAAAGCTATCACTCAGAATTGAAGGTCAGATAAAGAGCTTCACAGATAAGAAAAAGCTAAAGGAGTTCATCACCACCAAACCAGTATTATATGAAATGCTGAAGGGTATTCTGTAAGAAGAGGAAGAAGAAAAAAGTAAAGATAAAAATTATGAACAACAAATACATATCTATCAACACGTGAATCTAAAAATCAAGTGAATAAAAATCTGATGAACAGAATAAACTGGTGAATATAATAGAATCAGGGGCATAGAAAGGGAGTGGACTGACAATTCTCGGGGAGAAGGGGGTGAGGGGGGTGCGGGAAGAGACTGTACAAAAATTGTACACCTATGGATGAGGACAGTGGGGGGTAAGGGAAGAGGGTGGGGTGGGAACAGGGTGGAGGGGAGCTATGGGGGGGGGAAAGAGGAACAACTATAATCATCTGAACAATAAAGATTTATTTTTAAAAAATAAAATAAAATAAAAAGCAACTACTTGTAAAATAATAATAATAATAATAAACCAAAAGACTGGCAGGCATGGCTCAGTGGTTGAGTATCAACCCATGAACCAGGAGGTCATGGTTCCATTCCTGGTCAGGGTGCATCCTGGTCAGGATGTGGGCTCGATCCCCAGTAGGGGTCATGCAGGAGGCAGTCGATCAATGATTCTCATCATTAATGTTTTTATCTCCCTCTTCCTCTCCCATCCTCTCTGAAATCAATAAAAATATATTTTAAATAAATAAATAAAATAGAGCCCTGGCCGGGTAGCTCAGTTGGTTAGAGCGTCATCCTGCTACTCCAAGGTTTTGGGTTCCATTCCAGATCAGGGCACATACAAGAAATAACCTATGAATGCATAAATGAGTGGATCAACAAATAGATGTTCTCTCTCTCTAATCAATAAATAAAAGTTAAAAAATATAAGAAGAATTTGTTGTTTGTTAAGCACAATTTGAAAAATACAGGACACTGGAAAGACAGTACCTCTGCCTCCCCTCACCACATGGCCCCCGTCCCACATCACTATTGTACTTAACATTTTGATACATTCCCATTCGGCCTTTCCTATTTTACTCAGCCTTTTTAAAACATGTGTGTTTTACATAACTGTATGAGCAAATTGTTTATACAGTCCTGCTTTTTCCCTTAAAACATAAGCTGTTCCCCTGTTCCCGGTCCTCTCTGTGTAAACACAATCTCTAGTGTTTGCACGATGTTTACTCAACAGGGCAGTGTTGCCAGACATTGAAGCTGTTTCCAATTTCCTCCCATTATAAATAATGCCTCGATGCACATCCCTGTGAGTCCCAGAGGCGGGATTCCTGGGCCAAAGGGTGCGGACCCTTTGGCAACTCACAGTCAAAATTGCCTTAGAGTTTCTGCCTGACCCAAAGCTGAAATGACCTCATACAGTTAAAGTGAGATTTCACTGCTATTTGTTATTTCCTAAAGGTTTGATTCATGGCTCACATTCATGAGAGGATGTCTTTTCTTTTTTTTCAACTTGCAGGAAACAGAAATCCATTCACACTAGCCTATGTTAAAAGGAGGTTGATCAGTCAGCGAGTAAAGCTAATATTCAGCTTGGACAAACTATCTTGTTATGTGGATTGTTGAAATACTTAAACATTTCTACGTTGCTTGGTAGATTGTGCTGTCCCACTGGACTATTCCAACCGCTTGGGTCCCTTCCCCAGGACTTCCCAGACCTTCCCACCCTAACATCAGGCACAACCTAAACCATTCAGTGCCCAACATACTGGTGGTTAAATATTTTCTTTAGTCTTTGATGCAAGTAACAGAAGAGCTTGACTTAACTGGCTTAACTTCTAAAGGAAATGTGTAACTGGAAAACAACAGTACAGCAAGGTCCCCATTACTTTTCAACCTTCTGTCAACCTAATAAAATAGTCATTTTACCAGCAAAAAATAGTTTATTAGAGAATACTAGAAAAATTGCAATTCAGAACAAGCAAACTATCGTGAACCACAGGCAAGTCTGGAGAACAAGAGAGGAGCATTATTTTATAGAGAAAAAGGGGAAAGTTGGGAGGGGTGGTTATTAATAAAAGTCCATTGGAGGAGAGAGACAGAGATAGAGACAGAGACAGTGTGTGTACTCAGGGTGGCAGTGGCTTTTCATTGGCTGGGCTGTTGCTAAGCAAGAAGAAAATCTCCCTTCCTTCTGCTGTGGTAGTAAAGTAAGTTTCTTTCTACACTGAATTGTAAATTAAGCTGCCATGAGTAGTGCCTGAGAGAGAGCTCCCCATTCAGAGATTTCTAACTCCACTTTGAATGAGGTAGGGTTTTAACATGTTTTACACCTCTGTTTTACTGGTATCTTTTCCAGTGACAGATCCCAAGATGGCTGCGATGAGCCTTGTGGCCACATGGAACCTCATTCATATACCATAGGACAGGTGAAGGAGAGCACTTTTAGCCCAGATTTTCCTGCCAAAGTAATGAGACTGACTCTGATTGGCTAACCGAGTTCACATTCCTGTGCCAGAACCAATCACTGTGGCCTGGGGGACCTGAATGCTCTGATTGGCTGAGCCAAGTCACATGTTTCTCACTGGTAAGGTTAGTGATTAAAACTCGAAGCTGAAGCCACAACCATGTTCAAATTTCCTTCTTAGCCAATCCTGCCGTCCTTTCTGCCCTGTTTCCCATCCATAAGAGATAATAATGTCACACCTCCTAGGGTTGCTGTGAGGGCTAAATGAGTTGGTTGATACCAAGCACTTAGAATGGTGCTCATACACAGAAAGCACTTAAATGTTAGCTGCTCCTTTTGTCATTATATGATCATCTTTAGCCTCCAAGGCTCTGGCTCTATCCAAGCTCCTTATTTTTTTGCACATCATCCTCTTTCTAGTTAGTGTTGTGGGGTAAAAGTCACCCCAAAACACGGTGGCTTAAAACAACAGTCAGCCAGGAAACAGTGACTCTAAATGACACACTGGATCAGATGTATTAAATTGACATTTATAGAACATTTCACCCCAAAGATGCTGAATATACATTCTTCTCAAGTGCACATGGGTAATTCATGAAGATAGACCACATGACAGGACACAAAACAAGTCTCTACAAGTTTAAGATTGAAATCATATCAAGAATCTTCTCAGATCACAGTGGAATGAAATTATAAATTAACTACAGTAAAAATACCCCAAAACATTCAAATACATGGAGGCTAAATAGCATGTTATTAAACAATGAATTGGGTTACCAATGAGATAAAAAAAAGAAATTAAAATATTCTTGGAAACAAATGAAAATGAACACACAATAACCCAAAATCTTTGGGACACAGCAAAAGCAGTCCTGAGAGGGAATTTCATAGCACTACAGGCATACCTCAAAAGATAAGAAAAGTTAATGATAAACTATTTGACCCTACAACTTAAAAAATTAGAAAGAGAACAACAAGAAAAGCTCAGAGTAAGTAGAAGGAAGGAAATAATAAAGATTAGAACAGAAATAAATAACAGAGACTTAAAAATAAAAACCAAAGCACACACACACACAAAAATCAATGAAACCAAGAGCTGGTTCTTTGAAAAGATAAACAAGATGGATGAACCGTTAGCCAGACTCATCAAGAAACGAAGAGAGAGGACCCAAATAATTAAAATCAGAAACAAAAGTGGAGAAGTAACCACTGACACCATAGAAATACAAAGGATTGGAAGAAAATACCATGAACAACCATATGCCAATAAGCTGGACAATGTGGATGAAATGGATAAATTCCTAGAAAAATACAATCTCCCAAAACTGAATCAGGAAGAATCAGAAAACCTGAATAGGCCAATAACAACTGAGGAAATAGAAGCAGAAATAAAAAAAACTCCCGGAAAACAAAAGCCCTGGTCTGGATTGCTTCACAGGGGAGTTTCACCAAACATCCAAAGAAGAACTA
Source organism: Corynorhinus townsendii (assembly GCA_026230045.1). Classification (NCBI taxonomy): domain Eukaryota; kingdom Metazoa; phylum Chordata; class Mammalia; order Chiroptera; family Vespertilionidae; genus Corynorhinus; species Corynorhinus townsendii. The sequence continues at coordinate 39,641,118 of JAPDVU010000011.1, forward strand.
ACACCTATGCTCCTCAAACTATTCCAAAAAATCCAAGAGGAAGGAACACTTCCAAGCTCTTTTTATGAGGCCAGCATTATCCTAATTCCAGAGTCAGATAAAGACATTACAAAGAAAGATAATTACAGGCCAACATCCCTGAGGAACATAGATGCTAAAATCCTCAACAAAATATTAGCATAGCAAATCAGATCCAGCAATATATTAAAAAGATTACACACCATGACCAAGTGGGATTTATTCCAGGGATGCAAGGCTGGAACAATATTTGCAAATCAATAAACATGATACATCACACAAACAAATTGAAAGACAAAAATCACATGATCATTTCAATAGCTGCAGAAAAAGCATTTGTCAAAATCCAACACCCATTTAAAAAAATTTTTTTAAATTGATTTCAGAGAGGAAGGGAGAGAAAGAGAGGTAGAAACATCAGTGATGAGAGAATCGTTGATCAGCTGCTCCTGCACGTCCCACACTGGGGACCGAGCCCACAACCCTGGCGTGTGCCCTTGACCAGAATCAAACCTGGGACCCTTCAGTCTGCAGGCTGATGCTCTATTCTCTGAGCCAAACCAGCTAGGGCCCAACACCCATTTTTGATAAAAACTCTCAGCAAAGCCCTAGCCAGTTGGGCTCAGTGGATAGAGCATCGGTGTGTGAACTGAAGGATCCAGGGTTCGATTCAGGCTGAGGGCACTTATCAAGGTTGCAGGCTTCTCTCCGACTCGGTCCAGGCACGTGCAGTAGGCAACCAATTGATGTGTCTATCTCACATCAATATTTCTCTCTGTCTTTCTCTCTTTCTTCCACTCTCTCTAAAAATCAATGGAGAAATATCCTCAGGTGAGGATTAAAAACCCCCACAGTTCTCAGCAAAGTGGGAACAGAGGGAGCATATCTCAACATAATAAAAGCCATATGTCTCAATCCTACAGCAAACATCATACTCAATGGGCATCAACTAAAATCATTTCCTCTAAGAATAAGAACAAGACAGGAACGTCCACTTTCACCACTCTTATTCAACATAGTACTGGAAGTCCTAGCTACAGTGATCAGACAAGAAGACGAAATAAAAGGCATCCAAATTGGAAAGGAGGAAGTAAAACTCTCATTATTCGCAGATGACACGATATTGTACATAGAAAACTCTAAAGACTTCACACAAAAAACTACTAGATTTAATAAATAAATTTGGCAATGTAGCAGGATACAAAATCAACACCCCAAAATTTATGGCTTTTAAAAATATATACTTTGTTGACTTTTTTAGAGAGAGGAAGGGAGAGGGATAGAGAGATAGAAACATGGAGGGGAGAGAAACATCCTCAATCGGCTGCCTCCTGCCTCCCACAGGGGATCGGGCCCACAACCTGTGCATGTGCCCCAACTGGGAATCGAATCAGTGGCCTCTTGGTTCCCACCTCGATGATCAACCCCTGAGCTACCTCAGCTGGGCTTGATGGCTTTTTTTAAAAACACATATTTGTATTGATTTCAGAGAGTAAGGAAGAGGGAGAGATAGAAATATTAATGATGAGAGAGAATCATTGATCGGCTGCCTCCTGCACACCCCACACTGGGGATTGAGCCACAACTGGGGCATGTGCCCTGACTGGGAATTGAACCATGATCTCCTGGTTCATAGATTGACACTCAACCACTGAGTCACGCCAGCTGGGTTTGATGGCGTTTTTATACATCAATAATGAATTCTCAGAAAGAGAAACTAAACAAACAATCCCATTTACCATTGTAACAACAAAAAGAAATTAAGATATTTAGGAATAAACTTAACCAAAGACTCAGAAAACTACAGGATGTTGAAAAAAGAGATTGAGGAAGATATAAACAAGTGGAAGAATATGCCGCATTCATGCATTGTTAGAATTAACAACATTAAAATCTACAGATTCAATGCACTCCCCATTAAAATGTCAATGGTATATTTCACAGATCTAGAACAAATACTCCAAAAATTTATATGGAACCAAAAAAGACCCTGGATAGCTGCAGTAATCTTGAGTCAGAAGAACAAAGTTGGAGGAATCACAATACCAGATACCAAGTTATACTACAAAGCCACCGTAATTGAAACAGCCTGGTACTGGCACAAGAGCAGGCGTATAGTTCAATGGAACAGAACAGAGACCCCAGAAATCAACCCAAGACATTATGCTCAATTAATATTTGACAACGGAGGCAAGAACATACAATGGAGTCAAGACAGTCTCTTCAACAAATCGTGTTGGGAAAATTGGACAGATACATGCAAAAAAAAAAAAAGAAAGAAAAGAAAAAAGAAACCAGACCACCAACTTACACCATAAACAAGAATAAACTCCATATAAGCATAACCAATGGACACAGACAGTAGGGGGGTGAGGGCAATGTGCTTTGGGGTGGGAGCGGCCGGGGAGAGGTCAATGGGGAAAAAGGAGATATATGTGATACTTTAAACAATAAAGAATTTAATTTTTTAAAATATTTTTATTGATTTCAGAGAGGAAGGGAGAGAGAGATAGAAACATCAGTGATGAGAGAGAATCATTGATTAGTTGCCTCGTGCACGCCCCCTATTGGGGACCAAGCCCGCAACCCAGGCATGTGCCCTTGACCAGAATCAAACCCCAGACCCTTCAGTCCACAGGCCGACGCTCTATCCATTGAGCCAAACCAGCCAGGGCAGAATTTAATTTTTTTATAAAAAGAATAAACTCAAAATGGATAAAAGACTTATATGTAAGTCGTGGAACCATAAAAATCCTAGAAAAACGATAGGCAGCAAAATCTCAGACATTTCTCATAGCAATATGTTTACAGATATATCTCCTAAGGCAAAGAAAACGAAGGAGAAAATAAACAAATGGACTACATCAAAATAAAAAGCTTCTGCACAGCAAAATAATCCATTAACAAAACATAAAGGGAGCCCAGTGTATGGGAGAACATATTTGGCAATGATACATCTGATAAAGGGTTAATATCCAAAACACATAAGCAACTCATAGGACTTCACAAAAGGAAAACAAACAATCCAATAAAAAGTGGGCAAAGGACCTAAATAAACACTTCTCCAAAGTGGACATACACATGGCCAAGAGACATGTGAAAAAATGCTCAAAGTCACTGATCATGAGAGAGATGCAAATCAAAATGTGAATAAGGTATCACCTCACGCCTGTCAGAATGGCTACCACCAACAAATCAACAAATGACAAGTGCTGGTGAGGATGTGGAGAAAAAAGAACCCCAGTGCACTGCTGGTGGGAACGCAGACTGGTGCAGCCATTATGGAAAATAGTATAGAGTTTTTTCAAGAAATTAAATATGGAACTGCCATTTGACCCAGTGATTCCACTTCTGGGAATATATCCTAAGAAACCAGAAACACCAATCAGAAAGAATGTATGCACCCCTATGTTTATAGCAGCACAATTTACAATAGCTAAGATCTGGAAACGGCCCAATTGCCCATCAGTACACGAGTGGATAAAAAAGCTGTGGTACATTTACACCATGGAATACAATGCAGCAGTAAAAAAGAAAGATCTCTTGCCCTTTGAGACAGTATGGAGGGAACTGGAGAGCATCATATTAAGCTAAATAAGCCAGTCAGAGAAAAACAAGTATCAAATGATCTCACTCATATGTGGAATCTAATGAGCAAAATAAACTGATGAACAAAATAGATTCAGAGACATAGAAGCATAGAACAGACTGCAAAATCTCAGAGTGAAGGCAGGGAAGGGTGGGTGGGCGGGAAGAGATCAACCAAAGGACTTGTATGCATATATGCACAGCCCATGGACACAGACAATAGGGTGGTGAAGGCCTGGGGGTGGGGACCCGGGGGCTGGCTAGAAGGGGTCAATGGGGGGAAAAGGAGGACATATGTATCACTTTCTACAATAAAGATTTAAAATCAATAAAAAAGAAAAACGAGATGGCTTATTCTCTCTCACCATGATTGTGGTCAGATTTTGGGGATGGGCCTATCAGGGCTTCTCCACACGGTCTAGTCTCTCCACGTGGACTGGTTTGGGCTTCTCTCCTGGTGGTGGCCTCAGGGCAGTCACACTTCTTGCCTGGCAGCTCAGGCCCCAGGGCCAGGGTTTCAAAAGAGGCAGAGGCGGCCTCACCTCTTCTGTCCTAGCCTTGGGAGTGATGCAAGGCCAGTCTGCCACATACTATTAGTTACAAGCAACTCAGAAGCCCACCCAGATGCAAAGAGAGGGCACACAAACCCTACCTCTGAGTGGGAGGGGTCTCAAGGTTAAGAAAAATATGTGGATGGACATTATTGCAGCCATCTTTGGAAACCACGGTCTGACTCCGCTTGGTACTATCGTAAGTTCCACCTCTGTACAACCAGTGCCCCCGACCATCTACCTGGTCACGGCCTACAGGGCCCAGTTCTAAATGGAAATCGTTTATTGACAAGTCTCAGTTCCTTGGGATGAAAACATATACAGTAGTCCCCCTTTTCCACTGTTTCAATGTCTGTTGTTTCGGTTACCACTCTGATAAAAAACATTAAACGGGAAATTCCAGAAATAGGGAACTCATGCTTTAAATTGCATGCCATTCTAAATAGAGTGATGAAATATCTTGGCATTTGACTCTGTCTACATGGTCCTGAATCATCCTTCCGTCCAGCGTCTCCATACTGCACACCTGTTAGTCATTTAGCAGCCCTCTTGTTATCAGCTTGACTGTTACAGTATGGCAGTGCTTGTGTTCAAATCACCCTTATTTTACTTAATAATGACCCCAAAGTGCAAGAGTAGTGATGCTGGCAATTCGGATGGGCCAAAGAGAAGCAATAAAGTGCTTCCTTTAGGTGAAAAGATAGTATGTATGTATGTGAAAAACATAGTAAACATGTTTCGGTTTTTAGGCATTCCAGTTTTAGGCATTCACTGAGGGTCTGGACCAGGTCCTTCATGGATAAGGGGGGACTTCTATATTTCCCTGTTTGACTGCCCCCGCCTGCTATCTATGCTAATTTTCTTTTTTCTTCTGGATTAAGACTCCAGGGAGCCTTAATGACAATTTCACCAGATTCTCATTCATTTTAAAACTCAGTCTTGGATATTAGAGCGTCCTTTGAAATGACTGCTCCTGTTTGTAGGTGTGACAATGGGTGAGAGGATGGCCTAGCTCTGAGAGGACACATGGGGGCGTATTTAGGAGCCAGGACTCAGGATGACTCAGCAGATATCGATGTGTGCATGCGTGTGTGTGTGTGTGTGTGTGCGCGCGCGCGCATGCGCCCACACACATGTGTGTGGATTTAGCGAGAGAGAGGGGAAAAACAACATGAAATGTTAACAACTGCTGGTTCTAGGTGGACTGAACCCTGATTCCAAGTTCCTAGGGGAGGGAAAGTTCTCCTCTCTTGAGAACTCTACTGTCTGGCACTCCATTCTCCTCCCCACTCTTTTCTGAGGTGTGTGTTGGGTGGGTGGGTGGGGCGTTAAAATTGGGCTTGCCCTGTTGGAGTTCTTTGGGTAGGTGGCTGGTTCCCATGGCTGTGACCTTGAACTTAGGCTGCGGGGTAGTTGGCCACTTTTGTCCTCAGCTTTGGCCCTAGTGGCAATTCTGGAGGTCCTGGGAAAGTCCAAGTGAACATCCTATTACCGAAGTCTGAGGGCAGACTCCACTTGGCGCCCAGCAGCTGATGGCTGTGATTCTCACCCAAGGGCGCGCTGGGAGGCCTTTGGAAATGTGCGGCATTGTTTGTTATTGCCACAGTGACTCTGGGAAGGGCTGCTTTGGGCAGCTGTTCTCTAACTTTTTGACTTCATTTCCAACTGCCTACTCCATCCCTCATGACACTCCAGCCCTCCAGCCTGCAGTGTGATCCCAGCGCTGGCTGTTCCCCCTGCCAAGGAACACGGCTCCCTCAGACATGGGCGGGACTCCTGCCCTTCAGCCAGGTCTCTGGTCAGGGCTGGGGTGCCATACATTGTGTTGATGGGGCGAGGTCACCTGCTAGGGCAGGGATGTTAACTCCATTGTCCCCGGGTCTACTGACGTTTTTCTCTTTCTTTCTCTCTTTCTTTCTCTCTCCCTTTCTCTCTTTCTTTCTTTTTCTTTCTTTCTTTCTTTCTTTCTTTCTTTCTTTCTTTCTTTCTTTCTTTCTTCTTTCTTCTTTCTTTCCTCTTTCTTTCTTTAATATATATACATATATATGTGTATATATATACATATATATGTGTGTATATATATATATATTACTGATTTCAGAGAGGAAGGGAGGGGGAGAGAGAGACATCAAAGATGAGAATCACTGATTGGCTGCCTCCTGCATGCCCCCCACTGGGGATTGAGGTGCCCCCGACCAGGAATCCAACTGTGACATTCTGGTTCATAGGTCGATGCTCAACCACTGAGCCATGCCGTCCGGGCTCATCATTGATGTTTCTCTCTCTCTCTCCCTTCCTCTCTGAAATCAGTAAAAATACACTTAGAAAAAAAACCCCACCAAAAAAACAAACAGGCAAATCTTATGAGATGTATATTATACTTCAATTAAACTATTAAATAAAACAAAGCAAATATGGGTTGAGGATGTAAATAAATGCTCTCGGGAGGTGCCCTGCGGCACCTGCCTTACTCTATGCCCTGCTCTGGCGACACCGGGGACACAGTGGTGACCAAGACAGCCCTTGTCCCTGCCCTCACAGGCCCACATGACAGCCCAAGTGGTGGGGCCTGGATGGGCGAGGCACAGGCAGAGGGGCTCGAGCCAGGAGGGGGGAAACAGAGGCAGAAGGAAGGGTCAGGGCTGCGACAGGGGGAGGGGAGCCGGACGCAGGAGCCAGTGCAGGAGCAGTCAGGGAGCACTTCCTGGAGGAGCGACCGGCGGAGCCAGAGCCCGAAGAGTCATGCTGCTCACGACTGAGACTCCAGTTTAAAAAAAAACACTCCTGCCTTAGCATCCGTGGGGGACGCTCGGCTGGAGCCACTAACGCGGCGCCCCGAATTCCCGAGGACAGAGCCACAAGGGGACGCTGTTCTGCCGCGCCCGCCGCAGCGCCCACGTGGCCTGGCAGCGCCTAGTGCTGAGGCTGCTGGTGCCCAGAACGTTTCCCAAGACGCTGCGGCGAGAGCCGCTGAACTGGAAAAGGGCGCCGAACCAGCCTGCGGGGGACGTCCACCCAAAAATGAGGGCGGGTTGGGGTGCCGCACATTGCGTTGATGGGACGAGGTCACCCGCTAGGGCAGGGACGCTGGCTGGGTTGTCCCGGGTCTATTCCGAGTCCCCGAGCCCCGGGGAAGTGGAGGGTGGGAGGTGAACCCCTGATCTATGGTGTTAGTGGAGGAGAAGCACCAGAACTGGGGGTGTCTCCATCGGTCGGGGGAGGGAGGTGGGGAATTGGCTCAGGGAGCGCCGCATACAGGAACATTTGCATCTGAGGGACTGTGGGGGGTCGGGGGGCCTCCGAGGAGGGCAGCCCTGGGCACAGGGGAGGTTTGTGTAAAGATCAGCCTCTGGCAGAGAAGAGCTCGACTCCGTCCCTGTTCTCTGTGCGCTGCGTGGCCTTTTCCCCATCCATCCAATAGTGGGATCATCCCTGCCCAAGCCTGAGGCCTTCCCGGCCCTCACTCGCCAGCGTCTGCAGAGGTGAGCTGCTGAGATGCCTGCCCCGCGCTGGCCCCGTGCCCAGCCCTCACTCACGGTCCAATGGGGCACCAGGCAGTGACTGCCCTGGATCAGTCAGGCTGGGATGGGGCAGCAGAGGCAGAGGAGTCAGGGCCCTTAGGATCCAAGTTGGGGTGGGGTTGGGGGGGTTGTGCTCCTGACCCAGCCTGAAGGGTCAAAGGTCTTCCTAAACGTCGAAAGGATTGTCTGGGGGTGGGGCCTGGGAAGAGGGTCCACTGGTAAGAAGAGGCTACTTGGCCCCAGGCCTGAAGGAGTGAGATCCACAGCTGATGGACGACAATGCAAATCCCTGAGGGCAGGCCCTGGACTGTCTCCTCTTAGCCGGTGGTTAATAACTGGCCTTCAGGTTGGTATGACTCCCGGCGCCCCCACTAATCAGGGGTACGACCGTGGGAGAGTGACAGAACTTTCCCATCCCTCAAATGGGGAGACAACATTGGGCTTCACAAAATCAATCACCTCATTTTAAAAAGCTATAAAGAGTTAAGCAGCCCTAACCGGTTTGGCTCAGTGGATAGAGCGTCAGCCTGTGGACTGAAAGGTTCCAGGTTCGATTCCGGTCAAGGGCATGTACCTTGGTTGCGGGCACATCACCAGTGGGAGGTGTGCAGGAGGCAGCTGATCGATGTTTCTCTCTCATTGATGTTTCTAACTCTCTATCCCTCTCCCTTCCTCTCTGTAGAAAATCAATAAAATAGATTAAAAAAAAAAAGTTAAGCATATAATTTATATATTATATATTTTAAAAATATATAAGGTAGATTATACCAAGGGGCCCCAAAACAAGACAGACTTACAACATGCTGCCACATCAAATGACACTTTGGTCTGTTACAGAGAATACAACCGATGACACAAGAATTGACCAGCTCATACTATTCCAAACCTCGTTAACTTGAAGGGATTTTAATACTGAACTTATTAGCAGCAGATTAGAATTTTAATTCCTGGGTTCAAAATCTTAAGTATCAGAATTGGGGTGATTAATTGCGGGCACCCTTTACTACTCACCTCTCCGTGCCAGGCCAGCTGCTACCTGCTGCTATGTTCTGACTCGGGTTATCATGCAGGGAGACCCTCTTGCTTTAAGGGGCGCCTCAGGAAGAAAGGCTGTGACCTCACCGTCCCTCCCAGACACACACCCCGCTTTCCTGAGGGGCACCATTATATTCTTCCTTTATTGGCTATCCTGGTATAATACAAATCTGCAAGTTTAGATACAAAAAAATCTGGAAATAAAAGATAGAAAAGTCCCCACCAGGTACCCCTCCCCCTTCCTCTGGGCCCCTCCCCAGGGGGCACCAACATGAGGTAACTGAGCATCTCCTTTCCCTCCCCCCAAACTCACTTCCTGGGCCCCCAACTTGGCCCCTGCCCTCAAGAGACCTTGTCCCAAGGAAGATGTGGGTCCCGAGTGGGGGAGAGGGCTACTAGGGTGAGCACAGCATTGGCAGTGAACGCAGCAGGTGGGCAGAGGGAAGCCCTTTGCTTGTGCTGTGTGTGAGGGGCCAACCACGTGGGGCCCAGGAGAGCCCCTAAATGGACATCACTCCCGCATCCCACCCAACAATGGGAGGTGGAAGGCCAACAACAGAAACTGGAAACCAGCTTGAACCTAGGGCACTCAGTGGGACTGCAGCCCTCTTGTGCCTGGGTGGAGGAAGGAGCATTGCCAGGCTGGGTCTGTCCCTGAATTCCATCCTGTGGAAACCTGGGTGTCACATGTCGGTTCTATAGGGGTTGTGGGAGCAGTCGAGAGGAGGAGTTAGAGGGATATTGAGGGGCGAAGCCCCAGGGAGCAAGATGAGGGGAGAGGCGGGCCTCCACTCCTAGGTGTGGGGCACCTAGAGGTCATGGGGTGGACAGAGCGGCTCGGGCTACAGTTCAATCTCGAAGGTCTTTTGCAGGTCGCCCGAGAAGGGGTTAGAAGGCTTCTCTACAGCGGGTTTGCCTTCTAATGCTGCCCACTGGGCCTCAAAGGGGTCCAACTCAGGGGCTGGGGTGGGTGCTGGCTCTGGGGGCCAGGGAGCCCCATTGGGGCGTGGGGGGGCCTGGCCCCCAGGGGCACTGGGCATAGTAGGTGGGGGGAAGGCTCCAGCTTTCCCAAGCAGGGCGGTGGGCTGTGGCTGGAGCTGGGCAGCTGAGCAGAAGGCGTTGGCCACCATCTGTGAGGGTGTGATGCCCACCACGGGCACTCGGGGCATGGGCGGGTAGCCCAAGCCTGGGTAGGTGGGCACAAAAGGGGGCTGCATGTGTGGGGGTGGCAGAAACAGGGCCACCTGGGCAGGTGCGGCATCAAAGGGCCCCACGGGGGCGGGGAAGGGCTGCAGGGGAGGGGGTACGGCAGGCACCGAGGACACTTGCTGCTGCTGCTGCTGCTGCTGCTGCACTTTGGCCACCTGGGACACCTCTTCCAGCCACCTCTCGGCCTCCGAAGGGGTCCGCTTGTGCCCAGGCTGGAAGGCGGCTGCCGGGGACACGGAGGGCTCGCCCCAGGCAGAAGTCCCTGGACAGAGGAGAGGGCAGGTGAGGGCAAGGGCTGCGTCGGAAGGAAACCGAGGCTGGGACCAGACTCTGAACTAGGCCTGAATCCATCCTGGACCACATAAGGGTTCTGCAGTGCTCAGAACATCCAGTTCTGGGATTCTAAGGCCCCAAGATGGAAAAATACAGGCAGGACTGACAACCACTCACCCAGGCCGGCTTCACTTCCGAGGGGTGAGCGCCAAACCTGTTACTACCTGTGTTTACTGGCGCCTTTGCCTCTAACACTTTGAGGGCGTTTGGTTTTAGGAGGCTAAGACTCTAAGGCTCCACAGACCTTTCTCATCTAACGTGAGGAGTAAGGTTCGGTGGTTTTACATTTCGGTTTTCTAAGAGCTTTAAACTGACATTGTTTGCAAGTCTAAGGTGCTCTGCTGCTTCTAAGATAAGCCCGCGAGGCCGAGGTGATTCCGCTGGGCGGCCTCAGAGAGCACTCACCTAAAGCTGTGAAACTCCGGGGTCACGGCCCCCAATCTGTCAGATTCCAGCATCCTGTCATGCTAAGGCTAGAGGTTCTGACTTTTACTAATCTAAGACAGGAAGTCTTTTTTAAAAATATGTTTTTATTGATCTTTTAGATATAGAGGAAGGGAGAGGGAGACAGAATCATCGACGAGAAACATCCATCGGCTGCCTCCTACACACCCCCTGGTGGGGACGGAGCCTGCAATCCGGGCACGTGCCCTGACCAGAACCGAACTGGTGGCCTCTTGGCGCACGGACGACGTTCAATCCACTGAGCCACGCCGGCCGGGCTCAGACAGGAAGGTTTAAAAATGATCCCATGGCCCGGCTCGTGTTGCTCGGTGGTTGAGCGTTGACCTATGAACCAGGTCATGGTTAGATTTCCAGTCAGGTCGCATGCCCCAGATGTGGTCTCGATCCAGTGGGGGACATGCAGGAGGCAACCAATCAATGATTCTCTCTCATCATGGATATTTCTATCTCTCTCCCTTCCCCTTCCTCTCTGAAATAAAAACATGTTTAAAAATAAGAGAAAAAGAAAAAGGATCCCACTGGGCCCTGGTCGGGTAGCTCAGCTGGTTGGAGTATCGTCCCATACACCAAGGTTGCGGGTTCGATTCCTGGTCAGGGCACATACCTAGGTTGCAGGTTCAATCCCCGGTAAGAGCAGTATGGAAGGCAACTGGTCGATGTTTCTCTCTCTCTCTCCTCCTTCCTCTTTCAAATCAATAAAAACATATCCTTGGGTGAGGATTGAAAAAACAAAATGATTCCTTGGTTCTAAGGTGCTCCCGGAGCTCTAAGATGACCCAGGGTCCTAAGCCTGTGGGATTCTAAGGTCCCTGGAGTCCCTGAGGTGACCCTGAGCGGAGCAGGAAGATGCAGGGAGGCTCCAAGGTCCCTGGAGTCCCTGAGGTGACCCTGAGTGGAGCAGGAAGATGCAGGGAGGCACCCGGGAAGGGCTGGGCTCACCTGTCGCGGCAGGCGGCAGCCCTGGTGCTGGTGCCCCAGCTCTGGCAAAAGACGAGCTGATCTGTGTGCACAGAGCATTGATGCTGTCGCTGTCGCTGGCACCAGGCGGCTCCATCTCCGGCACTGGGAGGTCAGGGAAAGGCGGAGGTCAGTGATAGTCCCACACCCTGTTCTTGACCCCTTTGCCCTCAGGCGCTCCTCTCACAAGGTGTGTGGGTTGGTGGTAACTAAGTGGCCATGGTCACAAAAATGACAACTCTGTGCATATGTGTGTGTGACATCTGGGTGGTGCAAGTAGTGTGGCACTGGGGTAGGGAGAGACGACACCTTGGTAGTCTGGACTGGACCCACAAGCCAGGTCGGGGCCAGAACGGAGACCGCTTCCTGTAAATCCCCTCAGAGATGGTCTCCTCTGGCCCAGGTGTGCTGTTCCTGGAACAGGTCCTCGCCCGGCCCTAGGCAAGCATGTAAGTTGTTCTCCCCTTACCTGGGGCAGGTCGCACCCCGAACCCCTTCCATCCTGCCCTGTCCTATATAACCTCTTGGCGCCTGCCATGTGGCACAGAGGATATTCCTGTCATCTTGCCTCTGCCCACGATGTGCCTCGTAAGTAAATTCCCTTAATAAACTCCTGGTGTAGTGATGGAGTCATCAGCCTCTTTCTCTGGTCTGTTGGCCCTGGGAAATTTTCCCAGCAGTTAGATGACAGTCACAGGGGCCCCAAATCAAGGAGGACTTAAAGGACGACCTGTCTGAAGCTACAAACCAGAAGAAATATTTAAACTGTTTAAAAACATATAATGCCCGGTCAGTGGCACAGTGGTTGAGCATCAACCTATGAACCATGATGTCACGGTTCAATTCCAGGTCAGACACATGCCTGGACTGGGGGCTTGAACCCCAATAGGGGCATGCAGGAGGCAGCCGATCAATGATCTTGTCTCATTGATGTTTCTCTCTCTCCCTCTCCCTTCCTCTCTGCAATCAATACAATTATATTTTTAAAAATAAAAACATATTTTAATTTTGAAAATATATTTAACCACCTAGTAGATGGCCAGAGCATTGACCAGTCAGAATGGATGTGGGCCACACTGGCTGGGATCACCTGTCCTGCTTTGGGTGGCAAAAAGGGGCCCTGCCCACCCTGGCCTATAGCACATACCACGAGGGCAGAGGCACATCTGTGCCAGGAAGACAGTGAGCAGATGTGGGGGTCTCAGAGCACTGAGATGAGCAAAGGGGCCATCTGAATAAACAACAGTGTGAGCGACAAGTGCCTGTGCCATCTCAGCAAGCAGGTGGCATGCTCTGATGAGCGTGAGGAAGAAACTGACTGCAGGAGTCAGCAGGTGGGACGTGGGGTGGGCAGGTGGGAGGGTACATGGCTTCCAGGTCATTTATGTGAATAGTGCGCATGTTATTCCGAACGAGCGTGCAGCTTCTGAGGATGTGGCATCTGAGTGTGACAGAAACCCAGTGTGTGCTGACCTGTGATTCCCAAGTGTGAGCCAATCTGCCTGCATGATGTATGAACACATTTGCAAGCATGCATGACTCTGCATGTATGACTTCCAAGTGTGCATGAATGGGGGGGTGTAACTGCAACTTCCAATTATGTGTGATTTTGGTGTGCACATGACCAAGTGTGTGCCTGGAGTGTGTGTGATACCTGCAGCAGACTGTAACATCTGTGTGAGTTGTTGAAATTTTCTGTGTGGCAAGTCACATCTAAGCAAATGAGCAACTGGCTACAGGAGTGTGAGGCTTCCAAATAAAGCCTGGGGAGCCTGTCCCCTCCAGGGAGCATGTGTGACAGCCCCAGGGGTGATTCTGGTGTCAGGCTGTAAGAGGACGCGGAAAAGGGATGCTGCAAGAGGAGGGAATGCCAGTCATGCTCAGCAAGCCCTGGCATCTGCCCAGCAGGCACCCTCTGGAGCAGCCCAGCCTCCTGGATACCAATCCACACCCCCCACACCAGTCCCGAGGCCGTGAGGGCAGGTGTCTCAGATGAGGTGTCGGGAGGCAGGGGAGCAGGCCAGACAGCTGGGAGGAAAGGCAGCCTCCTGCGCAAAATGTGTACCGCACCACCTCTCCTCTCCCTTTCTCACCGCGGATGTCGCTTTATTTTTTCTTTAAATATGTTTTTATTGATTTCAGGGAGGGGGAGGGAGAGGGAGAGCAATAGAAGCATCAATGAGAGACAATCATTGATCAACTGCCTCCAGCATGTCCCCTAATGGGGATTGAGCCCACAGTGTGTGTGACATCTGGGGAGTGCAAGTAGTGTGTGGCACTGGGGTAGAGGAGAGACTACACCCTGGTAGTCTGGACTGGACCCACAGTGTGTCCTGGGCATGTGCCCTGACCAAGTTCGAACCATGACCTCCTGGTTCACTGGTCGACGTTCAACCACTGAGCCACACTGGCTGGGCCAGACATTGCTTTACATCATGACATATACCATCTTTCTCCTTTCCTGGGCCCATCGCAGACATTAGTAATCAAACACAATGCCCCCTGAGCCCCCTGCCCTCCCCCCCAACTTCCCCGCCACTGAACTCTTTGCTCACCTCACCCCTCACCTGGCTCTGGCCTCTACAGGCCAAATCCTGGAAGACAGGACTGATCCTTGCAAAACAGGACATTTAACTGCCTCTCTCCTAGCATCACCCATGGCAGACATTGCTAATCAACAATGGTGGGTGCTGCCTTGGCCCAATCCTTTGCCCTCAAGTGACATCACTACCATGCTCCCTGACCCTGTGATTCCCGTGCTCCCTTGTGCCCTCCATTTCATGTTTCCTCTGGCCAAATTCTGGCAGTCTCTCCATGGGTGAAAACATAGCACTCCTATTGCTCTCCTTTCTCCCTTGCCCACAGCAAACTCTGCTAATTATTCACATGGTGTGCCAGCTTCTCCTTTTTCTTGCTCATGCAAACATTGGAAGGAGATCATGATGTAAGCCATCACCCTATTCTCCCTGCCTCAGGCAGACATTGTTAACCCATCACAGTCCTCTGTGACTCGGCCTGAATTCTTCACCTGGCCGATCTCATGGCTTCACTGGCAAAGGCTGGTGCCTCAGTCTCCTCCTGAGCAAAATCATAGCATTGGTGCAGCTGCCCTCCTCCCCTTGTCCACAGCACTTCGCTAATCAGTCATGTAGGCCACTTCTTGCATCTCCCTAACCGCAGCAGACAGAGCTAATTGGTCACGATTTGTGCCACCATTCTTTTAAACTTCGTCCATAGCAGACACTGCTAACGGATCGTGATTTCTACTCTCTCTAGCCCCTGGCAGACACTGCTAATTGATCACAGCGTGTTCCACCTCTCATCTTTGTGCACGGTAGACAGTGCTCATCAATCATGGTGGCCACCCCTGTTCTCCATCTCAAGCACGGACAGTGGTATTGATCCCGGGCCTCACCTGTGCTCTTCACCTGGAAGTCAGTGCGGCGCTGCAGCGTGGATGGCAGCTCGTTCAGCCTTAGGCTCAGCTGCCGTTTGAAAGGCGAGTTCTTCTGGCTGAGCGCCGGGAACCCACGGAAGGAGCCCTGGCGAACCAGCTGCTCCAGGGGGGCATGGCGACGGGGGATGGCAGCTGCGGTGGTGCCTGCAGCCACTGGGGTGCCTGCCTCACCCTTCTCACCAGGGGATGTGGTGGCTGGTGTCGGCGACACACGCCCAGGCTGAGCAGGGCCGGGAGCCGCAGTGGGGGCAGCTGCTGCCTCTGCTGGAGACACGGGAGACGGAGGTCAGATACCTCAGCCTGGCGTGGGAGGCCTCCCCACCTGGTCCCCTTGGTCATTCCCCACAGCTGCCTTCATCGCCCAATGTATCCTGCCCTCAAGACAGGCTGGTCGGGGCCATGAATGCCCCTCACCCCCACCCAAGTCAAGACCACTTCCCCCAGGAAGCCACTGAGGAATTTCACTCCAACCTAACCTTCTGTCTTGCTAGCTTTCTTGCTAGCTTTCTGCCACCCATCTCTTTCCTCTGCTGTTCCCCCCATTTTCCCTTTGAGACCTTCTGTCTCCTTTTCTGACTAATGTATTGGACACTTGTTTGGTGCATGACCAATGAATCAGGCCTTGTTCCAAGTGCCTGGCAATTATTAACTCATTCAATCTTCAAAACCACCCCTTGAGGTCAATACTACCAGTATCCCCATTTTACAGAGGTGAAAACTGAGGCCCAGCAATGGCAAGTGACTTGCCCAAGCCACAGTGCTAGCAAGAGGCAGGCTGACTCTGGAGTTGGTGGTCCAATTACCCTAACCTGTCTCTCCCTCTGGCTTGGTCTCTCCACATCATGCTGCCTTCCTCCATTATTCTTCTGTTCTCTCTGTCTCTGTACCTCCCATTCTTCCCACCTCAACTACCTCCTCCCTTTCTCCAGTTGCTACCCATAATTCTAGACCCAGCTTGACACACTTCCTCTGGGGAGCTTTCCAGATCTCTCCAGCCCTTCAGCCTGGTCTCCCTCCACTCTGGGACTACCCAAGGCCTGCTCTTCCATGGCAGGGTCCCCTCACCCCTGCCAACACACACACACACACACACACACACACACACACACCCTCCAATCAGGGCCTCACTCAGCCTAAATGCCAGGGAGATTAAACTCAGGCTCAGAGTGGGCAGGGAGGTCACCTGGCATTTCTCTTCCATCGTCCAGGTTGAGGCCGTGAGGCTCTCACCCAGGCCTGGCCAGGTGACCACCTGGGACAGGATGGAACCAGGAACGACCTCTACCCCACCCCCAACCCCCTTTAGGGACCTTAGCAAGTCCCCTCCGGCTCTCTGGGCTCCAGCTTCTGAACTATAAAATCCCCCACTGGGCCTCCTGAGAGGGTCAGTTGAGGCAGTAAATGTTCCATGCTTTTCCTTCCTCTCTGAAATCAATGAAAAGATTTTTTTTTTTCAAATAGAGAATGCTATTGATAAAGCAATAAAAATTAGTTAAAAATTTGTTTTCCTAACTTTTTAGTTAGAACTATTTTAAACTTATAGAAAAGATGTTATAATGGAACAATGAGTGTGCATGTTTCAGATTATGATCTCTGAATGCATAATAATCTGGCCACTCAGTGTATATCCTATATAATAAAAGGCTAATATGCAAATTGTCCCCTCGACCAGGAGTTTGACCAGCAGACAGGCTGGCCAACCGCCCATGTCCCCTCCCCCTGGCCAGGCTGGCCAGACCCCACCCATGCACGAATTCATGCACCGGGCCTCCAATATATATATAACGAGTGGCCAGATTATTATGCGTTCAGAGATCATAATAGTCTGGCCACTCAGTGTATTTTTAAAAAATAAAAATAAGAGATGTTATTCTAAAAAAAAAAAAAAGAGTAATTTTCAGACAACTTAACCCCAAACCTTCAGCATGTACCTTCAAAGAACAAGGACAGTCTCCTATACAACTGCAGCATAATTTCTCACTTGGGGAATTGACCATGAGTACAATACTATAGCCAGTCTATGTAGGGAGCGGCTATAGAGTTAAGCCTCAGACTGACCTGCGGGCAAAGCCACAAACAAGTCCCAGCTTAGAGGGCACAGCCCTCTTAGCATAATTAAGCTTGGTCTTGTGACTGCTCCCTAGATCTTTCCTGGGTAGCTAATGGGCTGTGGGAGGTGCAGCAAGTGCTGCCAAAACAAGTGAAACTTACAAGAACATTGTAAATTACCTTGTTTACCTCTGACTATAAAATAAAGGCTCAGCTTGCAGTCTGGATCTGTTCTGTGGTCTCAGTCATGCACAGAAGGTCCACCTAGACCCAGCTTATTCTCTTTGTCTGTCTTTTCTTCATCCTTCACCGGCCCTCCCTCAGGCTTGCCGAACCCTTGGCTGTGCTAGCATGGCACAAGTGGCGCCCAACACGGGGCTGAGTTCGGCCCAAGTGGCACTCAATGCGGACCTAAGTGTGAGGGAACTGCAATTGTCAGGTGAAAGGAGGCCCCAAGGTGTGCACACACAGTAAGTAAGGTAGGGGTGTAGTACTAGGTAGGTGTAAAACATGGGAAATTCAGGATCGCAGGGAAAGAATGTATGCATATCCATGTTTAAGGCTATGCTCCAAGCAAGGGGCTGTTCTGTGAGGTATGAACAGCTTTTCGATTTTTTGGATTTTGTGAGTAAAACCTGCCCATGGTTTTCTGAGGAAGAAAAGGTAAATATAGAGGCATAGGAGAAGGTAGGAAAAGAACTTCACGATCATTATATAGCTGAAGGTCCAGAGGAAATGCCTGCTTTTACTTTCAGTTTCAGTCTGTGGTCCCTGATTCAGGACTGCCTAGAGCCCACTCCAGAAGGGGAGTGGAGGAATGTGGCAGGGGAATCCAGACAGATGGGGGAAGGTTGCCAGAGGCTTCTGACTCCACCATCGGCGCCTCCGCTGCCCCCTCCAGCCCCTGGGGCTACAGCTCCTGTGGGAGAGAGCCCTCCGGATGATGCGCTTTCTCCCATATATGAGCAAGGATTGGAGGAAGCAAGGGAACAGCGCCAGTGGGTTTGGGATGATGGGCATGGAGATATGCTAAAGTATTGCCTCAGAGCATGGCCAATAGTCCTACCTTATGTCAGGATTTTGTGGCTGCAGCCATACATCCTATAAGGAAAAAATATCCCGAGGCTTACATTATTCATTATATGGATGACATTCTCTTAGCTCATAAAAAATGAAACGCATCTAAGTAATATCTATATAGGTTTGCAGGATTCCCTGCATTGTGCTGGATTATGCACAGCACCCAAAAAAGTTCAAAGGACATTTCCTTTTTCTTATCTTGGCAGCATTATTGAGGGAAAAACAACAAAACCTCAGAAAATTCAAATTCGAACTGACACTGTACTTACATTAAATGACTTCCAAAAATTAGTAGGAGATATTAACTGGGTTCGACCTGCTTTAAAATTAACCACTGCTGACTTACGCCCTTTATTTCATATACTAAGGGGAGATTCATCTCCGTCATCCCCACGCTGCGTGACAGAGGAAGCCAAGACAGCCTTACATAAAGTTGAGGATGCCTTAAGTTCAGCACAACTTACTAGAATTGATTACTCCCTTCCCTTACAGGTTTTAATTTTCCCTACGACACATACACCCACTGGGGTCATTGGGCAAGCTCCTGGGGTTGTTGAATGGTTATATTTGGCTCATTCTCCAACTAAGGTATTAACTCCTTTCCATGATTCGGTTTCCCAGCTAATAGCTCGAGCCCGCCTTCGAACAGGCCCGTTAGTGGGCCAAGACCCTGACCTCATTATAGTGCCATTTCCAGCTATACACAAGACTGGCTCTGGCAACGATCAACAAATTGGCAAGTTGCACTTGCTAATTTCTCTGGACAGGTTGGTAACCATTATCCAGCAAATAAGGTTTTACAATTTCTCTCAGTTACTACCTTTACCTTCCCAAAGATAGTGAAGTCACAACCTATATCTCAGGCATTAACCATTTTTACAGATGGATCCAGTTCTAGAAAAGCTGGATACAACTGCAGCAGAGGTGCAAAGGTCCTTCAAACCCCTTACATTTCAGCACAACGGGTAGAAATACAAGCTCTTATCTATGCCTTGACAGATTTTGCTACGGAGCCCATTAACCTATATAGTGATAGTGCCTATGTGGTAAGTATGGCCAAACTAAGTGAAACGGCTACTATAGGGCACACTAATTCAGAGGAACTCTTTCGTTTATTTTTCAACCTTCAAAAAGTCATTAGAGAACGACAATTTCCCTGCTTTATTGGTCATATCAGATCTCATTCAGGTCTCCCTGGTCCATTAGCTATAGGCAATGATGCTATTGATCGCCTCCTTGCTGTAATGCAAAAGGCTATCCCATTTTCTCTTGCTCAGTCCTCCCATGCTTTGCATCATCAAAATGCTGCTGCCTTATGCAAACAATTCCGTATTTCTAGGGAGCAAGCTCGTCAAATTGTTAAGCAGTGCTCTCAGTGTGTAATTCATTGTCCTGTACAATTGTTGGGGGTTAATCCTATGGGTCTTAAAACTAATCAAATGTGGCAAATGGATGTCACCCACATACCGGAGTTTGGTAAGCATAGATGGGTACATGTCAATGTAGATACCTGCTCCCGCTTTATCTTTGTGACTCCCCAAACGGGAGAGAGTGCCAAGCATGTAATTAATCATTGCCTAGCTGCCTTTGCGGTACTAGGTCTCCCTTAGAGCTAAAGACAGACAATGGACCTGCATACACTAGTTCCGCTTTTCAACATTTTCGTCAGCAATATCAAATTTGTCATAAAACTGGTATCCCTTACAACCCTCAAGGTCAAGCAATAGTGGAAAGAGCAAATCGTATTCTTAAAATGCAATTACTAAAACAGAAAGGGGGAGATGGATGTTATGTGTCACCTCAAAACAAACTCAGTCATGTTCTTTATACTTTAAATTTTTTGAATTGCGATGCAGAGGGTCATACAGCAGCCGAAAGGCATCGGGCCTCCTGTACAATAGCCTCCGTGTGGTTAGCCCAATGGAAGGATGCACGAACTGGACAATGGTTTGGATCAGATCCAATAATGATGTGGGGAAGAGGTTGTGTTTGTATCTTTCCAGAAGGAGCAGCGCAGCCAATTTGGGTGCCAGAGCATTACGTATGTCACCACAATGGACCCAGAGAAGCTCCTTGTTCCATCGTTCAAAAGACTGAGAGTTGCCCCAATGACAGCAAAGCAGAAAAGGAAGATGACGAAGGCTACGCAAGAGACCGAGGTGCCAACATGGGGTCAGCTGAAGAAGTTAACAACTGAGGCCCAGCAGATGGCAGAAAGCAAGAAGTGGAAGCTACTCCCTCAACCATGTTTCTGGCCACGTTAGCATTGGTTAGCTGCCAGTCTTCCGCAAACTCTTGCGCAGCCAAGTCCGAATACTCTTGAGTAAATCAGCAAAAGAAACTTTCATTTAGTAGAAAAATGTTACTGTAGTTTGATTTCTCTATTATTGTAGTGTTGCATTGGCATTATTTTGTTAATATTTTAATAGTCAGAACTTTGTTCTTGATGTTGAAGTTTTACTTCCATTATTAGTAGCTTAAAATTAAAAGAAGGGTGAGATGTAGGGAGCGGGTATAGGGTTAAGCCTCGGACTGACCTGCTGGCAAAGCCGCAAACAAGTCCCAGCTTAGAGGGCACAGCCCTCTTAGCATAATTAAGCTTGATCTTGTGACTGCTCCCTAGATCTTTCCTGGGTAGCTAATGGGCTGTGGGAGGTGCAGCAAGTGCTGCCAAAACAAGTGAAATTTACAAGAACATTGTAAATTACCTTGTTTACCTCTGACTATAAAATAAAGGCTCAGCTTGCAGTCTGGATCTGTTCTGTGGCCTCAGTCATGCACAGAAGGTCCACCTAGACCCAGCTTATTCTCTTTGTCTTTTCTTCATCCTTCGCCGGCCCTCCCTCAGGCTTGCTGAACCCTTGGCTGTGCTGGCGCGGCACAAGTCTACAGTCCGTATAACAGTTTCCCCAACTGTCCAGATCATGTCCTTTATAGATGTTCTTTTTTACATATTTGGACCACACACTGCATTTAATAATACTTGTCAAATCTCTTCAGTCTCCTTTAATCTGGAACAGTTCCCAATAGTAAATTCTTTGTCAATTTTAAGCAGTGTTTTCAAAAAAATCTTAAAACTAGAATCCGCAAAAGAGAAAAATTAAGTCACATTGTGACTTAGCATATAATACACTTACGTTGAAATTATTATTTTCTTTTTTTTACAATTTACAAAGGTATTTGCCAGTCACCTAGAATGTTAGAATCTATTAGATATTTATCAAACTTCCTTGATGGCAACCAGAGTAAGAAATACCTTTACATGATAACCTGTTCCACATACAAACATACACAAAATGAAATAAAGATATCATTCAGCTATACTTATCCTTACTGCATTTGATGACTCTGTATTTTCCATTTCATCTTTTTTGTGCACGCTTTGGAAAGCCTGGGAACCTCCCTGAGTTGGCAGGTAGCAGAGCCATTTGTGCACTTTGCTGGGATCTGTGGCCTACAGAATACTGCCCAAAGGACTCTCTAAACTAAGTGAGCTTTAGAAACTGGAACCAAACTTTGTGGTTGGCGCTCTGCTTTGTAAACTGTAGAGTCCCTGAGCCGCTGCAGCTTTCCCTGCTAACCGCACCCCTAGCCCACTCTGTGCCCTGTTGTCTGGGCAGCACCCACCTTTCTTTTTGTCTGGGGCTTCTCGGTCAGTGGGCCGCCCACCTCCAGACAGGCGGAAGGAGCCCTCGCGGGCAAAGCTGGTGCGGCTGGCATCGAAGGTAGCCGTGACCCCACATTCCTTCTCCCGCCGCTGTTTCCGCTCCAGGCAGGCAGCAAACGCACAGCCCACAGCGTGGCTCAGCCTCTCGCCCTGTGAGAAGAGAGGGACGAGGGGCAGGGTTGGAGACGCTGAGTTGTGTACCCTGGACACCAGGAGCCCTGGGTCCCAGCTCCCAGGTGCTGGGTGACCCCGGACAATCTCTCTGTCTCTCGGACCTCAGTGGACACCTGCCCTGAGGGACACAAATGACAGCCCCGAGTGAAAACAAAAAGCCAGGAACAAGGGTTCAAGACTATGGAGATTCCTCAAAAAAATTAAAATCAGAGCTGTCATACGACCCAGCAAGTCCACTTCTGGCTATTTATCCAAAGAAAACAAACAAAACAGAACAGAAAGAGACCTATAGATATATAGAACAAGCTGATGACTGTCAAAGAGAAGGGGGTGGGGGTGGGGATAAAAAAAGAGTGCAATACTGGATACCGCCATTTACATGAAGGTTTAAAATAGGCAACACTAATCTATGGTGGAAAAGTCCGAACAGTGGCTCTTTCTTAGGGCGTGGGATGGGGATGGACTGGGGAGGGCAGGGTTGGTTGAAGTGGTTGTCATGTTCTAGAGCTGGACAGGGGTTTGGGCTCCACAGTGTATGCAGTTGTCAACACTCAGCAAAAGTATACCTAAGGTTTATGGTCAACATGTGTGGTGTTGTTTTTTTTTCAAAATAGAAAGAGCTGGGAAACTGCTCTGGTTGCTCCACTGGCGTGGTCTCCCTGGGTGCTGAGCCCAGCACCATGGAGAAATGGGACAACTATGAGGCTTACAGAGTCCCAAAAGCTATGGCCAGTTCAAAGGGTTCAATCCAGTCTTCAGGGTCAACGATCCAAGTTAATTACCCAAATCAACCAAGGCCTACCTGGAAGGAAGTGAAACAACAACTAGAAAAGAAAAAGAAAGGCTCCAAGGAATTGGCTGAATTTGAAGAAAAAATGAATGAGAACTGGAAGAAAGATCAAGGAAAAGACCAGGGAGAAATAATTCAGTGGAAATGGGAGCTCAGCCAAAAAATGACAGAGCAAGAAAAAAGAAAAGAAAACTGGTAGGTATTCATCTTCTTCTTCAAGCTCTGATTCTTCCAGCAGTTCTCCAGATGCTGAAGATGTGAATTTAAAAAAATAAAAAGAGCAACCATTCACATTAATCTAGATAGTGCTATGTTAGAGAGTGAATCAGACAGAAAGGAGAGTTAAAAAAAAAAAAAGTAAAAAGATGCAACTGAGCCCTGGCAATGTGGCTTGGATGGTTGGGCATTGTCCCATGCACTGGAGGGTTGCTGGTTTGATTCCAGGTCAGGGCACATACCTAGGTTTCAGGTTTCATCCCTAGTGGGGTTGTTCAGGAGGTGTTTCCCTCTCACATCAATGTTCCTCTCTCTCTCCCGCTCTCTCTAAAAAGAAAAGCAATAAAATATCTTTAAAAAAAAAGATGCAACGGAGAAAGGAAAGGACATTCAAGGACTTGGCAAATAGAGAAAGATGTATCCTGAAGGTAAACCTTTATCATCTGAGTCCTTATCAGAATCAGATAATATTGAGGAGCTATAAGCAAAAAAGAAGAAAGGCCCTAGCTGGTTTGGCTCAGTAGATAGAGCTTCAGCCTGTGGATTGGTCTCTGTTATGAGTGAACCAGAGAAACAGCCTTTGACAGCATAAGAAAGCCCAGAAGCTCTGGGATTTACCTCTAATTCAATAAATACTGAAGGAATTTTAGCATTAGAATGTGTTATAACATTTCAATTAATTTTGACTACACTTTGGCTTTGGAGAAGATAGAGAGAGAGAGAGACTGGTTGTTCCACTTATTTATGCATGCATTGGTTGACTCGTGTGTGCTCTGACTGGGAAGCAAACCCAAAACCTTAGCACATCGGGAAGACGCTACAACCTACTAACGTAGGTTGGTCAGGACGTAGACACTGGTACTTTCTGAACTTGACAGCTAAAGATTTTAAAGTGCATGTTTTATACTGTTAAGTTTTAACTAGTCAGGAAATTTTTTATATAACTAGTAATAGTTATTTTTTGTGTGAATTTTATTTAGGTTGTGATGTTTAGCTTTTATTAACTTTAATTCTTGCTATCTTAAATTCCTTACTGCATTTAACAGCATTCTTGCCAAGATATTTAGCATGTGAAAAGCAGGTTTTAGGTTGTGGTGTGTTTTTTTTAATAGCTTCATATTGAAGCTGAGACATCATACACAAGTTGAGTGGCAGGCCTGGTATGCTCTGTCTTGTTACATAAAGCTGTTGCCAGAATCTTAGCAAATATAACATTTTAAAAGATTGCCTTTGTATATTAATAACAAAGTATGACAAGTTAAATTTACGTGAAAATCACATTATTACTTTTTCTGTGTCATTTTACTAAGATTTTGTGTCTCATGTCTCCTGTTGAATTGGTTACTAGTAATGTTAAAAGGAACTGAAACCATTTTCACTTTGCATTTTTATATACTCAGGTAACATGTAATATAATTTGATGTACAATTTTGCCTGTTAAGAGGATGTACTCATACAGCGGTATACCCTCAAAACATTTTGTCATGACAAGAGGCTGAATAAGTAGCTATTTTACTTTAAAAAAGAGCTGGAAAAATATGAATTCTACTTAATGGTATGCATGCTGAAGTATGGGGGAAGTGTTCAGGTATCTGCAACTTTAAAATGCATCAAAAATGAGCTCTAGCTCGTTTGGCTCAGTGGATAGAGCACCGGCCTGGGGACTAAAGGGTCCTGGATTCGATTACAGTCAAGGGCACATGCCCGGGTTGTGGGCTTGATCCCAAGGAGGGGGCGTGAAGGAGGCAGCCAATCAATGATTCTCTCGCATCATTGATGTTTTTATCTCTCTCTCCCTCTCCCTTCCTCTCTGAAATCAATAAAAACATATTTAAAAAGTAAATAAATAAAATGCACCAAAAATGAAATGGACAGATAGGCAATAGAGTGACAAAGGCAAATGTAAATGGCAGGATCTGGGTGGTATGTGTACAGGTGATGGTTACTGTACAAGTCTTCTGACTTTGCTTGAAAACGATTTCTAATAAAACATTGGGAGTAAAAAACTGCAGTCACTATTTCCTGAGTGTCTACCTGAGAGGCTCCAAGGCCAGACAGCCTGGATTGATGCTGGCTTCCACTTCCCAGCTGTGTGGTCTCAAGAGTATCACCTCATTCTCAGTGCCTGAGCCTCATCTGTAAAATGAGGCGCTTGCTAACAGCACCTACCTCACAGGGTTACTGCAAGAATTAGGTAAACTAATATATGCAAGGTATGCAGCACAGAGAACCACCACATGATCATCAGTGTAAATGTACCCAGCCCAGGCTGAGCCCTGACTTGCATCCTTTTATAAAGTCCTCATAACAATGCCAGGAGGTGCACAGTCTTTTTTTGTTGATGTTGTTAATCCCCACCCTCCTCACTCAAGGATATTTTTTCCATTGACTTTCAGAGATAGTGGAAGGGAGGAAGGGAGAGGAGAAGGAGAGGGAGAGAAACATTAATGTGAGATAAACATATAGATTGGTTGTCTTCCACACACTCCTCAACCGGGGCCAGGGATTGAACCTGCAACCCAGGTACCTCCCCTGGACTGGGAATTGAACTCATGACCCCTTGGTATGCGAGCCGACGCTCTAACCACTGAGAACACTGGCCAAGGTTAGGTGTGCACTCTAATGAACCTGTTTTACAGATGAAGAAACTGCAGCTCAGTTAATACACCTGTCATAAGGAATGGCAGAATTAGGATTCTCATGATATTTGTCAGACTTCTGTTTCCTAATCAAGATGCTCAGCCACCTCTTAAAGTTACACTTGGGGACAAAAATCCTCTACCAAATACTAGTAAGTGTATTAAAATACCAGAAGTGTATTAAAATGATTATGCACCATGATCAAGTAAGATTTATCCCAGGAATGCAAGATTGGTTCAACACATGAAAATCAATCAATGTAATAGATACACTAATAGGATGAAGAAAAAATCCACATGATCATCTTGATTGATGCAGAAAAAGCATTTGACAAAATTCAACACTTTCATGATAAAAAAAAAAA
This sequence comes from Corynorhinus townsendii, assembly GCA_026230045.1. Classification (NCBI taxonomy): domain Eukaryota; kingdom Metazoa; phylum Chordata; class Mammalia; order Chiroptera; family Vespertilionidae; genus Corynorhinus; species Corynorhinus townsendii. The sequence continues at coordinate 39,667,232 of JAPDVU010000011.1, forward strand.
AAAAACTCAACAAACTTGGAATAGATGGGAACTTCCTCAACTTGACAAAGGACATTTACGAAAAAGTCACAGCATCATACTCAATGGTAAAAGATTGAAAGTTTTCCCCAGGATCAGGACAAGACAAAAATGCCCATTTTCATCACTTCTATTTAACACAATACTGGAAGTGCTAGCCAGAGTAATTAGACAAGAAAAGGAAATAAAAGGCATCCAAATTGGAAAGGGAGAAATAAGATCATCTCTATTTGTAGATGACATGATCTTGAATATAGAAAATCCTAAAGAATCCACAAGTTATTAGTGTTAATAAATGAATTCAGCAAATTTGTAGGATACAAGAGCAACAAAAATCAGTTATACCTCTTTACACTAGCAGTGAACAATCCAAAAATGAAACTAAGACAATAATTTCATTTAGCAATAGCCAGTTTGGCTCAGTGGATAGAGCATCAGCCTGCAGACTGAAGAGTTCCGGGTTCGATTCCAGTCAAGGGCATGTACCTTGGTTGCAGGCTCCAGGGCACATGCAGGAGGCAACCAATTGATGTTTCTCTCACATCGATATTTCTCTCTGTCTTTCCCTCTCTCTAAAAATCAATGGAAAAAAACCCTCGGGTGAGGATTAAAAAAAAAGTTGAAAAGCAAACAATAATAAAATAATTTAAAAAAATAATAATTTCATTTACAATAGCATCTAAAAGAGCAAAATGGTTAGGAATAAATATAACCAAGGACATGAAAGACATATATGCTGAAAAGTACAAAACATTGCTGGAAGAAATTTATAAAGACCTAAATAAATGGAACATCTTGTATTCATAGATTGGAAGACTTCACCTTGTTAAGATAGCAATATTTCCCAAAGTGATCTACAGATTTAATTCAATCCCTATCAAAATCCCAATGGGCTTTTACAGAAATGGAAAAGCTAATCTGAAAATGTATATGGAATTGCAAGGGACCCAGAATAGCCAAAACAATTTAGAGAAAGAACAAAATATTATAGTTTTCAACTTCAAAACTTACTCCAAAGCTACAGTACTCAAAACAGTGTCATACTGCCTGGCCGTTGTGGCTCATTGGTTGAGCATTGACCAATGAACCAGGAGGTCATGGTTTGAGTGGCAGTTAGGGCATATGCTGGGGTTGTGGGCTCTATCCCAGCAGTGGGTGTGCACAAAGCAGCGGATAGAAATACAGACGAATGAAATACAATTGAGCACCGAGATATATAGTCAATTGATTTTCTTGGCAATATGGGTGCCAAGACTATTCAATGGAAAAAGGATAGTCTCTTTAACAAATGGTGCTGGGACTACAGACAAACACATGATAAAATGAAGATGAACCCCTACCCCAAACCATTTACAAAAACTAACTCAAAATGGATCAAAACCCTAAATATAAGAGCTAAAACTATAAAACTCTTAGAATAAAGCATGAAGTTTTTGAAATAAAACCTGGATCCTTAGATATGACAATGGGTGCACAAAACAACAAAAGAAAAAAAAAACAGATAAATTGAACTTCATCAAAATAAAAAATGTTTATCAAAGGACACTATCAAGAGAGTGAAAAGACAACCCACAGATGGGAGGAAATTTTTGTAAATCATGTAATTGATAACAGTCTAGTATAAAGGATATATGAATGACTTTTACAATTCAAAAATAAAAAGACAGCGCTAGCTGGTTTGGCTCAGTGGATAGAGCGTCAGCCTGCAGACTGAAGGGTCCCATACCGGTTGTGGCTTGATCCCCCGCCATGATCAAAGCGCATGTGGGAGGCAACCAATCGATGTGTCTCTCTCACATCGATGTTTCTCCCTGTCTCACCCCCTCCTTTCCACTATCTCTCTAAAAGTCAATGGAAAAATATCCTCAGTGAGGATTAACAAAATAAATAAAAATACAATTAAAAAATGGGTAAAGAATTTGAAAAGACATTTCTCCAAAGAAGGTAAACACATGAAAAGATACTCAACATCATTAGTCATTAGGGAAATGCAAATCAAAATCTCAATGAGATAACTACTTCATACCTACTAGGATGGCTATAATACAAAAAATTTTTTAAAAAGTGTCGATTAGGATGTGGAAAAATTAGAAATCTTGTACATTGTTAGCAGGAATGTAAAATAGTGCAGTCACTGTGGAAAACAATTTGGTAATTCCTCAAATAGTTAGACATAAGTTTACTCTATGACCCAGTAATTTTATTCCTAGGTATATACCCCTCAAAATTATAGGAGGTTCTCAAACAAATACCTGCACACAAATGTCCATAGCAGCACTATTTACAAGAGCCCAAAGGTGGACACAACCCAAATTTCCATCAATGAATGAATAGATAAACAAAATGTGGCTAATCCATACAATGGAATATTATTCAACCAAAAAACAATGCCCTAATTGGTTTGGCTCAGTGGACAGATAGAGCGTCGGCCTGCGGACTGAAGGGTCTCAGGTTCAATTCTGGTCAAGGGCATGTACCTTGGTTGCCGGCACATCCCCAGTAGGAGGTGTGCAGGAGGCAGCTGATGGATGGTTCTCTCTCTTCAATGTTTCTATCTCTCTATCCCTTTCCCTTCCTCTCTGTAAAAAAATCAATAAAACATATTAAAAAAACAAACAAAGAAAAAAACACAATAAGGATGAACCCTGTAAACAATGCTAAGTGAAAGAAGCCAGACAGAAAAGACGATGTACTGTATGATACAATTGGTATGAAATGTCTAGAATAAGTAAATTCAGACAGAAAACAGATTAGAGGTTGCCAGAGGCTTACTGTGTGTGACGGTGCAGGGATGGGGGAGTGGGAGGGGTGTTGCAGGGAGTACCTGCTTACTGGGTATGAGGTCTCTTTGAGGAGTGATGAAAATGTTTGGAACTAGATAGAAGTGATGGTTAAACGGCATTGTGAATGTACTGACACTGAATTGAAAATTATTAATTTAATGTAAATTTCACCTATAAAGAATTAAACTTGGGGAATCCTGGGAATTCCACTGCTTAATGTTTGTAACCTGAAGCTCAGAAGCAGGAAGGATTCGCCCAAGGCCACACTCTACCCAGAGGAGATGGCCCTGCCCTTTTCTTGCTTTGATTCTCATCCCTGACTCCTTTTCAGATGACAGCAACTGTTCCTATTTACTAGCCACTTATTACAAGATTCTATTTAGAACTTTCTGTGTGTGGCCCTAATGAGAAAGCTTCCCCAACAAACCTGTGAGGAGGTGCTGCTATGACCCCCCATTCTCTAAAGGAGAAAACTGAGTCCTGGAGAGAGGTCACTTGTGCCTAAGGTCCCAAAGCTAGGTGGTTTGACACCAAATCCACACTAACCAGATGGCAGTGTATTTAAAGAACAAACCAACAGTTGCAACAAATTTCTGGCCCCACATGCCCTTCCAGATCCTGCATTTACCCCATCAGAGGTGAGGCCTATGTTCTCTTCCCTGAGTCTGGGAAGACCTCTATGGCTGTTTGGACACAGAGAGTAACATGGAAGCAATGCTATGGTTTCCAAGAACAAGTCCAGAAAGGCAACACAGCTTCCTCCTGGCTAGTGCTTGCACTGAAGCAATTTCTCTCCTGCCCCACCCCCTTGTTTTGGATCCCTGTGCCATTGTGTAAGAAATCCAGCTTTCTGAAGCCTCCATGCCAGTGAGACCCTGTACAGTGGTTCTCACCCTTCCTAATGTCGCGACCCTATAACACAGTTCCTCATGTTGTGGTGACCCCCAACCACAAAATTATTTTCGTTGCTACTTCATAACTGTAATTTTGCTACTGTTAATGAATCGTAATGTAAATATCTGTGATTTCCGATGGTCTTCGGCTCTACAGCAGCGGTTCTCAACCTGTGGGTCGCTAGCAAGAGCCTAAGACCATCGGAAATCACAGATATTTACATTACGATTCATTAACAGTAGCAAAATTACAGTTATGAAGTAGCAACGAAAATAATTTTGTGGTTGGGGGTCACCACAACATGAGGAACTGTGTTATAGGGTCGCGGCATTAGGAAGGGTGAGAATCACTGCTGTAGAGAGACCCTGTGACTACATGAAGAGAGCGCCATCTGGCCAGTCTCCTGGTGCTACAGCTCCATACACCACTTGGTTGTCACTGTGTGAGATCCTGGAGGCAGATCTACTCAGCTGAGCCTTTCCCAAACTCCTGACCTACAGAAACGTGAGGCATAATAAGTGATTGATATCTTAAGTCGCTAAATTTTGGAGAAATTCGTTACGCACAACAGATAACTGATACGACTACTCTGCTATTTCTCTGGAAACAGCCATTGCTACGGGCTCTGCATTTCAAATATCTCCATGCTAGTCCCTGGCAGTACCAGCCCCAATTAGTACTGACTAATCAATGCTGACACCCTCAAATTTGTTTTCTATACTCCTGGTTTCAGGTCTAAAATTGTGTGTGTGAGGAAATCTGGGTATTAACTCGTTTCAGGGGGGCTCAGTGCTCTCTGCAGTGGGAATTTCTCAATATGAAGGAATCGTTGAGTGGAGACGGCTAAGGTCTGCAAGGTACAGGCGTTATTTTACTTGTCCAGTTCACCCAAGAATCCCCTTTGGGGAACTCCTTTACAACACTGGTAAAGCAGCCTGGGTGCCCTCCCTCCCCCCGGCCAAGGGGAACATGGTGACCCACACCAGGCCAATCCCATGCCCTCTCATCAGAATGTGAACCCAAAGCTTTAAGAGTTGGGTTCACCTCACAATGGTTCCCTGAAGGACCTGTCCCCCGTTGCCACGTCCCCAGGATGTCCTGCTCTCTGCCCTTCTGTTACTGACTGCTCTGACTGCCCTTCGATTTTGTGAGATTCCCATAGCCTTCCAAGAATTTTATTTTAGGCTTAAGTTAGCCAGACTGGTTTCTCTTGCCAGCAACCAAAGAACTGGCTGATGTAGGAGGCTGAGATTGTGGTTTCCTACCAAGTTGGGTGGAGGACTGAATTCAGGGCCCAGGTGACAAGGCAGAATAAAGACTCTACCTTACCCTGTCTTTTGCAGGGAGGGCTGTCCATGTGACTAGGTTCTGACCGTGGAATGCAATTAGAAATGACCCGCAGCTCCCACAAAAGAGAGGACACACCCTCTTCACGCGCCTCTCCATACTGCGGTTGGAGGAAGATCTGAAGGTTGGAGCGTGTGCATCCATCCTGGGTCAGGAAGTGGAGACTTCCTTCAGCAACAGGATAAAAGGAGCTGTGTGGCCTGCTGAGTGGAGGGGAGCCACACCAGTGCTGCATCGCCTGCCTCTGGTTCTTTCCCATAAAACAGAAGGAAACTTCCATTTCATTGAAATCACTGGTATCTGGGGGTTTTCTGTTACAAGCCTCAGAGAAAATACTACGGAGAAAACAGCCCATTTGATGCTTTCATTTGATTCTCAGAGGGGACCTTGACCCCCCAAAATATAAAGAAACACAGGGGACATTAATCAAGGCTGAAGGAAGAGTGGGGAAGGGATATTGTTTGAGAAGGGCCTGCGGGAGCCTGCTGGGGGTAGGAAACCCCAAACTTGACCTGGGTGGGGCTTATCCATAAAGAAAAATGCATGAAGCTGGACAAGGAGTGCACATGTATGTATATGGTCCTCAATGAGAAAAGTCAGAGAAACATGAAGAACTGCTGATAATAAGGAGGATGGTAACCAGTGTTTTCCTGAGTGTTTCCCACGTGCCAGTCATTGTTCTACATCCTGCGTATTAACCTCCTCAAGTCTACAATATCGTCTCAGTTAGGAGCTCCGAGTACAGCCCCTTTTCTGGATGAGGACACCAGGCCTGGAGAGGAGAGGTGAATGGCAGGCCCGGGAAGGGGTTGGGATGCCAGGGACTGCGAGAGGAGTCAGCAGGCTTTGGGCTCTGGCGATACTCACGGAGTCCTTGAGTGCCAGGAAACAGTGGCAGATCCAGCGGCGGGTGGTCCCATCACGGCAGATGTAAGAGAAAGCCTTGTCCAGGTTGCGGTCAGGAGCACAGAAGGAGACCTTTTCGATGGTCTGATCCACCAGCAGGTCCTGGGAGTGGCCGGGGAGGCCAAGAAGAATGCGAACTGTCTTTCATGTATTCACTCAACATTCCCTTAGTGTCTGCTCTGTCTCCCATTCTGATTGGGGAAGGCACCGGGCAGGCACTATGCATTCTGTTGTGGACCCTACTGGCATGGGGCCCCCAGTTTATCGCAGAACCAGACCCATCCCCAGGAGAGAACCTAGGCTGTAATGAGGGAGGTACAGGCAGAGAGATCACAGATGGGATGGGGAAGGCACAGGGGCTTGCCGGAGCCAAGAGGAGGTGCCTGACCCAATTCGGATATATCTAGGGGGTGGAGTCAGGCAACACTTCCTAGAAGCAAAAAGCAGGGAACAGTATTTCAGGCTCAGGGGCTGCCTGTGCAAAGGTGTCAATACTGTTCTGTCATTAAACTAACTCATCGTGTGCTGGCTGCCTCCTCTGGTGGTCTCTGGGCTGGAGGCAGGGAATTCAAAAGTGAGCAAACAGACACCCAGATCCTGGCCCCATGGCATGCCTCTCTGGCTGGGTAGACCGACAACAAACACATAACAGCTAACATTCATTGATCTGAACACTTACGCTGTACCAGGTGATAAAGACCAATAGCAGCTCTAAGCAAATATACTTAGTTGGGAGGGCCTATAGGAGGAGCTAGGGCTTATGGAAGTTCTCACACTCTATGTAATCACAAGAACCCTACATGGGAGAACCCTATCTATATATATAAAAACCTAAGCAACCGGAACAGGTCGCTATGACACGCACTGACCACCAGGGGGCAGACGCTCAACGCAGGAGATAACCCTTAGTGGTCAGTGTGCTCCCCACCGCCAACCTCCCCCAGCTGACCAACCTCCCACGGTTCCTCCCTGTACCCCCCACCCCACCCCAGCCAACAGGCCCCATCTGGTGATCGCACCCCGAGCTGGGACAGGGAACTGGGGGTGGGTGGTGGTGGACATGGCCCCTTTCCCAGAGGGGCCGAGGCCGGCTCCCTCCTCAGGGCCGGTGGCCAACCTCTCACACCTTGTCCCTCCCCCTGGCTGGCAGGCCCCAGTCAGCCAGCTGCCCGCTGAAGTAGTGGCGGGCAGTGAGGGAAAGAGGAAGAGGGGAGGCATCGGCGGCAAGTGTCCGTTCCTTCCATGCCCAGCCTGGCAACCATCACCTCCTCTCCCGACCCTACCAGGGCCTTCGGGCCCCGATTGGCCTGACCCTGATCACCAGCCAGGCCTAGGGACCCCACCTGTGCACAAATTTTGTGCACCGGGCCTCTAGTGTTTATAGTAAAACCCTATTCTAACTTCTTCCCTTAACATCCTCTTCCCTTCTATAAATACCCTTCCATCTGGGCACGCAGGCCAGCATGTGCATGTGGCTTCTTTTGTCTGCAAGCACTGGGTTGCAACCCTTTCCCTTTCCCCAATAAATCCTTTTTGGTGACAAAACAACCAATCGGTATTATTTTTCATTTGACATAGGCACAGTTTTAAACTGTGTGATACCCTTTCTCAGGTAATGGCGGGGTCTTTATTATCCCCGTTTTACAGATGACACAGCTGAGGCACAGAAGGGTAACATCTCATACCCAGGGTCACCAAGCTGGTAAGTGGGTGAGCTGGGATGGGAGCTGAGGCAACTACTCCACAGTCTGTGCTCTCACCCACTATCTATGCCAGCTCACAAATAACCACAGGACTCAATCTTGAATTATGACTGGGGTGTGCCATGATGTTGCAGGAGCACATGGTCTAGAACAGCGGTCGGCAAACCGCGGCTCGCGAGCCACATGCAGCTCTTTGGCCCCTTGAGTGTGGCTCTTCCACAAAATACCACGTGCAGGCGCGCACGTACAGTGCGATTGAAACTTCGTGGCCCATGTGCAGAAATCAGTTTTCAGCTCTCAAAAGAAATTTCAATTGTTGTGCTGTTGATATTTGGCTCTGTTGACTAATGAGTTTGCCGACCACTGGTCTAGAAGGTCCCTGAGGGAGGGACATCCTAGAGGTGGGTGGGAAAGCATCCTCAGCCCCATTTGAGCAGGATGAGGAGAGGGGCCCTCTGGTGCCCTCTCCTAACCCTAAGGACCTCCTACCTTGGTCTTGTCATCCACCACTCGGAGCCCATCGGCTGACACCCACAGGACCGACTTCACGGACTTCCGGCCCATCTGGTGGGGAGGTGAGAATAGAGGGCCGGATGAGGACTGCCTCTTTGGGTCTGACCTTGCCCCCTCTCTGCGCCAGCCCCTCACTCACCGCCTTCAGCTTCTTCACAGCATCCTCACACACGTGCATCCCCCTGGACTCCTCCACCTCCACGTGACCCAGGTACTTGGAGGGAGGAAACAGGACATGAAATAAGCAGAGTAATCAATAATTCCTAGTGTTCCCCGAGCAGCTGCGATGCTCTATCCAATGTCCTAAGCACAACATATGTATTAACTCATGTACTCTGCACCTCAACTCTACAAGACGGGTACCGCATTCCCATCCCAAATGCACAAACGAGAGTGTGTGGCAGTGATTCCCATCCTGCCTCTTCCCCTGGGCCTTAACAACATCATTCTTGTCCTGAGTGCCAGCATCTGCATCTGAGCCTGAGGACTGGCCCCAGCAATAACTGATGGGATTTGGGGTACACATGCTCTAGCTCCCTCCCCTTGTCGGTAGATGGCTCTATTTCCCAGAGTCCCCAGTGGCATTAAGCACAGTTGCCCACAGCTGCAATTTAGTAACCCACCATGGATTGGCTGCCTTCCCTTTCTCACTCCCACCAGCATTTCCCATACCGCCCAATGGTCTGCATCGAGGGGAATGGACCAAGTTGGTATTTAAACCTGAACCTGCTGTCTCCCTTATAAATGTGTAGTGTGGACTGTAAAGGATCATAGAAGGATTTGAAAATGCTACAAAATCTTTGTGACTCTCCAGTGCCCTCTGGAAATTGTGAGCTCCCACAAAATGGGGTGACCCAGGCATGACGTTCCCCCAGGTAACACTTTCCTGGTACAAGAGAATGCGTGTAGTTTTTTAAACTACGTTTTTATTGATTTTAGAGAGAGAGGGAGGGAGAACGAGAGACAAAAACATCGATGTGAGAAACATCAACCTGCTGCCTCCTACACGCCCCCTACTGGGGACCTAGCAGACAACCCACGGGGAATCCAACCAGGGACCTTTGGTGCACCTACAACGAACGGCACACCACCAGCCGGCACACCACCAGCCGGGGCTAGGTTTTTAATTCCGACTCTGAAGGACTCAGGCAGGAGGGTCACGCTTCGGCAGGCTCCACAGTTCTTTGTGGATACACTGCCTCCCTCCGCCACACAGGACAGAACCTCCTCACCCAACTGGGACACGCATGCGCCGCGCCCCGCCCCCGCCCGCGCCTCGCTCACTCACCCTGACGGGGAAGCTGCACGTGCCCTTGCGCACCGCGTCCTCGTCTGCCTGCCACTGGTGCGGGCGAGATGCCTCAGGCATGTAGGCTGGCTTCCGCCGCCGCAAGCTCTGCCTTAACTTGTTCATTGTGCCAGCCCCGTCTGCTGACACAGGACAGGGAGTGGGTCAAGGGCCAGGGTCAGAAGCATGGGGCTCAAGGAGGATGGACACAGAGCTCAGGGAGAGCAAGGGGTGAGATAACAAGGGAGTAGGTTTAGGGGTCACTGGGTTAGAGGACATGACCAGGGAACTAGGACTAGCAGCAGTGACAGAGAAAGGGGGTGAGGTAAGGCAGGGGAGTGCAAGAGTCAGAAGACATGGAGCGAAGAGATAGGGAGGTCTGGGATAGGGGTCACCGCTTTTAGGGGTCTAGAGATTGGGGATGTGACAGTCTAGAACAGTGGTTCTCAACCTTTCTAATGCTGCGGCCCTTTAATACAGTTCCTCATGTTGTGACCCCCAATCATAAAATTATTTTTGTTGCTACTTCATAACTGTAATTTTGCTACTGTTATGAATCGTAAGGTAAATATCTGTTTTCCGATGGTCTTAGACGATCCTGCTAGCGGTTTGTCCGACCTGACCTGAGAACCGCTAGCAGGGTCGGAAAACACAGAAACACAGATATTTACGTTATGATTCATTAACAGTAGCAAAATTACAGTTATGAAGTAGCAACGAAAATAATTTTATGATTGGGGGTCACCACAACATGAGGAACTGTATTAAAGGGCCGCAGCATTAGAAAGGTTGAGAACCACTGGTCTAGAATCATGAGAATCCAAAGTAATGGGAAGTCAAGGCATTGGAAGGTCCCGGGATTACAGGGCATGGAGCCAGGGGTCATGAGGTCAATGGCTTTAGGGGAATGAGGTCAGGGGGTGAGGTGGTCAGAGGGAACAGGGAGTTGGGAGTTACATGGGTCCAATGCATGCAGCATGGGTCCAATGTGTGGGGGCCTTCGAAGATCCAGGGATTGAGGTCCAGAGCCAAGGCAGAGGGTATGGAGAACAAGGGCTTGTCTCTGTGCCCCAGAGATACCACCCCTCTAACAACTGTGTCTAGTCTAAGGCAGGAGACCCTGGGGCGGTGTGCACCTGTGACTGTCAGAGATAGGGATGAGGGTGGAGGGAGCCAGCTACTAAAATAAGTCTTCATTGACTAAGACAGTCTTCACTGACTGACAAGCCAGAGTGGCAGTCCCAGGAAGAGGATGAAGGCACACCGAGGACAGAGCACCAGCCGATGGGGATTGTGTGTGTGTGCAAGCAAGTATGCAGGTGGTGCTCCTGAATGGTGTCTGTGAGGGTGTCTACGTGCATATAGAGAGTCCCAGCCTGCCTAGGCACTGTATTTCTGAAAGCTGTACAAAAGAACGTGGGTCTGAGAATGGCTGTTTCCTAGAGTATGTGTCTGTGCAGGCTGGCCATGAGGGGATCTATGTCCAAGAGTGTGGTTGTTGTCTGTCAGTGCAGGTCCTCAAAGATTGTTGCTGAAGGGGATCTATGTGTGAGAGTGGTTGTGAGTGTGTGTTAGGGAATGCTGCCTGTGAGTATGTGTCTCTGAGCAAGAAGCTGGTGTCTTTGAACTGTGTGTCTGCATGAGGGTGTGGCTATTGTCATTGATGACTGCTGCCTCTGACAGTATATGTATGACAGTTACCCAAGAGACCATGTCTATGTCCAAGACTGCAGTTGTTGTTTGGGAAGGTATGTCTGGGTCAGAGCATGTGGTTGTTGCAGAATTGGGTCCAGGAGTATTGTTCTGAGGATGTGCCAGTATGCACCCATGAGGTTGTTGCCTTTGAAAGTTGTTTGTGACTATTATTTATGAGGATGTGACTACATGGGAACATGGCTGTTGTCCATGAGTGCTGGGTATTATTGTGAGACTTCTGTATGTAAAAGTGTAACCTTTATGAGAGAATGGGTCCACAGGTACAGTCTGTGAGGCAGTGTCTGCTTGAGAAAGTTTGGCTGTTGTCTATGAAAATGTGGGTCTGTACATGCAGTCTGGCTGACTGTGTGCAAAAGTGTGTATCTAAGAGTCGATATTTGCTTAGTGTCTGTAGTCGCCTGTCTGAGGGAATCTAGGTATAGTCTGGGAATGTGTCTGAACGTGTGTGACCCTACACTTGTGTGTGTGGGGAGGTCGATGTGTGTCTGAATGTCTCAGTGTGTGTATAACATGGTCCAGGTATGTGTATCTGTACACGAGTCGGGCTTAGATGGTCACTGAATGTGCAGGGAAGAGGTTTGAGGGTATCTACTCATGAGTGTGATTAGGCCTGTGTGATTGCAGGGACACTTCTGCTAGGCATGTGAGGCAGACCCACCCACGCACTCAGTCCTGGTCCTGTTCTTAGCTGCTCACTCACCTGACTCCGTCCTGGAGGTTTCAGGGGGCCCCGGGGCCCCACAGGGGGCTGGGGGCAGATGCTGCTCAGGCCTTCTGGGTCTGCCCTGCCCAAGGGACAGAGGAAAAGGTGAGAGGCTGGCTTGGGATGGGCACACTCCCCTACCTTACCCCCTTTTGGGGCATCAGCTATCCCTCCTCCATCTCAGGCTCCTGCTGATAGCCTGGTTGTCATAGCAACTGTTACAAGGGAAATGAGCCACCTGGTTGTGTTTTGGGGGCATTTCTTAGGGGATATTCTGGGCTCAGGAGGCTCTAAGTATCCACATGGATGGTGTGAGGAGGGGAGTAGCCTTGTCCTCTAGACATGTGTTCAGGGATACACAATCACGTGTATGATGCAACTCATGTCTACAGTTGTCCCTAGCACTGGGTCACAACTCTGCACATTTAGTTATACACAAACACAACCCAAACTATTCATACCAGGTCATACGGACTTACCTAAACAGTCACGGCCACCACAAACATCTTGTCACATAGCCATGCTCACAGATATACACAGTCTCCACTACAGACATATGTCTACATGCATATAGAGAGTCCCAGCCTGTCTAGGCACTGCCACAAACACTTGGTTACTGATATTTGGTCACTCCTCTTTTTTCAGCCACATACAAAGAGCTGAGCCCAGGCATACCCACCAGAGTGGCATACGTTCAGCCACACCCAATGGCAGTTATGTTTCCTCAGGCAGCCACCCAAGATACTCACATCACAGACCCACTCACATAGAATCACACCCAGTCACACAGATGAAATCACAGACATAAACACTTATCACACCTAGCTCCACTGCTATGTGTTGACATCTGGTCATAGCATCACAGAGAAACACACAGTCTCTCTTCATGCAAACACACAAGTCACACAGACACACACACAGCCACACCCAGTCACAGCCGCATGTGTTTAATCATCTACAGGCACACAGCTGCACATGAACATTCAACCCCTGGTGTCAGTCACATCAGTACACCTTTTTGGTCACACATTGTCACACAATGACACATACCCAGTCATAGGGGCTCACATTTAGATACAGTATCAACTAACTTATATGGACAGTTCTCCATCCCCAATCAGACAGAGACACTGATGGCCACGGCCCATGCATTATGAAGAAACAGGCTGGCACACTCAAGACATGCATGCAATCACCCAGAGACAACTGTCCCCAAGGATGACCACACTCAGACACAGCCAGACAGCTGGTGTCCAGAGTCACAGCCATACACATTTCAGAACTGGTCATGTATGCAAAGTCACACAACATCAGTGTCCATATTACCCGGCCATACAGTATATCACAGTCATAATTTCATCACCCAACATCCCATGCCCAGCTATACCATATCATAGCATCACAGAGAAACACACAGTCTGTCTTCATGTAAACACACAAGTCACACAGACACATGGCCACATACAATCACAGCCCCATGTAGTCAGACACATATCTCACACGTAGAGACATCAACACACAATTTCCACTTTACACACTACACGCACACAGTCAGGTGCATGCTCAGAAATGCAGTGACCCAGGCACAGCATTTACAGCTGCGTTTATGCAGAAGACACAGCTCCTGACAGTCATGCTGTCACCAAATCACACTCAAACACAAGCAGTCCAGCATACACACAGACACACACACACCAAATAGTCACACAGCTACAGACATACTCTCACAGCCCATGACACAGACATACGTACTTATAGTCACCCAGGGTCACAAACATGCAGGTCACACAAATATAGAAGCCCAGTCACCTACACTCCATCCAACACACACAGTAGCCTGGTGCCATCAGACACAGACACACCTATATCTTGAGTCAGATACAGTGAAATAACCCACTATTAATGGTCAACCAGTTTCAGACCCCAAGTCAAGTATATAACCCAAATCACACATTCGCAACTATAACTACACACAATCACTGAGTATCAACACACAGCCAGATACAGTCATTTATATAACCCTGGTCACATACACAGACCAGTCATACAAACATACAAGTCACATAGGCACAACGTGACTGACTTCATATACAATGACAGTAACATTGTGTGCCACAGACCTATGTGTGACACAAACATAAAACCAGACACAACCACAAACATTCACAGTCATTGGGAGAGTTGCACATGGACAGTCATAGACACAACTCCATTTACACACAATCGCAACTCCACCCACATCTTCAGTCAACCACACGCAAGTCCAACCCCAGACTCAACATATGCACTTTCACATACCCAGTTATAGTTACCAAGGCACAGAAACACGGGGTCACTAAAGATGGAACCACAGACACAACCCCACAGTCACAACCATGCACACACGCAAACACAGACTAAAAAGTACAGGGTTCTTTTAGAGCAGCTGTCATATACCGGTACACGTAGTCACACAAATGCTGGGGTCACTCACAGACACAACCACAAGCACAAAACACAGACACACAGGATTCTTCATAGTCACCCGCACAGATACACATAGCCAGTCACGTAAACGGGGGTCACAGGGCACCCCCCATCGCTTGCTTCCCCCTCCCCCCAGGTACCACACACAAAGCCGCCATCACCTCAGACGCTGCAGACTGACAAGACTACAGCCCGTCTCTGGGAAGCCGCCCCCACCCCTCCCAGCATGAATCCTGGAGCCTGGGGGACGAGTGCAATATCCGAGGGTGGGGCCACTCCCAGGCAGCTGGGCAGCCTCAGGGACAAAGGGGGTGGCCCCGAGGACCTGAGCCCTGGGACCCTTGACCAAGCAGAGAGGGGAAAGGGGGGATGTGCCTGAAATTTCCCTAATTTTATTCAGGCGGGGGTGGGGTTGAGTCCCAGGCACGGGGACCTTGTTTTGAGAAGGGGCTGTTCCTGGGACGCTGCCGGAGGATTGGGGGAGGGGGTAAGGGATGCTGTGCCCAGGACGCCTCTGAGGGACAGATCGTGCGTGGAATCCCCCCAGGTCTTGGGTTGGTGGGGAATCGGTGCCCAGGGACCCCACCAAGACCTTGCCTAGAGGATTGTTGTGCTCAGAGATCCCCTCAGGCAGGGAGGAGTCGGGATGGCGTCTGGTCTGGAATCGCCTCCAGGGGGCCTTGGCTTCATCTGGGGGTTGTGTCCCGGACCTATCCCCAAAACCTTGCCTAGGGAGTTGTACCGAGAATCTGTCGTCCTGTCCTTGATTTTTCTGAGATGGAGTTCTGTGTCCGGGACCCCTATCTCTAGGGCCTTGGTAAAGGAGGGCCTATGGCGAGACCCCTGTCTCCCAAGCTTTGACTTGGTGGGGGCCTGTTCGTGGACCCCCACCCAGGACCACACTCTCCAGCCTTGGCACCCTCTCTCCACCGGGATGCATCCCACCACCCTCCGCCACATCAGCAGCGGCGCCGCCCCCCACCCGAGCCTCACTCTCCCGCCCTTCTCACGCTGGCTGCCGCGCTGCGGGACATCCAGGGCCCGGGCGCCCCCGCCTCCCGCGGCCCCGGCTGGGCCCGGATCCCCGAGTGCTGCTGCTGCTGTGACGGCGGCGGCAGTTCTGACGGACGCTGGCCGGGGATGCAGACCCGCGGATGGTGCGGGATGCACACTCTCTAGCTCGCTCCGCTCCCGTTGATTTCCGATCCGGGGGCGGAGGGAGCGCCCCTCCCGCCTCGCCTCCCCGCCCGGCCCCGCCCACTGGCCCGCAGCCGGCTGGATACACAGAAAGACCCCGCCCCGGCCCTGCGCCTAGGCCGGCACTAGCACCGCCCCTTGGTCACCAAGTCACGCCCACACGCAAGTGTAACCCCGCCTTCTCCGGTGCGGCCACCGCTCCGCCACGCCCATTAACCAGTCCCTGACTGGATGTGCACAGGAGCCTCGCCGACTTTCCCTCCAGGTCCTTCGAGGCCTGCACTCCCTCCCCCTCCTTGACCACTGACCTCAGCTCTCCTTCAGTTCTGCGTCCAAAAGAGTTGCTTCGAGAAACGCCTCCCCGCCCCACATCCTGAAATCTTCCAGCTAACCCCACGGTTTTCCCAGCCCAACGGGGGCGGGAAGAAGCGGTGACGAGGCACTTTTTGCCAGGAATGGGAGGGGAAATGAACAGACCCCTGCGTCCTAGTGCGGATCCGTTTTGCAAAGGCTGTGGGGGCGCCGGCTGGGACTAGGGCGCGGTTCTGGCCGCCGTTGCGACCTCCGCTCCCTCCGGATCCTGTGGGTTTGGCAAAGCAGCTGGCAGGGGCATAAAGGCCCATTAGCAAAGGCGAGGTTGGGGCGTCGGGGTGGTGGTGTGGGGGAAAGCCTTCTCAGCTGCCACAGTCTTGTGAGCAGGTGGTCAGCACGTGCGGGAGGAGTTGGGGGTGGGAGAGAAAGGGGAGAAGGAGGATCCTAGCAACAGATGGCCCGGGCAGAACTGGTGCTTTCAGACAAGAGGGTGGGAAGGGGCTGGCCATCTGCACCTGGAGGCCGTTCTCGTCCTAGACTCCTTCCCCTCCGCCCCAGCACAGAGAAAAGAGCTGGGGAAGGGGAGGGTTGCTTTTATTCAGACTGAAGGTTCAAACACCCCCAACCACTCCCTAACACAGAGACGATGGACAGGGAGAAGGCAGCTGGTGAAGGGGTGAGGGAGGCTGCTTCCATTAACCACCACCCCTCCCCTCTCATTGGCCTGATCTGGGGGAGACCTAAGGCACAGGCGAAGGGCTCCCCTCTAAATGATTCTGCATCTCCACTGTGGCATGCAGAGAGCCTGAAGCTCTCTCAAATGTTGGCAGAAATAAATAAATCCCTCGAGTAGAGTTCCCGGATGCCCACTGTGAGGTGGGGAGAGCAGGATATGTGAGTGTGAAATGGGGAGTTCCCTAGCCCCAGGGTTCCCCAGTCCCCAGGGAAGGGTGCTAGGCAAGACTGGGAAGCCTGGGTGGGGTCCCCAGACTAGAGCAGAGTGGGAAGGAGGCATCTCGGGAGGATGGCCCTCTACTGGCTGGATTTCCCAAAGGGAAGCTGTCTGAGTGGTCTAACCAGACCTCCCCTCTGGTCAGGAGGCTTCAGGCAGTGGCTGAGACTGGCGACTGGCCCAGTAGCGGTGGTAGGTGTCCTGGAAGAGGTCCTGGCAGTTGATGTGGGCACGGAGGCGGGCACAGGCCAGGAAAGCCCCTGCCAGCTTACGGTGCAGGGCATAGGTCTCCTCAGGCGGTGGGCGGAGCCGGTGCTGCAGCAGCACTGGGATGAGGCCCTGCACACGGCGGGCAGTGTCACCTGCCCCAAAGTCATATGGGCCCTGGGTGGCAAAGGGCTCTCCCAGGATCATCACAGCCTCCACATGTGCATCGGAGAATGCCTAGGGGTGGGGGAGAACAGAGCTTAACCAAGAACCAACAAGCAGCACTTAGCTCCCCAGTTTGGAGTGTAAACACAAGCCCCAGACTCCTTCCAGAGCCCCCAGAAAATAAGCAGCCCCTTACTTCTCCCCCCCAAAATGGCCCTTCACTCCCTCAGAGCCTCCAATAGACAAGCAGACTTCACTCTATAGTACAGAGAAGCAGCCTCCATTCCCCCACTCCCTCCCTCTAGAATAGGTAAGTGGTGCCCATTTTCCCAGGATTACTAACAGGCCAAGTAGTCCCCATTCTGCCCTAGTCCTCCCCAGAGTCCCCCAGTATAGATCAGCAGTTCCCTAATTCCCCCAAAGAATTAAGCAGCCCCCTTAGCCCCCCCAACAGACACCAGCCCCTACTCCTCTAGTGTCTCCCAACCTTGGTTTCAAAGCCTGTAAGGAGCTTGAGGTCCTGGGATTTCTGTAGGACCCGGTCTCTGTCTCCATTGGCTGCAGCCATCACTACCTAGGGAGACAGGTGTGGAACACAGGGTCAAAGGCCAAGCAGGGTTCAAGGAGGGGTCTGGGAGGACTAAAGACAGGAGGTGGTAGCCAGGTCCTCCCTGTACCCAGTTCCCTTCTCATCTGCCTAGGCTTCTTCTGCCTCACCTTGCCCAGCTGTGTCTCAAAACTGTTCCAGAGCCTGGGGGGTCGGGATGGCCAGGGGTTCTGCCCACCTGACTGGGAACACAGAGGCTGCTGGAGACTAAACAGTGAAACAGCACAGAGGAGGATAAATGTCAAGTGCTGCCCCTGGGTCCAAACATTCATGTGGCCAAGGATGTGGAGGATGCCACTGGGCCATCTCTGGTCACCTGATTGATGTCTGTCTCCGGCACCGGATTGGAGCCCTGAGAGAGCAGAGATCCCAGATGCGTTCAGTTCCATGGAGTACGAGCTCCGGCTCCCAGGAGGCCTTTGATGAACCTTTGTTTGGCACGTTAGTGTGTGGAGCTAAGCACCCCTCCAGCCATGAGTGCACGTGGCAGTGGGACTTGAGGGCATGTGGGCAGGCAGAGGCGAAAGCCAGCCTGCCAGGCTCAGTCCCAGCTCTGCCACTTGCTGGCTGACTCTGAGCAAGTTTCTTTGCCTCAGGCCTCTATTTCCTTATCTGTGAAGTGGGGATGATGAAAATAGCTTCCTTATGAAGTTGTGAGGATAGAGGAGCCAACAGCTGTGCAGTGCTGAGCACTATGCCAACATGTAGGAAGCACCATAAATATTATAAACTCCTATTATTACTAAGAGGTGGACATGAGGATCCCAACTTCATAGAAGAGAAAACAGGCTCACAGTGGGCAATAGAAAGGTGAGGAATGGAAACTGGGCGTTCCTTTAACCAGTGAGTTTCTTGGGAAGAAGGGGAATACAGGGTTAAATCTGGCAGTTCCATTCTGTCTTGGCTTCCTTGCCCAAGCCTGTCTGGCCATCTGTCAGACTTATGGTCCTTGGGAGCCAGTGTGACAGGGTTTTTAAAACTGGAAACGGCTGGGGAGGTGGCAAGAAGGCCATACTAAAAAGACCGGGGGCGGGGTAATGAGATGTCCCGACTACCCAGAGAGGCTGCCCTGTGTGCCTCAAGTGGCCTGCAGAGAGGGCCCAACCCAAAGGGCCTATATATGTGGTAGCCAGGGGTGGGTTACCAGCTGCTCCTTCCTGTTCCCATCTCAAAGGTGGCCCCACTATGCCCAGTACCCAATCCAGAGCACTGGGCTTTGTCCCAGACACTATTCTTCCCCTCCCCACAGCCTCCCTGGGCTCCCAGTCTCCAGTCTTAAAAGACCCCTCGTGACCTGACCAGTGTGGCTCAATTGGTTGGAGCATTGTCCCCTATACCAAAAGGTGGCAGGTTCCATACCTGGTCAGGGCACATACTCAGGTTGCAGGTTCCATCCCGGGTCGGGGCATGTATAGGAGGTAACTGATCAATGTTTCTCTCTCTCTCACACTCTTCTTTTCTCTAAAGTCAATTTAAAAAAAATAAAGACCACTCATTATTCAGAGGGGGTTTCCTAATTCTGGCTGTGCCCCTCTCCTGCTCAAGTCCCTCCCACAGCTCCCCAGGGCACCCATATAAAGTAAAAGCTATAGCCCAGGAGGCGTGGCTCAATAGTTGAACATCGACCTATGAACCAGGAGGTCATGGTTCGAGTCCCAGTCAGGGCACATGCCCAGGTTGTGGGTTCAATCCCCAGTGTGGGATTTGCAGGAGGCAGCCAATCAATGATTCTCTCTCATCATTGATGTTTCTCTCTCCCCCTCACCCTACCTCTCTGAAATCAATAAAAATATATTAAATAAATAAATAAAGTACAAGCTACAAAGCATGGCTTCTCAGACCCAGAATGATTTGGCTCCAATCTCATCCCTGGCTCCTGCTCTGCCCCTTACCTACCCACCCAGGTAGAACATGAACTTCCTCTTGGTCCCTAGGACCTTACTTCTCAAAGTGTGGTTCTTGTACGAGAAGCTTTGGCATCACCAGGGAGCGTGTTAGAAATGCAGCATCTTAGGTCTAACTCCAGGCCAGAATCTGCATTTTCCCAAGGTCATGGGGTGGGGGGTTTCACACACACTCTACAGTCTGAGAAGCGCTGCTTTAATGGGAATAGCTCTTCTCGCCTCTTAGCCTTTGTACATGTCCATCTGGAATACCCGCCTAGCCTCTTCCTGATTGGTCTCCTCATCCCTCAGGTCTCAACTCCTTTAGGAAGCCTTCCCTGATTCCATAGGCTGGGCCAGGCTCCTCTGAGCTCCCACAATGCCCTGTGCTTCCCCCTCCCAACTGTGACCACTCCGGGTCCTCACTGCCTGTTCCCCCACTGGACTGTAAACTCTTTGAAAGTGGGGTCCTGGATTGGTCACTCTTGTCCCCAATATTACCCAGAATAGGGTTGGGCACAGATATGGTATCAAAGAATGTTTAAACTGATGACTAAATGATTAGAAAACCCAGGTTGACTGTCCAATCTCACCAATTAATGAATGAGATAGTGTTCTCGGTGGCCTCTAAGACAAATTATCCAGTTAACTGCCACGCGTCCAAAACAGAAACCATCCCCACACGCCACGGTATTTTGAATTTAATTGCGTCTATAGACGTTTATGGTGTACAAAGGGTTAACCCCAGTTGGTGGTAGGGACAGGCAACAGGTGAGGAAGCACTTTCTGAGGACAGAACTGCTCCCCAGGAAGCAGCCTCCAGGAAGTTATGTGAGGGCAAGGCTGGACATGAAGATCCTGGACAGTGTGGGGTGTGGGATGGTGACAGGAAAAGCATCATGGGCCTTTCTCTTAGGAGAAGGCTAGTCAGTGTGGGGAGCATGAGCTATGGACCCAATCATCCTGAGTTTGAATCCCAGGACTGCTGTGACCTTGGGCAAGTGACTTAACCTCTCTGAGTCCCAGTTACTTCATTGATAAAACAAAGCTAAGAATGTCCTTACCCCATGCAGTTGCTGTATGGTTTAAATCAATTACCCAATGTATAACATTTAAAACCACACCTGACATAATACTAAGTGCTTGGTATTTGTTAACTGCTATTAATATTATTATTTTTTAATTTACTTATTGCTTTCAGAGAGGAAGTGAGAGGGAGAGAGAAACATCAATGATGAATCGACTGGCTGCCTCCTGCACGCCCCCTACTGGGGATTGAGCCTGTAACCTGGGCATGTGCCCTTCAGGTTCATGGGTCAACTCTCAACCACTGAGCCATACCGGCCAAGCTATTTTTTATTTCTTAATTCGAGATACTATATTTTTCCTTCTCACTCTTGCCTCAGTAAATGGCCCTTCAGATCCCAGGGTTGGGGGCACTCACCTCAATGTAATTGTCTGTGAATTCAGTCCCAAATTCCCGGCTTGCACCAAAGTCCAGCAGGGTCACCTGGGAACAACGATGGTGAAAGGGATGCTGGGAGTCCAGCAATGCTCCCCATTGTCTATTTGGGGTGGCCAGGGTCACCCTCCCTCCCTACACCCTGTCTCCTCCTGCCAGAGTCCCCGCCCACTGTGTCCCTGGGCTCCTAATCTCCTGTCACAATTCCAATCCAATCCCACACAAAGCTGAAGGGACTTGGCTTTTTTTTTTGCTCCTAATGGTTTATTTTTTTTAAATATATTTTTATTGATTTCAGAGAGAGGAAGGGAGAGGGAGAGAGAGATTGAAACATCAATGATGAAAGAGAATCATTGATTGGCTGCCTCCTGCATAGCCCCCAACCTGGGCGTGTGCCCTTGACCGAAATCGAACCCGGGACCCTTCAGTCCACAGGCCAATGCTCTATCCATTGAGCCAAACCAGTTAGGGCCCTAATGGTTTTTATAATAACATGTTTTAGGCACAGAAAGAAAATACAGGGAATAAAATATATGGAAGAGTGAACACAAATCTCACCATGCTTAAAATATAAAATAGCTCTGACCGGTTTGGCTCAGTGGATAGAGTGTCGGACTGCGGACTGAAGGGTCCCAGATTCGATTCCGGTCAAGGGCATGTACCTTGGTTCAGGCACCTCCCCAGTAGGAGGTGTGCAGGAGGCAGCTGATCAATGTTTCTCTCTTGTCGATGTTTCTAACTCTCTATCCCTCTCCCTTCCTCTCCGTAAAAAATCAATAAAATATATTTAAAAAAAAATATATATATATATATATAAAATAATACCAATCCAGGTGGGGTCTCCCATATACCCTGGACTGATCCTACCAGCCCCACATCCCCACCCTCTTTTCTAGGGTCACCACTTTCCTGAAATTATTATTAAATTATTATTTCCTAAAATTACCATGTGTGTATTTCTACATTTTCTCCTACATGTTTGCACCCATAAATGATAGTCATGTTTTGTGTATTTAAACTTCACATAAGTAGTATTTATGATAGTGATCCTGCAACTTGTTCCTTGTGCCCAACATGATTTTTTTATTTATCCCCACTGCTACGTGCAGCTCTAACTCATTCATTCATTTCTTACTGCTGTGAAAGGACTTCATTGTGTGGATATATCAGAGCATTTATCTGGTTGATGGACAATGTGGGTGTCTCTGGGTTTTGTGATTAAAAACAGTGCTTGATGAATACATGTGTAGGAGTTTCTCTAGGCAGTAGAGTTGGGATTATTGATTACAACCACAGTAAGAAATGTGGAATATACTGGGTACCAGTGCCAATGCCACATAAATATAAACACAAACAAAAGTGTCCTAAAGTAGAGCTCCCTCCCATGTGTGACGCAGTGATATTTTCTATTCTATGTCTTTGAAACAAAAACAAAACAATGCAGTTGAGACCAAATAAACTGACATCAGGATGCAGGACATGTATTACCTACCAGGTCAGAAAACCCCTCCTTGGGGTACCAGCCTAGGAGGGGTGCAGAGTGTACTTGGGGGTAAGGCAGTGGCAAGGGACTGAAGCTGGAGACTCAGGGGGGCCACTTCACATTTGGCAAAGGACTTAGACTTAATCCTGAGGGTGCTGGGGCACTCTGGAAGGGACAGTGTGGCCAGATTTGTATTTGAGAAAGATCCCTCTTGGGATAAAATGGGGACAGACCACGTTGGAAAGCCACTTGGCAGCCACACCTGCTGAGAGTCTTTCCATCCAAACTCTCATCCCCAGGCCTTTGGACACACTGTGCTCTGCCAGGAACGCTTTTCCTTGCCCTTTAGATAACTGTCTTCTTCTCATCTTTCTGGTTTCAGCTTTAATGACACTTTCTTCAAGAAGACTTCCTTGCCCAGCTGGTGTGGCTCAGTGGTTGAGCACTGACCTATGAACCAAGAGGTCATGGTTCGATTCCCAGTCAGGGTACACACCTGAGTTGCGGGCTCAATACAGGAGGCAGCAGATCAGTGATTCTCTCTCATCATTGATGTTTCTATCTCTCTCTCCCTCGCCCTTCCTCTCTAAATTCAATAAAAATAATTTTAAAGTTAAAAAAATATATCCTATCTAATAAAGAGGGAATATGCTAATTAACCATCACTGTGTCACAAAAATGGCTACACCCACAGCTGAGGCCAAGTTCCCATTAGGAGCCTTAACAAGCAATCAGCAGGGACCTGAGGCTACCTCCTCCCCCACCCTTGTGGGGCTTGACAGGGGACATCAGGCCACACCCCCACCCTGCAGGGCTCGACAGGGGACCTCAAGGTGCACTTCCCGTCCTGGTGCTGGGCTAGAGGACCTCAGGCTGCTCCCTCCGCCCCAGCGCCAGGCCGGGGGACCTCAAGGTGCACCCCCAGTGCTGGGTCAGGGGAACTCAGGCCACGCCCCCTGCCCAGGAGGGACCTGAGGCTGCACACCCCTGCCAATGGGGCTTGACAGGGTATCTGAGGCTGTTCCCCCCTCCCGGTGTCAGGCCGGGGGACCTGAGGCTGCGCCCCCCCCACACCTGGCAGGGCTTGACGGGGAGGCCTCAGGCCATGCCCCCCACCCAGCAGGGCTTGAAAGGGAATCTCAGGCCATGTCCCACACCTGGCGGGGCTTGACGGGGGACCTCAAGGCATGCTCCCCAACCCCAGTCTGGGCTGAGGGACCTCAGGCCACGCCCCCATCCTGGTGCTGGGCCAGGGGACCTGAGGCTACTTTCCCTGTCCAGCGGGGCTTGACAAGGGTGGGACTAGCCAGGTCTGGATCTAACCCAATTGGGGTGGGGGGGTTGCCCGGGTCTGGGTCTCACGTGATTTTGAGATGCATGTGGGTGGGCGGGGACTTGACTCTGGGTGCTGTGGTGTGCCCCAGACTCTGACAGGAGGAAGGTTTTCACATATATTTTACTAATTTTCTTTCATCTCTGACACTTCTATTATAGAGAAAGGGCAAATAGCAATATTAAATTATTTCCTCTAATTAATCCCCTTTTAATGTGCACGAATTTCGTGCACCGGGCCACTAGTATATATATAAAATATTTCCTTGACTCTATATACCAAGACAGGTCAGCCACTTTCCCTGGCTTCCCACAACCCCCTGTACCTCCCTCACCACTGACAGCCCTGGCCTGTGATTCTCCCTCATGGTACTAAGTACTCTAGGTCACCGCTGGTGACAGGTCCTGCCACTGGGCCAGGAACTCTGAGAAGGTGAGGATCAGGATTGTCTTGGCATTGTTGTCAAAGAGGCAGCGGCTGCTTGGTGTGTTCCAAATGAGTGAGAAGTGCGGTAAAGATGACTAACTGCCTTCTGTAAATTGTGTTCCCTCTTCTATACTGTCACATTGCCAATAGGAAGCCACTGCCTAGCCAGTGACTGTTTTTCCCAGCATCCTTTGCATCTAGACAGGTTGTGTGAACAGCTATCAACAGAATGGTAAAAGGAATGATGTGTCACTTCTGCTCAAAGCAGTTAGCAGGGGATTATACTCTCAATCTCTTTCCTTTCCTGGGATGGCACAATCACAAAAGGGAAGGCACCTGGGTCTCCAAATCACCACCTGGAGAAGAACTACCCCAGCCTATCATGTGGGTAATAAACTACTATTGTGATAAGCTACTGAAATATTGGAAAATATTTCCACAGCAGTTAATGTACCCTGTCACACATCACAGGAAACCAACCTGGTGGCTGGAGGCATCATATAGGAAGTTGGCCCAGTTGGGGTCCGTTTGCATGAATCGGAACTCAAACAGCTCCCGCAGACACAGCCTCAGGAGCTGGAAGCAGATCTGGGGTGGAGAGAAGGAGTAACAGACACTTCGGAGTCGTCTGTCCCTGTCAAGCCCTCTAAGGCCTGGAGAGGGACTATGGGTCTGGCCAGCCCTGGTGGCCCTGCCTTGTGGCAGCACCCTCCCTGCTGTCCTATGAGACCATGTACCTGGTTTCGGATGTCCTGGCTCAAGCTCTGGCACTGGTCCAGGGGGACCCCTCCAGCCAACTCCATGCCCAGCACCCGTGTAGTGCAGAGATCCTTAATCACTGCTGGCACCCGGAAGAACGGGTCATCTGCCAACAGTTGCCTGGGGCAGAAGGGAGGGGTGGGGATGGGACTTGGCTTCAGGCCCCTGTGGCCCAGCTCAAGGACTCTTCCTCCTCTGAGAAGTCCTCCATGCACAATCTATGTCTCGCCTTCCCTCCTGCTCTCCTCTTGCCTCTGTATGCCCTGAGTGATGGCCAACACCTGGCTGGACTGACATTCATTCAGACATTTTATTAATTCATTCAACAAACATCTCCATATGGCCTACTCTGTGCCTGCCGCTAAGCTGGCTGCTACAGACCCAGTTACCACTTCCCTACCAGAAATACTTCCGTGACATGCAGTTGCCTCATGATGAGTTTAATGTGTTAAGCTCCATGAACATTATTTTTTTCATCAAGTTATTAATTCATCCAAAAAAGACAGTCACTGATATACAAATCTTCGAGTCTACAGTGATACTCATCGCTATTCCTTGAAGTCATTACTGGCAACACTGGTTAATTAAGGGAAAGAGTCCTCGGTATCTGTCCCTGTGCTGGGCCATGCTGGGGACAGAGCAGTGGATGAACTCCAGGCCTGCCCCTGACATACACCAGAGACCACACTCGAACAAACAAATAGACCCGTAGATTGAGATAAGAGTCAATGAGTGAGGCCTCTGGCTGGGGACCTGTGTGATGGCTGGAGTAGAGTAAGTTGGGGAGCAGGGAGAAGAGGAGGGACCAAAGGAATTGATGTAGGTTTTATTCTAAGAGCACTAAGAAATCCTGTGGGAGAGTGCTCTCCCCAGATCCCACAAGGAGCGCTCTGGCCCAGTCTACACCTCACACCCCCCTCCTCCAGGTCCTGCTTCAGGCTTGTATTTTTGTCCTTGTTTATAAAATCTCTGATGTTTGAACCACTCCTGGTGGGCTAGGCCCTGTGCTGAGCATTTAATCAGCACAGTTCCCTTTTCACTTCCCTGTGAGGACAGTCTCCCAAGGCCACTGTGCAGAGTCAGGGCACCAGCCTAAGGGCTGACCTGGGGCTGGATCCCACATCGGTCTTTCCAGGCCCATGCCCCTAACCACTACCTTCCACCACCTTTTTTCTCACTCTGTATTTATAGAGCTTGGCTCAATAAATGTGTGGGCTTGTAGGGAGCGGGTTCTAGGGTCAAGCCTTGTAGGGTCAAACAAGTCCCAGCCTGGAGGGCAGAGCTCTCCTAGCATAATTAAGCCTGACCTTGTAGTCCTCCCTAATTCCTTCTTAAGTAGCTAATGGGCTGTGGGGGGTGCAGCAAGTGTTGCCAAAACAAGAACATTTGTATACATGCTAATCTACCCTTGTTTTAATTGGACTACAAAATAAAGCATCGGCTTCCAGGCTGGGTCTTTTGTGTCCTCATCCAGGCACAGGAGATCCACCTAGCCCCAGCTGTATTCTCTTGGCAGTCTTTTCTTCAATCCTTCACCACCCCTCCTCAGGTTCACCCTTGGCTGTGCTGGTGCGGCACATGGGCTAACCTATGAAGGATCTCACTGAGGTATTTGCTGCATATCACGATGTTTCTAAGAGACAACCACACTGTTCCCAGTAGCTGTGATTCATTTGTTTTTGCTGCGATATTATATTCCACTGATGAATATCACCTAATTTATTTAACCACCTCACTGGATGAATTTCAAAGGTCAGGGTTGTTTCCAATGTGGAGCTATTACTACTCTGAGCTTTCTAGAAAAGTCTGATGGTGTATGCTGGCATTAGTGACCCTAGAGCAATTAGCCAGGAGGGCGACTATTGGGATGTATGTGAACATCCAGCCTTATTATACGATGCCAAACTGGTGTCCAAAAGGCTTATCTCAAATCTCCTCATGCCCTGGAGATCAGACACAGGCACACCCTGCCCCAACTCCTGACACTGTCAGATTGTTCTGGCTTTGTCAGTGCAGCAGGTGTAACTCATTCTGTGGCTAAGTGTCTACTGACAAGATCATCTCCCTCACTGGACTGAAGAGGTTACCCAACCCATTCCACAGATGAGAAAACTGATACTTAGAGAGAGGAAGCAACATGCCCAAGCTCACAGAGAACACAGCGGATAAGTGAAGTAATGAGTGAAAGGATGAATGAATGAACAAACAAATGAAGAGAAAAAGTTTGCCAGCTTCATTTCAGGGCTCCACCTCCACTCAGCCTGGGAGGGAGGGAAGGAGAGGAGCTGGAAGGAAGGGGTCCTAGAGGGGCCTGCCAACCACCCGAAGTCTTGTGCTCACCTGAAGTTCTGGGCACAAGCCGCTTCCCGACGGTAGTCACACTCCCAAGCCAGCTCCTGCTGCAAGGCCTGCAGGCTCTGCTCTGCAAACAGGCCTGAGGGGAGCAGCCGTGTCAGCCAAGGAAGGTCACAGGCTGTCCACCCACCGCCCAGCCCCTCAGCTCCACTCATGAATGTCTCCTCTTGCTAATCCTGTCTCGCACTTGTCTCTCACGCCTTCTGCTCCAAGCCTTTTACCCCAGTGTCTGTCCACACACCTCCCCTCAGTCCTCATATAACTGCAGGCTCTTCTGAAGTCTCTCTCCTGGGGTCTCTTTCACAGGCATGCACACCAGTCCTGAGGCATCTTTTTCATAGTCACACATGCCACCTATTCCACCTTTTTCATACTCTCTGAATCTTACTCCTGCCTCTGCCTCTCTCTCTCTCTCACACACACAAACACACCCTGATCCACCTTCTTCAGGCTCTTTAACACAACGTGAGGCCCCACTTACACTCTCTTCCTGCTTCTGTGGCTCTTTTTCAGACCAACAGTCCCTCTCTGTGTACCTTCTGTGTGTCTGTTTCTGGATTTTGGTCTGAGCTTCTGACTCTCAGTATCTCTGTCAGAATTTTGAAGTCTCCTTTTCTTACACGCTTGTACTCTACACTCTCCCTGCCTTGGCATCCCTTCTTTCCATCTCAAACACACACTCACACCACTCAGACACAGGCACACCCTGCCCCAGCTGGTACTCTCTGGGCTCTCCCTCCATTCATCCCCACTTCCTCTCTTCAGGGTACCAGTCCTACATGGGCACCTCACCCTCGGGTAGAGCCACGCTCATCTTCAGCACCGCCAGCAGGTTCTGGACATCACTTTGGATGCTCTGGGCAACGCCTGGGTACTGTGAGGGGAGAGGTTGGGGGAGAGGATTCATCCTTCTGGGACAGCAGGATGCCCACTGCCACCTGTCCATCCCGCCTCTCACCTGGATCTTCACGGCCACCTCTGTCCCATCCCTCAGCATTCCCTGGTGCACCTGCCCAATTGAGGCGGCAGCAAAGGGCACCTCCTCCAAAGAGGCCACCTTGGCCTGCCAGTCCCTTCCGAGTTCCTCTTCAAGAACTCTCTAGAGAGAGCAGTGGTAACAATCATCACCATGATTATAGGCAACTGAGTTCATTCCCTGTATCAAGCACTTTACAAGTTCATAACTCCAACTCTTACCACATGCTGGGCCCTGGGCTAAGCTCTTGGCTGCTACCCCACTTTACAGATGAGGAAACTGAGGCTCAGAGAGAAGTCTCTCAGCCAAGGTGAACCAGGCACTGGCAGACAGGGAGGCCCAGCCCAGCTGGTATTAACTCAAAGTTAATGAGATAGATAAGAATTAAAATTTAAGGGCTTCCTGTGGGCTGGGTGCTGTTCAGAGTGGCTCCAAAAGCAGCAATACTTGCCCAGGGTCACATGGTGAGTGAGCAGAACAAAGATCAGAAGACACGGGGCTGGATTCTGGATTCCACACCCTTACACAGTAATTGGAAGAACAGCTCCTGTCTTGGGCACTTAGTGCCAGGTGCTATGCCTACCGATTGACAGACACACTCTCCTCTAATTTAAAAAAACAGTTAATAATAACAGCTAAAACTTGCATGTCACTCATGCAAACCCTTCTAAGTGCTTTCTGTATACCAGTTTATGTAACACTATGATGTGGGGCAGCTATCACTATCACCATTTCACAGATGAGGACACTAAGGCACAGAGAGGTCAGGCCGCAGGTCTGAGATCACACAGGTAGGAAGTGGCAGAGCCAGGGTTTGAATTCAAGAAGCCTTCCCCTTAACCACTGTGCTCACTGCCACTTTAATAGCTCACTGAGCCTGCCAGGGACTGGACTAAGTGCTCTGCACCACCCTTATTTAATCATCACAACAATCCTATGAGGAGTGTGGTTTGGCGATCCATTTTACAGATGGGGAAACCGAGGCCCAGAGTCTGACAGGGAATAGAGCAGAAAATCCAGGAGAGACAGGCAGGTGGAGCCCACCTCCCTGGTCAGCCTTCTCCCACTGGGCACTCACCAGCATCTGCCAGCGGGGCATGAAGTCAGCACTCTGGCGGACCCGCTCAAAGATGCGCTGAAGCTGGGGGCTGATGAAGCTGTTGTCTTGGGAGACAGGAGACAAGAAATAAGGGAAGCAGTGAGGGAGGAAGTGAGGGGGCCCCTGTGGAAGTACCTGAAGTCCGGGATTGTTGGTGAGGGGGTAGGGTAGAAATGAGATCAGGGGTCAAGGGTCATGCTGTACCCTGGATGCTGAGCATTTGGCCAATCTTGAGGGCGGCCCCCCGAACTGTACACAAGGTCTGAACAATCCGCTCAGCATTGGCCTCCGACAAGAAAGGGCTGGAGCCGGGCTGGGAGCTACCCTCTGGGGTAGAGAGAATGATTATTAGTATTACAACCACAAAAATAATCAGTATAACACCACTACACACCCACCAAAATGGCTAAAATGAAAAAGACATTATCAAGTGTTGGCAACGATGTGGAGCAGCCTGACTGCCAACACTGCTGATGACTGATAACAGCGCCACGGTACAAGCCCACGTGAAACAGTGGGGAAGTTTCTAGTCAAACACATGCCTGTACTGGATGCTATTGCTCTCCTATGTATGCCCGAGAGAGATGCATCAATGTGTCCACTGACATATATTCCAAAAGGTGTCATCGCAGCAAAGCTCATAAAAGTCCCAAACTGGAAACACCCCAGATGACCATCAATACAATGAACAAAG
Organism: Corynorhinus townsendii; assembly: GCA_026230045.1. Classification (NCBI taxonomy): domain Eukaryota; kingdom Metazoa; phylum Chordata; class Mammalia; order Chiroptera; family Vespertilionidae; genus Corynorhinus; species Corynorhinus townsendii. The sequence continues at coordinate 39,697,479 of JAPDVU010000011.1, forward strand.
GAATTGTAGAACAGTCAATGAATGACTACTACAACAAGCAATAAACAATCTACATCCATTCACAGCAAAATGGATGCCTTTCCCAAACAATGCATGGATTCAAAGAACCAGATGCCTAAGAGAATACACTCATTACATTGGTGTAAAGAGCAAAAAAAACGAGCAAAAGTAAGTTTGGGGTTAGTAGCCAAAACAGTGGTTACCCTTGATGGGGAAGTGCCCCAGGGTGGGGTATTGGAGAAGCTTCTGGAGAAGGTATTTTCAGGGGACCCCTGAGGATCCTCAAGATCCATCAGAAGGTCTGTGGGATCAAAAATGCTATCATAATAATATTAAAGTTATTTGCCCCTTTTTACTCTCATTCTCCCACAAATGTTCTGTGGAGTATTCAGGCAGCTCCATGACCCATGATGATACCACTGATCTGATGGCTGATGAAATGTGTGTGTTCTTGTGTTTTAAAATTTCCCAGGTTTGATCTCTAATACAGTGAGCCCTAGCCAGTGTGGTTCAGTTGGCAGAGCATCGTCCCCTGCACTCAAAGGTCACTGGTTTAATTCCCGGTCAGGTAGTGGGTTTGGTCCCCAATAGGGGTGCATGTGGGAGGCAACTGATAGATGTTGATATTTCTCTCACATTGACGTTTCTCTCTACCTTCCCCTTCCTCTCTCTCTCTCAAATCAGTAAAAACACATTTTTTTAAAAATCCCTAATACAGTGAATATCCATAAATATAACCCACATAAACAAGCTCTTTGGGGTCCTCATTCTATTTTTTATTGAATTTATTGAGGTGACATTGATTAATGAAATTATATAGGTTTCAGGGATACAATTCTATAATACATCATCTATATATTGTATTGTGTGTTCACCACTCCAAGTCAATCCTCATTCTATTTTTAAACAGCTTTATTGAGAGATAATTCTCATACCATATAATTCACCCATTTAAGGTATATAACTCAATGGCTTTAGAATAGTGAGAGTTGTGCAACTATCACTACAACCAATTCCAAAACATTTTCATCCCCCCAAAAAAAACCCTTTCCCTGTTATTAGCAGTCATGCCCAATCCTGGAAACCACTGATCTACTTGCTGTCTCCACAGATTTCGCTATTCTGGGCATTTCATGTAAATGGAATCATATAATAAGTGGCCTTTTGTGCCTGTCTTATTTCACTTAGGATACACTGTAGCAGGGATCAGCACTTTATTCCTTTTTAATGGCTGAATAATATCCCATTGTATGAATATACCACATTTTTATTTTATTTTTTTAAATATATTTTTATTCATTTCAGAGAGGAAGGGAGGGGGAGAGATAGAAACATCAATGAGAGAGAATCATTGATTGGCTGCCTCCCGCACGCCCCCTACTGGGGATGGAGCCCACAACCCAGGCATGTGCCCTTGACTGGAATTGAACCCTGGACCCTTCAGTCTGCAGGCCAACGCTCTATCCACTGAGCCAAACTGGCCAGGGCGATATACCACATTTAAAAAAATCCATTCCTTAGTTTTAAGGGTATATAGGGATCCTGAGACCGAAAAGCTTGAGAAATGCTGTTCCAGGGTTTCATTATTATTATTATTATTTATTGTTAATCCTCACCCGAGGATATTTTTCCCATTGATTTTTAGAGAGACTAGGAGGAGGAAGGGATGGGGGAGAAAGAGAGAGAGAAAAACAACCATGTGAGAGACACACATATATTGGTTGCCTCCCACACTGTGACCTTTTGTTACTCAGGCCAACGTTCTACCCATTGAGCCATACCTGCCAGGGCTCTTTTGGGAAAAAAAAAAAATCCATTCCTCAGTTTTAAGGGTGTACTATTATAGGGGTCCTGACACCAAAAAGCTTAAGAAATGCTATTCAATCAGCTGCCTCCTGTGCAACCCCTACTGGGGATCAAGCCTGTAACCCTAGCATGTGCCCTGACTGGGAATTGAATCAGTGATTTTTTTTTTTTAATATATTTTATTATTGATTTTTTCAGAGAGGAAGGGAAAGGGATAGGGAGTTAGAAACATCTATCGGCTACCTCCTGCACACCTCCCACTGGGGATATGCCCGCAACCAAGGTACATGCCCTTGACCGGAATCGAACCTGGGACCCTTGAGTCCGCAGGCTGATGCTCTATCCTCTGAGCCAAACTGGTCAGGGCAAAATCAGTGACCTCTTGGTGCATGGGATGATAGTCAATCAACTGAGCCACACCGGCTGGGCATGTTCTAGAGTTTCTTGATCTGGGTGCATAAATGTGTCCACTTTGTGAAAAATGAACCAAGCTGTACATTTGTGATGTGTAGGTAGGCAAGTCTACATGTAAATTATATTATTATTCAATAAAGTGCCAATATACTTTTATTTATTTTATTAAAAAATTATTGAGCTTGTCCTGGCGAGCTCATCATTGATGTTTCTATCCCTATCTCCCTCTTCCTTCTTCTTTCTCTGAAATTAATAAAAACATATTTTAAAAAAACTATTGAGCTCTTTATTGAGGGCTCACCCTGTGCCAGGCAGAATTCTAAGTGTCTCTCTGGATTCTCTGGCAGAATCCCTACAATCACCCCAGGAAGCAAAAACTACCAATGTCTTAATTTTCAAGGCAAGGAAGCAAGAGATTCAGAGAAGTACACTGCCCAGCCCTGGGTCACACAGCACAGAAGTGGCAGAGCTGGGTATATAGACTCAGTTTGGCCTTACCCTAAAGCCTAATCCTCCACCTACTTCCAACTTTTTAATTAAAAAAAATCCAAACAGACAAAAAAGTTGCATCATGAACACATGCACACCTGATTTAAACATTTTAATATTCTGCCTCCTCTGTTTTATCTGTGTGTGTATACTCAAACACTTACTATTATTTTTTTTGCTGACTCATCTGCATGGAGTTCCACTCAACCTGTGCTAAAAATAAGGAAATCCCCCTATACAATCACAGTGCCATAATTACCCCTGCTCATGGTGAAGAACTCAGCTCTGGATGGCTTAAATTTTTTTTTTTTTCCTCATGATCTGTTTCAATCCATCAGGACCCTGACAGTGGCTCCACCCTGTTCTGAGCACTTTACAGGGACGCTGGAAGTGGGTATATTATCATCACCTCCACTGTCCACATGAGGAAACAGGCTCTGAGAGGTGAAGCCTCTTGTCCCCGGGCACACAGCCAGGCCAGGTCCCGAACCCAGGCGGTGTGGCTAACTCACCTGACTGCAGGTATCCTCCTGGCAGGGACTTCTTGACCATCTCAGCCAGCGCTCCCAGCCCCAAGCCCACAGCCAGTCCTGAGGAGTGAGAGAAGAGCCCGAATGCCCTCTTGCCCGGGGCATTCTCCCCGACCCTCTCTCCTCTGTCTCTCTCTAAGCACACGTGTCTCCCAGCTCTTTGTACCCAACTTTCTCTGTCTTTAGCTTAGTCACTTACTCCCTTGCTTGGGTTTCCCTTTAAGGCGAGGCCAGCTCTCTCTGTTCCTCTCTATAGGTCTGTCTCCTGTGTCAGCAGTTTTCACCCCTCGCTGCCCATTTGGGTCGAGTAAGGAGCTTTTGTAAATACAATGCCCAGGTCCCACCTCTGAGGTTCTGACTGAACTGGCCTGAGATGAGGCCTCAGGATTTATCTTCTTATTAAGCATCCCAGATGATTCCTGTGTATAGCCAAGGGTAAGAAGACTGCAGAAAGGTCCCCTCAAGCCTCTCTGTGACTTCCTATGATTCTTGTTTCTCTCTCCACACCTCTTCTTCATGTTCACCTTTCCTAAGTCAGCTATTTCTTCATCTTCCCCCTCCCCTACACTTAACATATCTATCTAGGCCTCTTTCTCTCTGTTCCTCCTTTTGATGTTCTGGACAACTGATTTCCTCTTGTCTCCTTGTCCCTAAAGATAGCTTGAGTCTCTGCCTCTTTCACTACCACCATAACCAAATAACCAAAGCTGGCATTTTCTGAGCACTCTCTCTACACGCCAGGAACCATTCCTAGTGGGTTATATGCTTTAATTCATTTTGTCCCCACACCCTCATGTAATAAGTTTTATAGAAAAACTTCCATTTTACAGAAAAGGAAATCAACTCATTCAAAGTCACAAAGTGAGGATGGAGCAGAATCACCCCTTGAGCCCCGGGGCAGCACAGTGCCAAAGCTCTAACCACTGCACTCAACTTCCTCTTTATACTGTGAATTGCTGTCTTTAAAGCTTGAACCAGGAGGAAGATATTTGCATTATAACTGGTAGGTACCAATATACCTGTAATGTTTCATGAAAAAATATTTTCCTTTACTAGAGTAAAGGTGAACTCCTATTTTCCATTCTATCCTTTTTAATTATTTCATACAGATTGTGACCTGAAGTTTGAACAGTTCTGCTGCTAACCTGAGGTCGTCACTTCACCTCTTTTAGCCTCCATGTCCTCATCTATAGAATGGAAATACACAATCAACTCGGTGCAGAGATCACATGTATGGCGGGGGGGGGGGGGGGGGGGGGGGGGGGAGACGGGGGGAGGGGGAGGGCCTCGCACCCAGTTCTCAGTAAATATTCCCTCCCCTTCCATTTCTCTTGGTTTTGCAGGCCTTTACTTTCGTCCTCTTTTCATCTCTCCCTCCTCTCTGTCTCTGATTCACCCTCTCCCTTACTTAATTCTGTAAATGTTGCTTCCTCTGACCTGAGTCACAATCTCCCAGTCACACCTACCCCCAAAGTTAGCCAAGCGGCTGATGCGGGAGGCAGGCACCTTGCGTTCTCGAGAGCGGTCACTCAGCTGGAAAATGGGGAGAAGGTCTGAGGGTGGGAAGGTGGGTACAGTGCCCAGGAAGTCCAAACAACCTGCCACCACACTATTCCCCAAGCTCGGGGGGCCAGCTGCCTTCATGGCCTGTTGTTGGTAAGGTGGGAGGCAATGATACCTGGGGTCGAGGTGTCTTCCTGAGCTGGGCCTCCCGGGCCTTGCAAATGTCCTCCTCACTCAGGCCTCGGCCAGACCCACCCTGATGAAGCTTTTGGGCCCAAGAACCCTTACGTGGCCCCTGCAAGAGATGTGGACATTGGTAAGGAGTGGAAGACATGGGGTCTGCCTGGCCCTTTGGATTCCTCCCTATCCCTTTACTTACTGACGATTCCCCCGGGCTCTTCACCTTGGAGACCCCTCCCCAGTATCTTACCCACCAGTGGGGCCCAGACCCCAGGGCCCCATAAGGCAGACCAACAGTCCGGCCCAGCTGTCCACAGGTCCCCCGCAGTAGACCCCCCACTTCCAGCCACATCGCCTGGGGGAGAAGAGGAGGAATTATTCGGGCAGGAGTTGTGGAGCCGCCCTCTTGCTTTGCTCCACCCACCCCAAGCCTTCACAGTCCTCGTTTCTGCCCTAAGACTTGCACCCAGCAGACTTCCTCCCCTGATAAAGGCCCCTCCAGTTTCTCCTGGTTCCCTCTGGTTGCTAGGCACCCATAGCTGTTCCTGCTTTCCTACCAAAGCTCACTTTCCCTGTCCCACTTCCCCGCCGTTGCTAGGGTCCGCTCTCATTGCTAGACACCCACAGATCCTCCAGGCTACTTCTCCCCTTCTCTGAGCCCCCCTCGTCGCCAGACACCGCCTTCACCTCTGTTGCTAGGCACCCACAATCCCCCCCACCTCCCGAGTACCCACCACCCAGTTATTGGGCACTTCCCCCTGTTGCTAAGCACCCACAGCTCGGGGCTCCGGGTCAGTAATGCGCGGGGGCCTCTAGCACTTCCGGGAGCCTCCACACGCCCGCCCTCTCCGGTCAGCTAACCAATGGCGGAGCAGCAGTTCGCTGACTGGCACAAAGAACTCCTCGCTATGCGTAGGGGCGGGGCCGGGGCGGGGACGTTAGGTATGTTGGGAGATTACCGGGGCAAAGCGGGGAGCACACACGTGCGCTTTTTTGCACTTACACTCATCTCAAAGTGCCTGATGTGCGGCGGACCTTTCTGTTTCGTACCCCGACTTCTTTGCAGATATCCCTCTCCCTCACAAACTTCACACCTCTCATCTGCACGAACATCTTGCGAATCTCATTTCTACCTCCAGCATGTTCAACAACTCTCCCTTGAACACACGTCTTCCCCGCAAACATTTCCCATGTACATGGACCCCATCCACTTTGCACATCCACCCTCTGCTTCAAGCATTCACATCCTGCCCCCAGCCTCCTTCCTTGCACATATAAACTCCCTTCTTTACTTGGCAATTGTCTCCCTCAGCTCTCACCTGTGTACATTAACCCCTCACACTCAGCTCCTTGCACAATGGCCCCGGTTCCCTCATATTCCCTGCTCCCCGCCCACCTGCAGGATGGCCTGAGTGAGACCCCTCTGTTTCCCGTAGGCCTGACATTTCCCAGAACGCACTCAGCCAAAATTCCCAGTGCTGAGTCAGGAGACTTGGCATTCCAGGAAACCAGCTCCCATCCCATCTGGGTGTGTGTGTGTCTTGGGTGGGGGTGTGTAGGCCGGCTTAAAGCCTGCTCCCCCCACAACAGGCTGACTCACCCCTCTTCTCACAGTCTGGAATAGAAGCAGCTGGCTGGGTCCTCTCTTCCACTGCTGGGAGGACATATGAAACTTCCCCACAGAACCCTTGCCCCTGTTTAACCTTTTGTCGGGAATCAGATATTCCTGTCTCTGTCCCCGTGCTTTGTGACCTCAGAAGAGCCTTGACCCTTTCTGGACTTCTTTCCCAGCCTGTCTGATGTGTGAGGCGGTCTCTGCTATGACTTGTCATTGGTCTGTGAAGAGATGACTCATGCTAGATTCCTGGGCCTGGGCCCAATGCCCCTCCCACAGGTGACTCAATTTCAAGACAAACCATCTCCTGTCCTCCTTCAGACATAAGGGTCTGACTTAGGAGCTGGGTGACAGATCACACTTAAAGGTAAAAACATGTAAAAGTACCTATGACAATAACTAATTCACACGGTTGTGGCAGGTGGTGCCAAGCCTGCTGCCACATGCACGAGGTCATATAAACAAAGGCTAGAGGCTGGTAGATCGCTGAGCCTCAGGGTCCCCATTTGTAAAATGGGGCTGTGTCAGCACCTCTTGCTCAGTGTTAGTGAGAGAGAGAGAGAGAGAGAGATGCAGCGAAATAGTGTCCATAAAGAGCAGGGCCCTGCCCTGCTTCAGTTTTTGAGCGCCATTCAAATGATCAAAAGGTCACTGGTTCGATTTGGTCAGGGTACATGCTCAGGTTTTGGTCTCAATCCCCATTAAGGGGTGTGCAGGAGGCAGCTTATCCATGTTTTGCTCTCTCCCTTTCCCCTCTTCTCTTTCTCAAATCAATAAAAACAGCCCTAGCTGGTTTGGCTCAGTGGATAGAGCGTTGGCTTGTGGACCAAAGGGTCCCGGGTTCGATTCTGGTCAAGGGCATGTACCTTCCTGGCCAGGTCCCTGGTTGGGGATTGTGCAGGAGGCAATCAATCAATGTGTCTCTCTCACATCGATATTTCTGTTTTCCCCTCTCTCTTCTACTCTCTCTAAAAATCAATGGAAAAATATGAGTGAGGATTAAAATAAATAAAAACATATTTAAAAGACAGAGAACAGACGGCCTGGTACAGAATGAGAATCTATACACAAGAGAAATTTCTTATGGAGAAATTCTTTTCAAATTTCTATTAAGCACCTCTCATGTGCTTTTCTAGGCACTAGGGACAGAGCAAGGAACAAAACAAGCAAAAATCTTTGCCCTCTTGGTCCTGGCTTCTGGAGAGGGCACAATCCTATTCTATATAATAAAAGCCCAGAATGACAGGCCGACTAGTTGCTATGATGTGTACTGACCAACAGGAGGCAGAAGCTCAACGCAGGAGCTGCCACCTGATGGTCAGTGCGCTCCCATGGCTCAGCTGACTAGGATGAGCAGTGCTCCCACAGTGGGCGGATCCCCGCAGGCCACGCTCCCCACCAGTGCAGGCATCCCCTGCACTGGGCCTCTAGTGAACAAAGTAAGTACAGACATACCTTGTTTTATTGTGCTTTGCTTTATTGTTCATTGATGATATTGCCTTTTTTCTTTTCTTTTATATATTTTTATTGATTTTATAGAAAGAGGAAGGAAGATGGAGGGAGAAACATCAACTGGCTGTCTCCTGCATGCCCCCTACTGGGGATTGAGCCTACGACCACAGGCACGCACTCTGACTGGGAAATCAGACCAGCAATCTCTTGGTGCACGGGATGTCGCCCAACGGAGCTATACCATTCAGGCTGAGGAGGAAACTAGTCTTGCAAGGCGTGTCAGGCCATAAAAACTGTGAACAATGCACTGCCCTGGGGGAGGAGGGAGGGTCGTTATCGCTGGCCCCAGGACAGATCATCGGATATGGCCTGGGGACCCCCAACACCTGGGGGCCTTCCTATAAGCCCAGGAAAGGGAACCATATCTGCAAGACAAAGACCCCAGGAGGTTATAAAAAGTGAAGCCCTTTGCGTGTTTCTTCACTGATTTGGAAATTATTCCCGGAGTCCACTAGTGTTAATAAACGGGGTCCCTCCCTTTCTCTAGGAAGCGTGTTTGGTTATTTCTTTGGTCCTCTTCAACAAGGCCAATAAAGTATTGTTTTATAGGGTATGTACATTGTTTTTTTAGGCATAATGCTATCGTACACTTAATAGACTACAATATAGTGTAAACATAACTTTTACATGCATTGGGAAACCAAAAAATTCCTTGACTTACTTTATTGCTGTATTCACTACATTGTGGTGGTCTGGAATCAAACCCACAGTATCTCTGTGGTATGCCTGTATTTTAATAAGGTGACACGTGTTAAAGAGAAAAATAAACCTGGGAAGGGGGTCAAGGAGAGGAAGGAAAGAATGTGAGATTAAATAGGATGTTCAGAAAGGCCTCGCCGAGGAGGTGACATTTAAACAAAGACTTGAAGGAGGTGAGGGAAGGGTGTTCCAGGCAGAAGGATCAACCAGTGCAAAGGCCCTGTGGTGGAAGATGTCTTGGAGAAATGGCGGAGGCCAATGGGCAGAATAAGGGAAAAGCGAGGAGATCTGGTTTGGGAGATAACTAGAGCCAGATCATGTAGAATATATGAGTCATGAGGAGGACTGTGGCTTTTACCCTGAGTGGGATGGGAAACATGGAGTGTTCTGAACAGAGAAGGGTTATGATCTGATTTAGAGAAAATACTCTTACTTCCAGCTCCTCCTCCAACACCCCAGCCTCAAAAGTAAGTTATATCACCCAGTAGGGAACAAAAGCTCAGATTAGGTTGGCCTGGGTTCAAATCTACACAATTTAGATATATGATTGCCGGAAACCGATCATTGTCTCACTAATTAGAAAGGTGTAGACAAGGAACCAGGAAGGCTGGTCAACCTTGAAGCTCTGAAAGGTCAGAGCCAACCACTCCCTATCTAATTGAGACAATGGTAGCTGAAGCAACTTCCCCACCAAATAATCATGTAAATCCTTACTGAATAAGATAATCTGCCTGTTTCTGGAATTACCTGCCTAAGGGCAATGAGTGTATCCCATAACCTTAATAAGAGGGATAGCAAAGCCAGAGTGGGTGGCAGTCCTCCCACTCGAGGTGAGCTCCTGCCTGGCCCCCAATATTCCCAAATTAATACTTTTCTAGTCTCTTTTCAGTTGTGTGCGGCCTTCTCCAGAACCCGAACCCTGAACTGGAACCCTGAACCACGCGGGACGTGAAAGGGGTTCCCACATGTGATCTTGGATTTTGCCTTTCTGTGCCTCTGTTTCCCTGACCATGGATGATGGTAATCCCTACCTCAAAAGGTACGGGGTGAGTACAGTGCATGGCACAAAGCAAGTACACAAATGTATTATGTTGCTGTAAACAAATAAAAATTCCTATAACCCAGTGAGGAAATTATCATTGCTATCCCCTTTTTACAATGAGGAAACTGAGGCTCAGAGGATACAAGTCTGTTGGAGCCAGGATCTAGCTAGGTATCCTAGCTTCAGAGTTAAGGCCCTTGCTTTGTCCCTCATCTAACCTCCCTTTGACCTAAGACAAATTCTTTCACTACTCTGGGCCTCAATTTCCTTGTTGGTGAAGTGCTTGGCTTTTGTGGCATTGAACACATTTTTTCAAAACAATCAAATAATATTATGTACCCTCATTTTACAGGTGACAAAATGAGCCCGGGGAAGGGAGCGTAAGTCACTCGTTGAAGGTAACACAGCTGGGAATTGGCAGAGGTGGATCTCAAACTCACACATCCCTGGGATCCCCAAGTCTTTGGAACGCAGTCCCTGCGTGCGTGAAGAAGCACGCTGCTGGACTCGTCCCCGAGAGTTGTAGGTGGCTTAATTGGTCACTCAAAGTGTAGGGAGGTTAGATTAGTCGCGAGATTCTAGAGAGGGGCCCCACTGCCCTGCAAGCAGGACCCCAGGAGGCCTACGCTTTACCGAGACGGGCTTGCTGCGCTGTGAATCCATCCCTTCGCGGGAGGAGGGCGGAGACAGGCAAGGTCCCGCCCCCCCTACGCCACGTCCTGTGGGCGGGGCCTCGGGCTTCCCCGGAGGTGGAGTATCGGTTAACCACTGTGTGGACTGGAGATCCGCGGGCCGGAACCCGCGTGTCGGGGCTCCCCCGCCACACCCCTCTTGGGATTTAAAGGGCCAGGAGGGACTGTGTTGGGCCGAAGTACGAACTAAGGGAGCGGGCATGAGACGCTGTCCGTGCCGGGGGGGTCTGAACGAGGCAGAGCCCGGGGCGCTGCCGGCAGCGGCCCGCATGGGGCTGGAGGCGCCGCGAGGGGGGCGGCGGCGGCAGCCTGGGCAGCAGCGACTCGGGCCCGGCGCCGGGGGCCCGGCTGGGCGGCCGGAGGGGGGCGGGCCCCGGGCCCGGACCATGGGGTCCTGCCTCCACTCTGAACGCGAGAAGGTCAGCGTCGGGCCTGAATCGGGCACAGACAGACAGACTGAGCCTGAAGCAGCCGGCCTTGGAGCGGAGACAGAGCGGCCCAGTCAAAAGACGGAGCCAGAGAGGTCCAGCCTCCGGACACATCCAGAAAGGAGCAGCCACTGGTCAGAGCTGGAGACACCCGGCCCCTGGACGGAGGAGACTGGCACAGATGGATTTTGTACTGACCCACGCAGGCCCGGCCTCCAGTCTCAACCACAGAGGGCCAGGCTCTGGACACAGCCAAGCGTTGATGGGGCCTGGACAGAGTCAGAAATACATGGGTCACAGACCCAGCCAGAGAGGTCCAAGCCCTGGACGGATAACCTCTGGACCCACCAGAAGAGCTCTAGCCTTCAGACTCAGCCAGAGGGGGCCTGGCGGGAACTATACAGTGATGGCTCCAGGACACAGCCTGGCACTGATGGTGCACAGACACAAGATACTCAAAGACCCCAGACAGAGCCTGGGACAGACTACTTTTTGGGGGAGCCCAACGAAGATGGCCCATTAGCGGAACCAGAACCTGGACAGTTGGTGACTCACCTGTACTCTCACCTGGAGTATAACTCCCTGACCCCTGTGCCCCGCCTCATCATCACTCCTGAAACCCCTGAGCCTGAGGCTCAGCCAGTGGGACTCCCCTCCCGGGTTGAAGTGGGCAGTGGAGGCTTCTCCTCCGCCTCCTCTTTCGACGAGTCTGAGGATGACGTGGTGGCCGGGGGTGGAGGTGCCAGCGACCCTGAGGACAGGTCTGGGGTGAGTGGGACCCATCTTGCCCTTAAGCCACATCCCTCCAAACCCCTTATTCCCCTGCCTTTGCTTTGAGAAGTTCTCTAGCACCTATCAGCAATTTCATCTCCAGGTACTTCTTCCATCCATTTACCTTCTCCCTCTGACAGCTGGGTTACTAACCCTCTGCAGGGACCCTCCTCCTAATTGTCTCACCCCCTCACCCACTGTCTCCCCTTTCCTCCTCATCCACTGCATCCAGTCCTGAAGTCTCAAATGGACAGCCACTGGCTGACTTGATGCCCAGGAATCATATGATGGTGTGAGTTGGTGTGTGTATGCACTTTTTTTTCCAGCAAGCGTCCATGACTTCTGTTGGATCCTCTGAACTGTGATGTGTGACCCCAAAATCTGAACAGCAATAGTATAGGGGGGCAAAAGGTGCACTTTCTACCCCACATTTCTTAGTCTGGGGCCTGTGGCTGTCTTAAGGTGTCCTGAAACTTTACCACCCTTAGCTCGTTCACTTTTGTAGGGTGTGAGCCCTCACCCAGCTTTTATTAGATTATCAAAGGGCTGTGTAAACCCAAAATGCTCAGGGACACACACACACCCAACCTAGCCAGGGACCCTTCAGTCTCCCCGTTGTCCCCCAGCTCCCCAGGGGGCCCCTGGCAGATTCTTGTTTACATCCTCCGCCCTCACCCCCAGCTTGGGTGCGGCTCTCTGCTGATGAATCAGGAGGGCTGGCAGGGCAGGTTCAGGAGAGAGTCAGCAAAGTGTCAGGTGTGAGAGCCTCCCATGGGTCCGCCCACTTGGTATCCCATTGTTCTGGGGCCCATGGCTGGAGTCCACCCAAGCCTCCCTCACCTCACATGCCTCCCTGAAGTACTTGCTCACACATGTGGCCACAGATGTGAAAGACAGACCTGCCTCAGCCTGCCTATACCAGAGCAAAGGAGTTGACCATGGGCTGTCTGCCATTGCTGTTCCCTCTGCCTACTCTCACCTCTGGCATCTCAGAACACCTGAGCTGGAAGTGGGTGAAAAAATCCCTTTCATGCCCAGCCCTATAGTAAGCTTCTTGGTCATATTAATTCATTTAATTCTCATACAGCACCCCTAGGAGGTAAATGCTATTCTCATCTCATTTTATAGATGAGGAAACTGAGGCACAGAGAGGTCAAAGACACTTGTCCAAAGTCACAAACCTTGGAAGACACAGAGCTGAGATTTAGATCCTTCCTAAATACAGGCACTTTTCTAAGTGCTTTATATGTATTAACTCTTATTTTAAAATATATATATTTTTTATTGATTTCAGAGAAGAAGAGAGAACGAGAGGGAGAGATAGAAACATTGATGAGAGAGAATCATTGATTGACTGCCTCTTGCATGCCCACTACAGGGGATTGAGCCCTGACCATGAATTTAACTGTGACCTCCTGGTTCATAGGTTGATGCTCAACCACTGACAATACTATAAGATTGGGATTATTATTATTTCCATTTTACAGATCAGGAAACTGAGGCCTAGAGTGGTGAAGTCACTTGCTTAGGTTGGCCAAGTCTGGTTGGAGCCAGATCTGAGGATTTTTTAAAAAATATATTTTATTGATTTTAGAGAGAAAGGGAGAGGGAGAGAGAGATAGAAACATCAATGATGAGAGTCATTGATTGGCTGCCTCCTGCATGCCCCCTACTGGGGATCGAGCATGCAGTCCAGGCATGTGCCCTTGGCTGGAATGGAACCTGGGACCCTTCAGTCTGCAGGCTGACGCTCTATCCATTGAGCCAAACCAGGTAGGGCAAGAACTGAGTATTTTAACTCAATTCTGGCTGAGTTTAAAACTCAGTTTTATTTATTTATTTACTTATATTTTATTCATTCATTTATTTTAATCCTCATCCAAGGTATGAGGATATTTTTTCCACTGGTTTTTAGAGAGATTGGAAGGGGAGAGAGTGAGAGGAGAGAAAGAAACATCAATCTGAGATTGACACATGGATTGGTTGTCTCCCATACATGCCTTGGCCAGGGTGGGGATCGAACCTGCAACCCATAGGGTACATGCCCTAGACCAGGAATAGAACCTGAGACCCTCTGGTGCCCAGGCCAATGCTCTTACCACTGAGCCATGTTAGCCAGGGCTAAAACTGAGTCATTTAATCCTGTGGTGTGTGGATCCTCCCTAATTTACTTTCCTCCAGGTCTCCTGTCTCCAGCTTTTTCTCATTCTTCCAGAATCTTCCTCCATGGCCCACCGCTGATCAACTTTTGAACTTTGCCTGCTCCAGTGCCTCTGAAGGCTCCCCAGGGCCTTCCTGATAGCGATCAGAGGAGTTCAGTACTGTGTTCAGAGCTTCCTGTCTCCAGGCTCCTTCCCATGTTCAGCTTCCCTTCTCCTCCCACCCCCTTGCTGTAACAAAGCCGAAGTACACACTGTTCCTCGAACACCCGCCATCCTGCCTCCACTCATTGCTCAAGCTGTTCCTGTCGCGCAGAATACCCTTGCTTCCTTCTCTCTTCATTTTGAAATCCCATCTGACCTTAAAGGTCCAGCTACTTTCTTCTTTTCCTCCCTCCTTGCTTCTCACATCCATTCCATCCTCCTACTCAGACAACAAACAGTCCCTGAACCTCTACACTGTGTCAGGCCCTATGTTGGCTTTGCTGGGGACATAGCAGTGATCAAGACACACCTACCTCATGGAACTCTCAGGGCCATGAAGGGGACAGACCCCGCCACCAGGCTGTGACAGCTCAAAGTGGTCAGGGCTGGGATAGAGAAAGCCCAAAGGGTTGTGGGAGTCCAGAGGAAGTGACTGGTCAGACCTGGGGTATCAGAGGGCTTCCTGAAGGAGGGGGCATGTGAGCTGAGGCCATCATGAAACCATCTGAGAAAACTCAGATTAGCCATGAGATCTAAGAAAAAAGAGAAGATATAAATCTGCTTATGATAAAAATAATAATAATAAATGGGTGCAACCAACCTCCTTCAATCCAAGCAACATTTTTGGAGCGCCTGTTGTTTACCAGGCCATAGGCTGGGACACAATCATAATCATGACAACCCAGTCCCTGCCCTCAGCTTGTTAGCAGGGTTGCAGACAGGCCTTTGGGGGATCTTGTAATCCAGAGGGGCATCAGACCAGAGGTAGAAAGAACTGTGTGTTTTAGGCAAGTGACTACATCCCTCTGGGCCTTTGTTTCTTCCTCTGTAACAGAGTCAAGAATTCTCCTGGGGTTGTATGTTTAGGATTAAGTAGGTTATGGCACACTGAGTCTTTGTCATTATGCCTGGAATGTTCCAGGTGCTTAGTAAACAGGAACCTTTATTAATCACCTCCTCTCCACTCCTGTGAGCTGGAGGGGGTAGGGGCTAGGGAAAAGGTCTTCCTGAATCCTGCAGTCCAACACCCTGACTCTGCTTGACCTTCCCACCTCAATTAGATGTCTGCTAGGGAGCTGGGCTCTGAGGGGATGGGAGAGAGCATGCCCTTGACCCTGGGATGGTGGGGGATAGGAGGGATGAGCGCACAGCCTCTCTGGAGATGTTCCATTCTCCCAATACTTGCTAAGGGTCTGCTGTGTGCTTGGAGCAAAGAATGCATTTGTGTGTGTGCACAAGTGAATCAGACACACAGCCTCAAGCAGCACTTAGTTGAGGCAACATGATACAACTATCTCCATGTTACAGATGAGGACACTGGGCCCAGTGAGGGAAAGTAACTTGCCCAGGGTCACTGCCACATAAAGAGCAGAACTGTTTGCTTCTCTGATTTTCTATTACTCTCTCTTTCTCTCTGTTCTCTGCTTCTGTCTTTTTCTTTCTCTGCCATTACTTCGTATCTGTCTCTGTGTCAGAACAGGTCAGGATTTGCTGTAGTAACAAACAACCCAAAACTTAGTGATTTGGAGAAACAAAGTATTATTTTTGTTCATCCTTTATGTTGACCATGGTCAGTGGTGGATGAGGGGGCTGAGGAAGTCTCCATTTCTCTTTCCACTCTTTCTACAATAGGGAAAAGAACATAGAAAGTCACACAGTGGCTTTAAGGCTTCCACCCAAAAGTGACACTTCTGCTCATATTTCATTGGCCAAGCAAGTCAATAACTCCAAGTTCAAGAGGGAGGGACAAAAAAGAAAGAAGAAGAAGAAAAAAAAGGGCAGGGACAGCACGTCCAACATGGCTCAGTGATTCAGTGATTGAGTATCTACCTGTGAACCAGGAGGTCACGGTTTGATTCTCAGTCAAGGCACATGCCCTGGTGCGGGCTCGATCCCCAATGTGGGGTGCGTAGGAGGCAGCCGATCAATGATTCTCTCTCATCATTGATGTTTCTCTCTCTCTCTCCCCCTCTTCCTTCCTCTCTGAAGTCAATTAAAAACTAAAAAAAGAGGGCAGGGATGTGCCTGTGGGGAAGGGCTGAAGCTATTGGGTGAGCTGCTCATGACTGCTGCAGTCTCTGTCTTTGTTCATGTCTCTCTGTCTCTGTCATCACTTTGTCATCTGTCTCAGTTTCTTCTCTCTGTGATGTGGCCTCCATTCATCAGCCCCTGCTTCTGTCATTTTCCCTGTAAGGTCTCACTTGGGTTTTGGACAGAAATGAGGCTTCCGAGTTTTTGGTGTGTGTGTGTATGTGGGGGAAGGCTTGGGGGTTGCTTGGTACTGCAACAAAAACAGGCCTATCTTTACTCTTTGGAGGACAGAGAGACACAGATACAAAGGAAGTGATGACAGGAAGAAATGGGCAGAGACTCTTCCCCAACTTTGTGGAGGCCTTTGAGGGATATTGTGATTATTGGAGTAAGTGGGCTTGGCTCACCCCAACCACCTTGGGGGCATTGAGCTCAGGAAGCCCCTTGGCCTTGGAAAGGTCCCAGGTCCACCTTCATTCCCTTTCATGGCAATATCTGCATTCCCTTCCCTTCTCGGCCTCAGTCTTGACCCCACCCTGCTCTGCCCCACACAGAATAAACCCTGGAAGAAGCTGAAGACAGTTCTGAAGTATTCGCCCTTCGTGGTCTCCTTCCGAAAACATTATCCTTGGGTCCAGCTGTCCGGACATGCTGGTGAGAGCAGGGGGCAGTGGAGGGCAGGGGGCAGACAAGGCTGGGCAGAGACGATGCCTAACTGGGGACAGAAAGCTACAGAGCTACTCCCTGTAGTTTAGTTTCCCCATCTGTGAAATGGGCTTTGTGACAGCCCCCATCTCATGGGGTTGTTATTGGAAGTGCTTAGGCCTGGGCTGGGCGGGCGATTTGTACATCAGAGTTGAGGGCTGTTCCCTGTATCCCAATATTGGTATGTGTGTGTGTGTGTATGTGTGTGTGTGTCCTTGGCCCTGGGGACAAGTGGGCCTGGACTTAAATCCTAGTTCTGCTTTTTATTTGTGAGTGACCCTGGGCAAGTTACTTTCCCTCACTGGGCCCAGTTTGCTCATCTGTAACATGGAGATAATTGTCCCTCCCTTGCAGAGTTAACTGAAGGGTTAAAATAAAAATGTATATTGAGACTGAGACACAGGTCCCTCATGTATGGAAATTATCATTCCCTGTCCTTGCCCCATGTCCAGAGCTTAGTAAGCCCTCAATAAACACCAGCTGTAATGGTTTCTTACCAGGTCCTAGCACAATATCTCTGGCACAATGCCTAGCATATGCCTAACATATAGCATTTTTTGGTAAAAGTCTAGATAATAACTAAACTACTCAACTTTATGGTGGCTGCATGAAAGTAGCCATAGATAATACATAAACATGTGTGCCTGTGTTCCAATAAGACTTTATACTAAATTGGGCAGTGAGCTTGATTAAACAAACCTTACACAGCAGCAAAAAGAAAGAGTAAGAGAACTCATCTACCTTATTCATCCTTAGATCTGAGTCAGAGAAAAGGCAAGGCCCCCATCAAACTGTAAACACAGGCTTGCCATCAGTATGTGTTCTAGTTACTATTAGTTTAAAATAACTCAAAAACCCACAAAACTCAAAACTTAGTGGTAGTTAAAAAATTAGTGAAATAAAAGTACCATATTATTACACTCATAGGTTTTGGTGTTGGGAATTCAGACAGGGCATGGCAGGGATGGTTTGTGCTGCTCTATGATATCTGGGAGCTCAGGTAGGACAACTTGAAGGCTACAAGCTGGAAACTTTTGGAGGGTTATTCACTCATAGGCCTGGCAATTGATATTGACTATTGGCTGGGTCTCAGTTGGGACTCCTGGCTGGAAAGCCTGGTTGTGGCTTCTTCATGTAGCTGCTTGGGCTTCCTCACAGTATGGTGGCCTTGAGAAGCAAAATTTTTTACATGACAGCTCAGGACGGCAAAGTGTCTCTGTCAACAAAGTGGAAGTTGCATCTCCTTACATGACCTGGACTATGAGGTCACAGTGTTGCTTCTGCCATAAGCCCTCCAAGATTCAAGGGGAGAAGAATGAGATTCCACTTCTTGCTAGGTGTTAGCAACATTCTAGAAGAGTATGTGGGACAGGAACTATTGTTGTACCATCTTTGGAAAATATAATCTGCCTCAGTCAGAATTGTAATTCTAATCTATACCAAGTATCTGCATGGTCCAAGAAATGTCAGATTTGTAAATTAACTTAAATAGGCCCCAGAAGCAAATGCATATCTGCTCTGGAGAGTCAGGTTCTGGACTCAGATCTCACAAAAATTCCCACAGCTTATTGTGAGCATATAATCCCAAATTACAAAACAAAGGAGGACACAATCTGCTGTTAAGAGGACTTTGTCTAAACAAAGAGCAGAAATAGGCTCTTCCCTTGCAACCCCTGGCCACGATTTTGAGAATTGCAGGGAAGGAGAGAAAGTGCTGCAGAACTGCCAGGCAAAATGACAGTGTCCAGGGTCTGATATATGCAGGAGATGGGGCCTCTCTTGCTGATACAGTTTCTGACTCTCTCACTGACTGTGCCGCTCACAGGGAACTTCCAGGCGGGAGAAGATGGCCGGATTCTAAAGCGTTTCTGTCAGTGTGAGCAGCGCAGCCTGGAGCGGCTGATGAATGACCCCCTGCGGCCTTTTGTGCCAACCTACTATGGTGTGGTGCAAAGGGATGACCAGGCCTTCAACCAGATGGAAGATCTCCTGGCGGACTTCGAGGGCCCCTCCATCATGGACTGCAAGATGGGCAGCAGGTGGGGTCAGGGACAGCCCTGAGGCAGAGGTGGAGGGTCAGGGGTGGGCATTCCCCCCCCACCATTGATTTTTAGAGAGAGTGGAATGGAGAGAGAGAGGGAGGAAGAAACAGAAGAAACATTGATTAGTTGCCTCCTGCAGTGCTGTGACCGGGAGCTGGGATCATTGAACCTGCAACCTAGGTACATGCCCTTGACCGGGAATCAAACCAGAGACCGTTTGGTGTGTGGGCTGATGCTCCAACCACTGAGCAACACCAGTCAGGGCAGGTTGGGCATTTTTTAAGTTAGTGCCAAGTCAGCCTTTAAAGTGGTTGTACGTACATTCCCACCAGCAGTGTGTGAGAGTTCCAGTTATTCCATCTTCTCATCAACACTTTATGGTTTTATTTTTATTTCTTTGATGACCAAAGAAGCTGAGTGTTGATTGGCCATTTGAAAGGTGCCTTTTTGAATACTTTGCCCATTTTTCTGTTGGGCTATCTTTTTCTTTTTGACTTGTAATTCTTTTTTTTTTTTTTTTTGTAATTCTTTATATGTTCTGGATACAAGTCCTTTTTTGGAAATATACACACACCCAGCCCTAACCGGTTTGGCTCAATGGATAGAGCGTTGGCCTGCGGACCAAAGGGTCCCAGGTTCGATTCCGGTCAAGGGCATGTACCTTGGTTGCGGGCACATCCCCAGTAGGGGGTGTGCAGGAGGCAGCTGATCGATGTTTCTAACTCTCTATCCCTCTCCCTTCCTCTCTGTAAAAAAAAATCAATAAAATATATTAAAAAAAAGAAATATACACACACCTACATACATTCTCCAACCTCCCATTTCACTCTCTTAGTACTGTCTTTGATAAAGAGAATACTTTTAATTTAGTCTAGTTTGTCAACTTTTTTCATTATGGTTGGTAGCTTTGTGTTGTTGTTTTTCTAATATATTTTTATTGATTTTGTAAAGAGGAAGGGAGAGGGAAAGAGAAAGAAACATTGATGATCGAAACATTGATGATGGCTGCCCCCTCCTGGAGATCCAGTCCACAACCCGGGCATGTGTCCTGACCAACGATCAAACCAGCAACCTTTGGTGCATGGTAGAATGCCCAACCACCCGAGCCACACTTGGCCAGGGAGCGCTTTGTGTTTCAGAAATGCCTACTTTGTCACATCCTCTGTGTCCCAGGACCTACCTGGAGGAGGAGTTGGTGAAGGCTCGAGAACGGCCCCGGCCCCGCAAGGACATGTATGAGAAGATGGTGGCTGTGGACCCTAGGGCCCCCACCCCTGAGGAACATGCCCAGGGTGCCGTCACCAAGCCTCGCTACATGCAGTGGAGGGAGACTGTGAGCTCAACCTCCACTCTGGGCTTCCGCATTGAGGGCATCAAGGTGAGGTCCAGGAGCTGCTAGCCTGTGGCTCGAGGACTGTATCTAGGCAGGGCCTCTCAGGGAACACGGGGGTCAGGGAAAACGGGAAAGCAGTGAGATCAGGAAAGAGAGTAGGAGACTGCTGAAGATGAAAAGATGGGGCTAGGAGAGCCCTGCTTCTCTCACCCCCACACCCATCAGTGACCAAGTCTTGTTTATCCCTCTGCCTGAGCATCTTAGTTCCCCTTCTGTCCTCCCCATGGCCCTGTCCTAGTCTGGCCCTGTCTTCTCCTGCCTCAGCCTCCTCTGATCCGTCGTCCAACACAGCAGCTGAAGCGTGCATAAGCCCTCCTCACCATACTGTGAGGAAGCCCAGTTTTCCCCCTTATGGAGAAAGATTTTTCTCTTTCCTTCCTTTTTTTTCTTTTTGTAAATTAAATCTAATTTTTTAAATAAGTAGTCACACCATTCAAAAGTCAAAATTATGTTATAAAAGAGTGTGCAGAGGAGATCTCTCTGCTGACCCTGTGGCTGTCCTTCCCATTCTGTCCCTCCACCCCCCACCTACTCACAGGGAATCACTTTATAAATTTCTTATTTTTCTTCCTGCAAATGCTAACAAATGCAATTGCATATCCTAAAAATTCCATCCTTCTTTACACAAAGGTGGCATAGTCCTAGATAATTTCCATATCATTCCATAGAGAGTTTCCTCTTCCTTTTCTTTCTTTCTTGAACTGTAATAGCTTTTTGTGGATGTGCCATAGTCCCCTATAGATGGCCACCCGGATTGCTTCCATTTTTTGCCATTACAAACAACGCCTCAATGGGTCACTTTGAACATACCAGTAAGACATTTTGCAGGCATGAGATTTAGCGGTAGACTAGATTCCCAGAACCAGGACAACTGGGTCAATGATGAAATGCATTGGGAATGTTGCTAGAGGTTGCCGAACCGAACCCCTTCCATAAGTGTATTATTGTGCATTCCACCAGCAATTTTTGAGAGTGCCTGTTTCCCCATGGCCTCGCCAGATAGAAGTCTATCTGGGTGTGTCAAATTCCTATTCGAAACCCTTCAATGGCTCCCTAGAACCCTCAAGAGATGTTCCCTGGCCTAGAGGGCCCTCCATCGTCTAGCCTCATTTCTCATCCCTCTCTTCCTCCTTGTTTACCTTCAGGCTACAGTGAAGCTTCATTTCCTTGAAAGGGTCCTGCTCCCCTGCCACAGAGCCTCTGCACATGCTGTTCCCTCTGACAGGACTGTTCTTCCCTCTACTGTTCCCCCAGTTGGCTTCCAGTCATTTTTCTGTCTTTCCACTTCCTCATTACCTCCTCATAACTTCTTGTACTCCTTCATTATTCTTATCTCCCTTTGTGATGCTCTTATTCAATATCTGTCCCCCTCATCTGACTGTGTCTATCCTGTTACCTCCATGTTAGCAGTGCCTACCTGGTACCTGGCACAGCACGACAGTACGACTCAAGTGGTCCTCTCAGAGATAAAAAATAACATTAGTCTCATTTATTGAGTGCTTGCTTACTATGTGCCAGGCACTGTGCCATGCATCCTACATACCAAATCTCCTTTATTCCAAACAGCTTTAGCACAATTCCCATTTCCTAGATGAGGAAACTAAGGTTGAGACAGGTAAACTGACTTGCTTAAAGCCACCCAACTAGGAAGTAGCAGAGTCACAATTCAAAGCCAGATTTACCCCCCTCCAGAGCACATCTGGCTAGACTGGCTCAACTAGGGGGTTCAGGTTAGACTTGGAAGGACTAGCTGCTCAGGAGTGTGACTTGGGGCTGGGTTGATCTGAATTGGGCAGGTGGGCTGGCTTCTGCTGAACAGCAGGTGAATGTGGAGGCAGGCAGGTGGCCCCAGGAAGTGCCTGGGGCTGGTTGGTGTTGGGCTTGGGAAGGAAAGTTATGACACTGGGCCTTGAATCTTTGTCCTGCAGAAAGCCGATGGGACCTGCAACACCAACTTCAAGAAGACACAGAAGCTAGAGCAAGTCACAAAGGTGTTGGAGGACTTTGTAGATGGGAACCATGGAATCCTGGTGAGTGGGACACCTGTGCCCCAAACTTAGCAGTTCAGGGCCAACGCCATCATTGTTGCCCCTGTGTTTTGCTTAGGGCTGAGGTTGGCTGATACTGGCTGGTGTTGTTCACCATCTGGGTCAGCGGGTGGCTGGGCCAGAGCTGGATTTTTAGGATTGCCTGCTCCTGTATCTGGTAGCCTCAGATGATGACTCCTCCCCTTGTCTGTAATGATCCAGCAGGCTAGTCTGGGCTGTTCTCACAGTGGAAGCCGGTGGCCAAGAGAACAGATGAAAATGCAAGGCTTCTTGATGGCTAAGACACCCTCATTTCTGCCATGTTCTATTGGCCAAAGCAAGTTATGTCCAAGCCTAGATTAGAGGGTAACAGACTCTACCTCTTTATGGGAAGAGCTGCTGGGAGTTAGGGGTATTCATGTAATCTACTAACCTTACCCTTGTCTGTGCCACCCCTATGTTTCCAACCTGACCTCCCATTTTCCCCATGGCTCCCCTTTTTCCATCCTGGCCAGGTAGAGGATGAGGTCAGATCTCAAGGTGGGTAAGGACCCACAAAGTCCCTGTGCTAACCAAGAAACTCTCCCTCTCAAACAGAGAAAGTACGTGGCACGCCTAGAAGAACTCCGAGAAGCTCTGGAGAACTCCCCTTTCTTCAAGACCCATGAGGTGTGAGCCCCAGCCCCCAGGGGAGCAGAGGGCCCTGTGTATGTGTGAGGTGGGAGTGAGTTGGGGTCCAGGTTGCACTGAGGAGAAATCACTGGCAGAATTAAGGCTAAAGCAATTTAAAAGGAGAACTATGTTTTGGGGTTTGCCTTTTCAGAGTAGGCAGCACAGGGGATTTCAGGGAGGTGGGACAGCTAGGAGCATGGACTCAGCCAGGCGGCCTGGAATGAGGCTGGCTCTGCTGTGTGACCTCTCAGGCCTCAGTTGCCTCCTAAGATAGGGAGGAACAATATCTTCCTTACAGGGCTGCTTCCTTACAGATGAGAGACTAGCAAATGTTGAACACCATTTGAAGCATAAAAGCATATTTAATCCCTAGCTCTTACAATTACTTTATAATCATAATTATTTACAACTAGTAGTCCTGCTATAATCATAATTATTTACAACTATTAGCCCTGCTCATAAATCTGTGCGCCAGTAGCTCTCTGCCCGCTGCCCCGCCCTCCTATAGCTCCCTCCTCACCTTCCCTCCCCAACCCCCCTCATAGCTTGCTGCCCTGCCCCCTCCTATAGCTCTCCAGTCCCACAGCCCTGCTGATCTGGTCTTTATCGGTGGTTGGTCTTTAAGCTTCAGGGCGTAAGGGATAATTAGTATAGTCCTCTCTTATTATATAGGTTTATTGTTACCTGCATTCTTTGTTCAGTGGCTCTCTCCCTCCCCCTCTCCCTCCCTTCCGCAGCCTGTCTCTTTGAAAGCATGCACCTCTTTGGGGCTGTCTCAGAAAGTCTGGGAAGTGGTGACAGCATCCTGTGCATCCTCTCCTCCCCTCCTCTGTCCAAGCTCTTTCCTCCTCACGCCCAAGCCCTCTCACCTTCTCCTGGCTATCACTAACTTCTGGGAGAGCCCTGATCTGGGAGTCAGACTGGTCTGGGTTTGGGCCCCAGTTCTGCAGGCCTATCTACTGATCTGCAAGGATGGAATAACGGAGCGCCTGCCTCCTAGGCAACATGAAGGTTAAGTGGATTAATACAGGGACAGTGCAGCCCATAGTAAACCTTCAGTATGTGCCAGCTGTTACTGTCATGTCTCTTATCAAACGTCACCCTCATCGTCATTGTCACTGCTTTTGGGCTTTACACACAAGTCTCAAAGAGGAGGCCTGGGGAGCGTATCTCATCTGTCCTGGTGTTTGGTTTCACCCGCTTGTTGACTTAACTTTTTAAAAAATATTTATTTTTATTGATTTCAGAGAGGAAGGGGGAGGGAGAGAGATAAACATCAATGATGAGAGAGAATCATTGATTGGCTACCTCCTGCACGCCCCCTACTGGGTATCTAGCATGCAATCCAGGCATGTGCCCTTGACCAGAATCAAACCCTGCACCCTTCAGTCCACAGGCCGATGCTCTATCCACTGAGCCAGCTAGGGCATGACTTTACATTTTAAAAGATGAGTTGCCAACATTTAAAACGTGGGCCTTCCCACCAAAATCAGGGTTTCCAGTTTCCCTTGGCACATTGGGAGATGTGGCAACACTGAGCCACTTGCCACATGTCAACAGCCGTTTAGAGCAGGGCAGCATCTGCTTCTCCTCAGAGGCGCCCACTCGCCTGCCCCATCATCTAGGTTCCCTGGGGAAGAGTTCAGTTTGCAATTGGTTAGGAAAAGGGAAGGGTGTGCAAATGTGGAATTAGATGAAGGCAAGGAAACTGCTATTTCTCATTAGAAAAACAAAACCAGCATCTCTGAAGGCTGCATCCCAACCTCACAGGCACTTGATAAGTGTGTAGATCATAGAATGCTGCCAGTGATCCCAGGAGGTAGGGCTGTGACCACCACCCCCATTCTATAGATGAGGAAACCGAGGCTTGGAGAAAGGAAGCCACTTGCCTGGGGTTATCAGCAGCAATTCGCAAGTGGAAAGCATGATCTACTTTCTTAGTCCCCACTGGGCTGTCCTGATCCATTCAGGATCCTGCAGGCATTCGAGTTCATGCTCAGCTTGAAAAACACTAGTTAACATCTGTTGTGCATTTGCTATTTTTCAAGTGTTCTAAGTGCTTTCTGTGATTAATTCATACATGTAATATGCACAGCAACCTTACAGGTAAATGGTACTATTATTCCATTATTCCCACTTTGTATATCAGGAGGCAGAGGCAGAGAGGTTAAGCCACCTGCCCAAGGCATAACAGCCTATAAGTAGCAGAGTCAGGATTTGAACTCAGGCAGCCTGGTTCCACAGTACATGCTTAGAGCCACCCTGCTCAGATGCCCCTTGGGGAGGAGACACTGGCCAGTGCTTGCTTGGCCCCTAACCTCCTGCCTGCCTCCCTGCAGGTGGTGGGCAGCTCCCTTCTCTTTGTGCATGACCACACTGGCCTGGCCAAGGTTTGGATGATTGACTTTGGCAAGACAGTGGCTCTGCCTGACCATCAGACACTCAGCCACCGGCTGCCCTGGGCTGAGGGTAATCGTGAGGACGGCTACCTATGGGGCCTGGACAACATGATTCACCTTCTTCAGGGGCTGGCCCGTCAGCTCTGGGCAAGCTGACCTGCTTGCCTTCTGCGAGGATTCTTTATTGGATGCTACCCAGCTGGCTGGAGGAGCCCTGAGGGGTGCAGGGGCCTGAGTTCAGCCACGGAGGCACTGACCTCTGGGACAGGAGAGGTTGTGGCACACCACTCAAGCCCAGCGTGGAAGATCTGAAGGGCCCTGGAGACCAAGTAGCACCCAGCCCTTTCATGATTTAAAGGTTTTAAGGACTGGAGAGGGGACATGACATGGCTGGGTCCCACTGTGGGTCAGAACCAGACTGGGTCCTCTGACCAGCCAGGAAGATTCCAGAGGGGCTGCTGGAGGCCACAACTAAACCCTACATCCTGAAAGAATACCATGCAGATGCTGTAGGCTACAGGCCTGACACATGTCTATAATGATAGGAATGACTGATGACTACTACTTGTCAGCCCCCTCCGGGTACAAGCTGGCTCTGATGCCAGGGACCAATCAGCTTCATCTGTGGTGCCCCAGGACCAGACCTCATTTGTGAGCCAATGCAGGAGCTGCCTGTCTGCCTGGGAGCATTATGGCCCTGTCTCTTCTGGGGGCCCTTCAGGTGCTGACAGAGGCTCTGAGAATGGTGTGACACCATGGTACCGGGCTGAGAGCTGACGCTGCTGAGCAGAGCCCAATTCACCCTGTCCTGCCCTCCCATGGCCCCATGGGATCCTCCCTGCTCCTGGGAGAGCTCTGCTGACGGCCTGCTGACCAAAACCACGGCCACATCCTGTGCCAGCTCTGTGACCAGCACAACCTCATTCCTCTGGCACCACCTCAGCTTTGGGACTTCCTCCCCTTACCCTGTCAGGTCCCCTTCCTCCCAGCTGACTGAGGTGGCAGGGGCAGGGAAGCTGGCCCAGGAACCAGAGCTGCCTTCCTTTGGTGGCCTGCACCCCGTGGCCCCTGTGTGAGAAGTGCCCTGCTTGAGTCAGAGGCTTAGGGTGGTGGGGCTGCTGGCTGTGACCCCAGGCTCACAACCCGGTCCAAACCAAAGCCCCTCTTCCCTCTCCTCCTGTACTTGTAACTGGTTCCTGGCCCACAGGGCTGGGCTGGGGGGGACAGGCAGCTCCCTCTTTCCGAGTCAAAACTCTAATGTAGTCTTCCAGGGCTCAGGAGGCCTGTTCCTTTTCTATGGACCTTTATACTTATTTATACAAGAGAGACAGGTAGTTGTTAGATGGGGCAGTGTTCGGGAACTGGAGGCAACATCGCTTCACTGCCTTCCCCCCCACAACGACCCCCTAATAAACAGGACATTCAAAGCCAACTTTGTGGAATTTTTTTTTAATCTGGCGAGTGTGGCTCAAAGCTCAGGACAGTGATTGGTTTGGGGTACAGATGAAGGCCTGGAGTGTTCGCTGAGCTGCTCCTCTTGTGCCTCACCGCTGGGTAAGGCAGGATAACTGGTGACCAAGACAGTGCCGAGCCCTCCCAGGACAGTTCACCAGAGTGCCAGTCACTGCTGTCAGGGCTGCCAAGGGGAAGTGCAGGTGGGTGGAGGGATTAGGGCTGGGATGGAGGATTCCCCTCTCCTGAGTAGAAACACTATACTACAAAAACAAAAAGCACTATACTTACACTATATAGTCTCTCTAAAGTCTCTTTGTACTGAAGATACAGCAGCGATCAACGCAGATCTGTTCCTCCCCTTTCCAGGGGAGGCAACAGGTATTCATTAATCTCTAAAAATACGGATCTACTTATCTAGCTACTAGTGGCCTGGTGCATGAAATTCATGCACATTAAAGGGGAATTGATTAGAGGAAATATTTTAATACTGCTATTTGCCCTTTTTCTATAATTGAAGTGTCAGAGAAGAAAGAAAATTAGTAAAATGTATGTGAAAACCTTCCTCCTGTCAGAGTCAGGGGCACACCACAGGACCCAGAGTCAAGTCCTCGCCCACCTGCGTGTCTCGAAATTGCACGAGACCCAAACCCAGCTGGTCCTACCCCCATTGGGTGAGATCCAGACCTGGCTGGCCCCATCCCTGTCAAGCCCTGCTGGGCGGGGGAGTGCAGCCTCAGGTCCCCCAGCCCGGGGCAAAGGGTGTGGCCTGAGGTCCCCCTTCAAGCCCTGCTGGGTAGGGGGCACAGCCTGAGGTCCCCCCAGCCTAGCACTGGGGCAGGGGGCGCAGCCTCAGGTCCCCCAGCCCGGTGCTAGGGTGGGGGGTGTGGCCTGAGGTCCCCTGCCCCGGCCCAGTGCCATGCAGCCTCAGGTCCCTGCTGATCACTCATTATGGGAACCCCGCCTCCGCTGTGGGCGCAGCCATCTTGTGACAGCGTGAGGGTTAATTTTCGTATTACCTCTTTATTATATAGGAGGATTTATATCTGTGTAGGTACTAACTGCCTGATTTGAATCCTGACCCTGCCATTTGCCAAGCTATGTGACCTTAAGCCAGTGACTGTACTCTAAGCCTTACTCTCTCCATCTGTAAAATGGGGAGGACCTAGTACCTTCCTTACAGGACTGGAGGATTTTTTAAAAAAAATATATTTTATTGATTTTTTACAGAGAGTAAAGGAGAGGTATAGAGAGTTAGAAACATCGATGAGAGAGAAACATGGATTCAGCTGCCTCCTGCACACTCCCACTGGGGATGTGCCCACAACCAAGGTACATGCCCTTGACCGGAATCGAACCTGGGACCCTTCAGTCCATAGGCTGACCCCCTATCCTCTGAGCCAAACCGGTTAGGGCAGGACTGGAGGATTTAATGAGTTAACACAGGTAAAGGGGTTGGCACATTTAACTGTTCTTGGAAACATTTCTTCTTTGTTTTTAAAGAACAGAGGTGGGGGAGGGGCTTAGTCCGGGCTGAGGGAACCTTCCTTGAGGAAGTGATAATGAGCCAACATGGTGTAGGGGCTCAGACCAAGTCACCCCAAGATGTGCCTCTATGGTATGTGGGTTGTTGTGCGCTAGGGCAACCAAGACACCACAAGCTCAATGAAACCTCTGCCCCACCCACCCTTAACTACCTAGAAGAATTTGAATTCAAGGTCTTGCTCATAAAGATTGAGATAACCTTTTCTGACCTATCTACAGGGCAGGGTAAACTTCTAATTGATGAACATCTGCTCTTATCATCCTATGACCTTCCTCCCTCTGAAACCCCATGATTATCCTTAGCTCAGAATGGCATATATACCTCATTTTCCCTGTCTTGTTTTAACGTAGAAACATTCAAACCTGTAAAGAATTTTTGTGAGTTTATTTGAGCCAACCTGTAAACAATTGCTGGGAAGCAGAATTTCAATGGATTGGGATAATGCTCCAGAGAATAGTTTTTCATCTATTTTTATACATTGCAGTCAAAGGAGGGGACATAGGTGGGTTACATGAAATCTACTGGTGATAGATTAGAGAGGCGGGAGAAAGCAAATCAGGGAAGCCTCTGGGATTGGATAAAAAGTAAAATGATAGACACTTAGGTGGGTGCAGGATAGTTAACAGTCAACAATTAACATGATAACAATAACAATGAAGAAATTTATGGTCTCCTGTCCTGGCACCCAGGGCATTTGGTTGTGGCCTGAGGGGTCCGGAAAAAAGGGAAGTTACAAGTTACTCTGACATTTCAAGGACATGTTATCATAGATGCAAAAAGACAGATAGGCTGTTAAAGGTTGACCTTGTCAGTGAAGATACTTGCCCAGGACATAGCTACCCACCATAATTGCTCTTAACGTTTAATTTCAGGCCATCTTTGTGTTACTTTAGGTCTCTGAGTTTGCAAGACTGCCATGCAGACCTTCACAGAGTTTGTCAGGTTAGCATGTGGCCCCTTTTGTCCACACTTGGTATTTCTCGTGTATGTGGGGTTGCCATGTGTATGTACTAAATTTGGTTACTTTCTTGTTAACCTCTCATGTAACCTCATGAGAACAGATGAAGGAACCTTGAGGGGAAAGTGTCTTCCTCTCCCACACTGGAAAGTTGAGTTCTGGTCAGCAGAGGGCTGCAGTGGGGTTGCACCAGGGACCTGAGAGGTCAGTGTGGCTGGTGGCAGGAAGTGTGAGGAGGAACAGCCTGGGATAAGGAGAGGTGAGCTGGGGCTGGGAGTTTAGTTCCTATTTTAAGGAAACAAGAAGCTGCTAGAAGTTTCTCTGGAGGAGAACTAGTTTGCTCTTTTGGTGCTCCCTCAGCCCTGACCCCATGTGAAGATTCTGGGGGCAGCAGGGAGCCCAGTGAAGCTCTTGCAGATGTCCAGAGAGATGTCGATGGTTCAAAAGAGGGTGGCCACCAATGAGAAACGAATGGATGCAACATTTCAGGTGGGGTGGACAGGACACAGGGTCTGAGCTGTTGTCAGTCTCTCACCTGGAAGAGGGAGCTTGTCTGTCCTGCTTCTGGCTCTAACCCCAGCCCACACAGTAGGTGCTCAATTTGGAGGGGATGGAGGATCTGGGAGGCTTAAGAATGGACTGGAGGGGAATCCTGCAAAAAGGACCTCTGGCTGAAGGTCCTCAAGAGATCCAGCCCAAACTCTGGGGTGGTTACACAAAGCGAGAAGCTGGGGTCTGGGCCCTATCACCCGCAGTTCTAGGGCAGCAGCAGGCTAGGGGCTGGAGTCCTATGGTCTGAGGAGCAGGGCCTGGCCACAGAGGCCAGCTCGTACCCCACCAGCAGGAACCACATATGCCCGGCCATCAGTGGCCCGAGAGGGTGAGAAGTCCGTCAGCTGTAGGTTGCTATCCTGGACTTGGTCATAGTCCCACACCTGGTAGTGCCAACTCTTGCCCTGCTTGGAAAGAAGGTAGACTGCTCCCAGTGAGCCTTCCTCTGGCAGGGATGGTAATTGGTGGGGCATGCTGGGCACTGGGTGAAACAGGCCTGGCAGCTCCGGGTCCTCAGCATAGCCAGGGCTTGGCACACCCTGAACACCCAACAGGACCCCTGCGAGGAGAGGGGGAGGCTGTGAGTGGAGGCTGAGCCCTGATGAGCTGAGGCTGACTGTGTTTTCCCCCACAGCCTTCCAGGGAAGGTGCTGCCTAGTCCCCAACACTAAGAGAAATCAGTGGGGGCCATCGGGCACACAGATGGGCTGGGATTTGGAGCCAGTGTGTCTGGCTCCAGAGCTTCAAGCATTTTAAGTCCTGCCTCCTACAGCCTGTCAGCACTAGGAGGTGGAGAGGAGACATTAAACAGAACAAACATTGTCACCCAGTCGCCTCCAGCTGTCCAGGTGGGAGACGCTGGGAGTGGAGCTCTCAGGCCAGAGCCAGGAGAGGGCTGAGCAGACACTTGATCCAGGCCACCTGATGGACACAAATCCATCCCTTTTTTCAGGTAGGTGGGATGATGACAATGCTAGTCACAGCTAATGCCTACTGAGATGTGCAACGTGCCAGGTACCACCGTTCTAAGGGTTTCCCATGCTCTGCCAATGAGGCAGCCCTATGAGGTGGGTACTACTGTCACTTCAATTTCTAGATCGGCACATGGAAGCCCAGAGTCAGAGCTGGAAGTGGCAGGACTGGGCCTGGAGTCCAGAATGTTTGATCCAAAAGTCTGCACACAGAGCTTGTTTTTAGAAACCCCAGTTGGCAGATACTGAGGTACCTGCTACCTGCCAGGTCCTGTCTTAAAGAGTACTGGGGAGGTGCCAGTGCCAGGGTGAGAATGTGAGTGGGGTGATGGGGGAGCTGGGAGATCCAGGGTGAGAACACAGGGACACAGGAGAGGGGACCCACCTGTGCTCACTGCCCAGTGGGCCTTGTGGCCCTTCCTCCGACATGGTTCATGGTTGAAGTCTTCATCGTAGCTGATGCTGGGGTTAAGGCCAAAGCTGTGATGTGGCACTGGGGCCCACGCTTCTCCACCCCACCCTGTTCCCTTCCTGTCCTGGGATACGGGATGAGCAAGGGATGTCCAGAGACAAGGTGCTGCAGCACACGGCCTCTGTTGGGACCACCCAGGCCCCCACGGAGCAGCTCAACTTGACAGCCCAGTGCCTCCTCAGCCAGCCTGCCCATGTTGGCCACTGCATGGACAGAGCACACAGAGAGCAAGGGATCACTCTGTGCTTCTCACCATGGCAAGTGTTCCCTGAGGATCAATGCCTCTCATCCTTCCTGTGACCATGAAAAGCATAGAGAGGGTCAGGGTCCAGGGACACAAGGTAGGAAGTGGCAGAGTTGGGCTGGGAACCCAGACAGCCTTGCTCCAGAGTCTACCTTGTAACTCTGGGTGGGGGAAAGGGCCTGAAGAATGGAAGAAGGCCCTCCCATACACCTGGCAGTGTCTCACCCAGCCTCTCCAGTCCATCCTGGTGAAGAAGGCCAGACTTGTGACCCTTCTGCACCCAACTCACCGGAGAACATCTCTCCCTGGGCCGTGTAGCCTCTCTCCACCGCCATCTGCATGAGTCTCTCCAAGGGGATGCCGCTGGGGGGTACCAAGAGAGTGCCTGCCATCCATAGGGCTACCAGCCCACACCTAGAGGAGACAGACCCAGCCCCTCAATCTCTAAGTCACGTCTTTACTGGCCCCCCTCTGCCCTGGAAGCTGGAGTGTGGGGAACAGGATGGCTGCCCTGGGGGAGTTCCCTTCCCCTCACCAAGGCCAGGTAGGGAGACCTGATACTCTTTCATGGCAGAGAGGCTGACCAAGTACTGAAGATGAGGGAAAGGGAGGGTGGAGGGAGATGTCACCTGGGATTCCAAGATGAGTAGTTGCCAAAGTAGAGTTAGAGATAATGGACCAGGTTCATTTAGTCACTCACTTGTTCACTGATTCCAACTCAGTTTACCGTGCATGTGCCCAGGACCCTGCCCTTGTAAGTTCCCTGTCTCCTGCGCCGAGCCGCGTCCCCCCGCCCGGCCCCCCCCCCCCCCAGCCCCACACCTCCCGCATTCTCCCCAGGTTGCAGAGATGAAATGAACCCACTCCTCCCACCCTCCTGGGTCAATCCTTTAAGTGCAGCAAAGGCAGAGTCTTGGGACACACGGCTGGCAAGGGGTTGAGGTTTCGGATCAAGGTACATACTGAGGGCCTTCTTGGATGAGGGAGGGCAGGTCTGCACAGAAGAGGATCCACTGCAAGTCACTTCTGAAACTGAATAAGAGCCAAACTCAGGTCACCCAGGAGCCAGCTCCTAGAGTCCCAGCAGTCCCCAGGCCCGAGCACGGCTCCTGGCTACTTCTGGCTCGGTCACTGACTTCCTTCGCCCCTGATAGGACACTTTCCCTGCCCAGCCTGTTTCTTCATCTGCTCAGTGGGAATGACCCTCCCAACGACTGCTCCCTGTTCCTTCTCTTAGTTACTGAAGGGGCAAAGAGCAGATGTGCACAAGTTTTGCAACTAGGAGCCAAAGTGATTTATTCGAGGAAATTTCCTGAGTGTCTCTATACCCTCCTCAAACCTGTTTCTCAGGCTGTTAAATAGGGTCAGAATTCCTTAACGCAGCCTTGACTACAACCAGGTAACATGCTCCAGGCCTAGAGATCACCTTGATAATGAGCCCTTGCAGGACTACCAGCCCCACCCTCCACTCTGGGAGGTCACTCAGAGTGGTGGTGATCCAATCAAGTCTTCCCCTCCACAGGAGGGCAGGGAGATGCTGCCTGTGCTGAATTTCTATTTTAAGGCCAGAGAAAGGGCAAGGCTGGTGGTGGTCGGGGGAGTACCCCCCTGATGGCAGGAGATGACACACAGCGTGGCGGTCAGCATGGCGCCACACTGCCAGAGTTCAAAGGGCTCTTCCTCTGCTAAGCACTGTGGCTGACTTCACTGCTATGAGCATCAGTTTCTTCATCTGGAAAATGGGATACTAGTTCCTACCTCCTGGACTTGCTGAAAGGATTAAATAAGCATTTAAAAACACAAGGCTGGACATTTGCTAGGCACGTAATAACGGGTGTTTTCATCTGCATTAAATCTGTCTCACTATGGTTGGGGCATTTAGGGCAGATGGTCAACTTGCCTAGAAAGCTGGAAGTCTTTTATGAATCTGGACTAGTCACTTCTCCCTCTTCCCCTCAGCCAGGCACCTGTTAAATAAGGTCCCCACCGCCCAGCCAGGTCCAGCCCTCTCCCCTGCTCAGGTCCCTGGTGTTCCCGCTTCCTCCTGGCCGAACTCCAGACTCTCTACCTCCCCTCCCTTACGTAGCCTCCCTCCCTGCCCAAAGCCCTCCCACGCCTCTCCCATGACCACAGGGCAATCTCTGTCCTCAATGCCTGCCCTGCCCACCTGTGAAGCCCCATTCTCGCCACTTTCCCTGTCCCATTACGAGCACCTCTTCATTTCACCCTGGGGCCCTGCACAAGCTGCTCTCCCCGCACAGCCCTGATGGTACCTGCTCCGGAGCACACAGGGGTCCTCCCAGGCAGCCCCACCGACTCCCAGCCTGGGCGCGGCACTCGCTCTGGGCTCCCTCACCAGTCCCTCTGGCCGCCTGGGGCCGCCACATCGGGTGGAGGGAAGGATCCCTCACTGACTAGGTGCCCGTGAGGGCAGCATCTTCTTCGCGGCTGAAGGCACCCCAGTGAGGGCGTGTCAACAGGGGGCTTATGTAGTCAGGCTGTGGGGCCTTGAGGAAATGGAAAACCCCAGGAAGAAAGAGAGGAAGCCATTTGGGGGCAGGTGGTCTGGTGAGACCCGGGGCGGGTGGGGTGGGGCCCGGAGACCCTACCGGTCCTTGTGAAGCTTTAGGAGCCTCTTCACGTCTTCTCTGCTCCCAGGGACTGGGCCGGCCTTCTCCAAGGCCTCTTTCAGAAGCTGGCTCTTCTCCAGGCCGAAGACGTGAGGGGGAGCGGCACCCGTGGCAGGGGGTGGCGGTGGCAGGGGCGGAGGTGGGGGAATAGGTGCCTGGAGACTTGAGGGAGAAGATGGAAAGGCTAGGCCGGGAAGATGTGGGGCTAGGGGCGGAGGTGGAATGCCGGGGACCTGGGATGAAGGGGTTCTTGTAGGAGAGATCCAGGACTCCAGCAGGGAAGAGCATGAAGACATCATTTTGGAGTCCATGGCATGGGCTGGAAGAATGGGAGAGAGAATGATCCTTCAAAATGGGCTGGTCTCAGGGATGGAGATTTTGAAGGTTTTAGGACGGAGGTCCGTAAGTGGGAGGCTGAGCAAGAGGATTGAAAGAACCGGAGCTAAATTTGGAACCATGGGAGCAAGGATTGGGATTGACTCAAATCAGGAGGGCTCTGAGGGCAACAGGGCGGCGTCCTTTGATTCGGAACCAGATCTGTGGTATGCAGTTGGGTTGCAAGGCTGAAAGAGGAAGATGCAGTAGTTAATTATTCGTTGCTAGGTTTGGAAACTTGGGTCAAGTTTTGGGATGTGAAGACCTGGGGTGAGGCACCTAAAGGGTGGGATTTAGAGGCCCAAGGCTAAAGATCAGGTAAGAATTTAGGCTCAGTCCCCCCTCACATCCCAGGCCCGAGTTTGTAACCTTCCAGCTGACCTTTGAGTCAGAGGTCAAGAGGTCAGAAGGACACCAGGCAGGAAAAATGGCCTAGTTGTGAAGAAGGTCTTGGAATCAGAACGCAATAGGAAAAGCCTGTGGTGGGATGGGAAGGCTCAGAGATCGGAGGCCGTCGGGAGCCGCGATTCCGGTGGGATAGGGAATGAAGTCAGAAAGCACAGCGCACTTCCCTTCCCCAAAATGGCGGCCGCCGCACACAGCCTTTCCCATCTTACGTGTAGGCCTTGCGTGGGTCCCCGCCCCTTTAGCGACCACGTGACAGAGCGCAGGCCCGCAGGGGAGAGGTGAGGCTCCAAGAACGCCTCCGAAGAGACCACTACGCGAGCCGCAACACTATTGGCCAGAAACGCACTCTTCACTGATTGGTCTGAGGGCTTGCGTGGCGAATGGCTGAGTTTTTCTCCTGAGGCAGGAACTCAAGTGCCCTTTTGATTGGCAAATTTTGGCCAATCAAAAGGGCAAAGGTCTGTCCGGAGATTTGATTGGCAGAGTCGGGCGAGACTTACTCTGATTGGTCAAGATACCAAATTTTCGCGCGCGGATTGGCTTGCAGAACGATAAGGGCGGAGCCAGGAGAGAAAGCCTGGCGCTCGGCATTCAGAAACGCAGAAGCAGCCACTAGCCGGACCTGTAGCTCCATTGGTAAGTAATTGAGGGCGCAGGCGGTCACTGCGGGCGGGCGGGCGGAGCGCTTGGCGTCCGTTTCTTCCCGCACCTCGTGTGGAGAAATTATTTTCCTGCCGTGCGTGGCCGTGGCACCACAAAATCGCCCCTCCTTTAACTGGCGCTTAAATCCGGGTTCTTTTCTGGGCCGCTCTGTGAGCGCATGGGTCAATGGGAACCACTGCTTAGTACGCTCAGCCTATTAAGTCGCGTAGAGCATCCTGGGACTGGAAGTAAACCTCTATATTTCCCCTCACCACGCGGGAGAAGAGGTGTCCTGCTTTCGCTTTGTTTTCCAAACGGTGCTCCTGTCTTCCCTCCTTCCCGGGGAGCCTGTTAAGCCCGCTTTCGGTCAAAGGATTTTGAGAAACCCAGGACTGAAGTTACCATTTTCATTGTTTCAGCCCTACCGCGGCACCTCCCTCCATGGCAGTTCCCGAGACCCGACCCAACCATACGATTTATATCAACAACCTCAACGAGAAGATCAAGAAGGATGGTGAGTTCTCGAAGGAGACCAGACTCCAGGCTACCTCGCGCGAGCCGGCCCCTCTTTCATCCCCAGCATCTACTTATCTTCTGCAGCCCTCTCTTTCAGGCAAAATACTAGAGTTAACGCCTCTGCCTTTGCACATGCTGCTTCCTCTTGCTTTAACACTCCCCCAGTTCATCTTCCATTCTGTCCATTAACCTTGTCACTGTCGCTCATCCTTAAAGGACCTCTCCCCCAGGAGCCCTTCCCCATCTTCTTTCCCCTCAGATGCCTGTCTGATTTCCCATAGGCCTTGCCTCCTTCTCCCACACCCCGAGCCCTGATGGTTCTGGGCTGTTAGAGAGCTGTCTCTCCACTGGCCTGTGAGCTACATGAAAGCAAGAACTGGGGCTGGCTTAGTCAGTGTCGTGTTTTCAATGAACAGCCCACAATGAAAATGTTTTATTTCAAAATTAAATGAATAATGATGAATAACACTCTATACTAGGTGCTGATACATGTCTTAATTATATTTAATTTTCACAACTCTACAGGAGGTAGGTAGTGTTCCCCTTTCTCAGATTAGGGAACTGAGACTCAGGGGTGATGTGACTTGCCCAGGGGTCACACAGTAAAGAAAAGTAGTTGAGGTCACCACTGGAATTCTGCTTAAGAACTTGATTCTTTTTTTTTTTTTTTTACAATATGTTTTTATTGATTTCAGAGAGGAAGGGAAAGGGAGAGAGAGAGAAACATCAATGATGAGAGAGAACCATTGATCGACTGCCTCCTGCACGCCCCTACTGCTGGCTCTTGCAGGATTGCTGACCCATGGTATTTTGGGCATTCTTTGTTGGCTGATGTTTTTCTTCTGGGCTGCACTGTCCTCTGAAAACGGGGGCCTAAGACCCAGGCGTGGTACCAAGGCCTCTAGTCACCTATGGACCTTTCTTCCCCCCACTATAGAACTGAAGAAGTCCCTGTATGCTATCTTCTCCCAGTTTGGCCAGATCCTGGATATCCTGGTGTCACGGAGCCTGAAGATGAGGGGCCAAGCCTTTGTCATCTTTAAGGAGGTCAGCAGTGCCACCAACGCCCTGCGTTCCATGCAGGGTTTCCCCTTCTACGACAAGCCCATGGTGAGCACTGTGGGTATGGAGGGTATGTGTGCACTTGTGTGTGAGGTGCTAGAGGAGACAGGGTGGGCCTGGATCTCCTGTCACCTGTATTCCAGTTCCTTAAGGACAGGAGTTTCTCTTGCTGTTCCTCACATTTACTGTTCACTGTACTAGGGTGTGTGTCACCCAATACCTAAGGAACCCTAGCTCTGCCCTCTCAGGCTCACAGTGCTGTGAGAGAGACAAGTCTGTCACCAGATGGTGACAACTCAGGAGTCGGCTGGAATTGGGGTTGTGTACAGAGCTAGACAAGCTTAGGACAGGCACGGCAACCAGGCTGGGGGTTCAGGGAAGGCTTTGTGGATGAGGTGAGACTTGAAGAAGTGTTAGGGGAAGTAGAGGGAAAAAGAGTGTTAGGCAGAGGGATCATGTGGACTAAGGCCCAGAGATAACCAAGAGCATATGTAATTGAGGAAGCGAGTCAAGTTCATTTGGCTGGAGTGATGGCAGGAGGAGCGGGGAGGGCATGGCCTGCAGACCATGACCAAAGTTTGTCCCAAAAGTGGAAGTGACTCCCAGGGTGCTGCAGAGCCATGGAAAGGTTTAGGCTGGGAGATGCCTGTGGCTCTTGGATAGAGTGGATTGGAGGAGAGAATTTAGGGTCCAGTGTGAAGGAGAGGCTGGGTCAGGCTCCCAGGCAGGCTAGAATGAGAGAAAGGTGGCTGGATTGCAGATGTTCACAAGATCATCCACTTGGGATGACCAAGGAGGCTGCAGTCTGGGAGGTAAGGAGTGGCATGAGCTGCAATTTCTGCCAGATTACTGGCAAACATCTTTGGTTCATTGGGCCATTTTCCTTGTTCCTTAATAGATTTCTCAGTTTGACTTGGTTAGAATGTGCCTCCCTGAGCCATTTTCCTTGGGGAGGTGACAGCATGTGTCAGTGCCTGCAGGTCCCAGGCAGGTGACCTCAGTGGGGGAGGTGGGTCATGTGGAAGAGTGTCGGCGGGGGCAGCAGAGAAGCCTGGAGCCCTCATCTCCATTGCTCTGACTCCTGTCTGTTTTCACCTCTGGATCTGTGGGTCCAGAGTTGCCATATCTTCCAGCTACTTTTCTGGAGCAGCTAGGAATTTGTTTGTGAGGTATAAAATCCATAAACCTTTTTGTGTTGACCCTTTTTTTTCTCAAGTACTAACTGCTTGGATCATATCAAGCGCTCAGGCATGTGTGAGTTTTTTCAGGGAGTCTTGTCAACTCTACCTTCAGAACACCCACCAGCTGTCCTTCAGAACACCCACCAGCTGTCCCCAACCTGGGCCCAGCCACCACTCTCCCTAGTTCGCACTGTGTCCGAAGGTCTCCCTGCTTCAACGCCTGCTCCCCACAGGCTGTACCATGGCCACACTGCTCCTTGTGAAGCAAGCGCTCCATGCTTATATCTAGAGCTCCTAGCTTTCTTAGGAAAAGACGGAATCCTCCCTACAGTTCTCAGTGTTCTTTTGCTTCTGTGACCTTTTCTCTTCCCTCCTCATGTACATTGGCTTCCTTGCTGTTCCTTGAACACCTCATGCACACCTTAGTTCTTTTTTTTTTTTTTTTTCATACCTTAGTTCTTTGATGACTGTTCCCTTTGCTAGAACACTCTTTCCCTAGATGTCCCACAAGGCTCCCTCTCTCCTCTGCCTCTCTACACCAGTGTCACTTCATTTTTTTTTCCTGGACACCCTCTCTGAAAATTTGAATTCTTCTTAATACTTCTCCAATTCACTTCTTTTTAATTTTATTTTGTGTTTCTGTTGATTTCAGAGAAAGAGAAACATTGATGTGAGAGAGAAACATCAGTTGGCTGCCTCCTGCACACCCCCACCAGAGATGGAACCCCAAATCCCAGGCATATGCCCTCATCAGAGATGGAGCCTGAAACCCCAGGCATATGCCCAAACCCTTTGGTGCACAGGATAACAACCAACCGAGCCACACCAGCCAGGGCTCCAGTTCACTTCTTAATCTTCTGTCTTCTCTTTCCACTGAAGAAGCTAGATGAGGGGCAGGGCTTTTAAAGATTCCAAACTGCTGAATGAATGTGGTTTAGCTTGGGGACTAAATGTAGGGAGTTGGCTGGAAACCCTTGCAGAGTGCTCTTGTCCTGGTTTGTCACCTGGAGCTACCACATTTTCCCTTCAGAATGCCAGCATCCCACTAAATGCTAAACACGAGTCCAGTAGTGTTCAGAGCACGTTAATTCATGTAGTCCTCACAGTCATTCTTTGAAGTGGGAAATACCACAACCCTGTTTTACAGATCGAGGGTTGAAGCCCAGTGATTTCTTTTTAAAAATATATATTATTGATTTCAGAAAGGAAGGGAGAAGGAGAGGGAGAGAAATATCAGTGATGAGAGAGAATCATTGATTGCCACCTACATGGCCCCCACTGGATATCAAGCCTGCAACCCGGGCATATGCCCTGACCAGGAATTGAACCGTGACCTCCTGGTTTATAGGTCAATGCTCAACCACTGAGCCACACACCGACAGGGCCCAATAATTTCTTTAACGTTATTTACTGAGGTCCTGGTAAGGTCTAATTTTGTACCCAGGCAATTGACTCCAAAGTCCACTCTCTCAACCCTTTGGCTCTCTGTTGGCAGCGTATCCAGTATGCCAAGACCGACTCGGATATCATTGCCAAGATGAAGGGCACTTTTGTGGAGCGTGACCGTAAGCGGGAGAAGAGGAAGCCCAAGAGCCAGGAGACCCCAGCTGCAAAGAAGGCCGTGCAGGGGGGGGCAGCCACCCCTGTAGTGGGGGCCGTCCCGGGGCCTGTCCCGGTAAGCAAAGGCCCCTCATCACCAGGCCTTTCTCTGCTATGTAGCCTGTCTGGGGGAGGAGTAGGGGAGAGAATCTCCACTTGGGGATTCAGACACCATCCCCCTTCCATTTCCTTATGTAGGTTGCGTGCCTGTCTCTAGATGATGGTGTTTCCACTTCAGAAATACCGTCCCTGCTTGCGAGATTCTTCCTTAGGATCTTTCTTTCTTTGTGTCCCAGGCTCTTGGTTTCTCTCTCCATGACCTTGATGTTGTTCTCTGTGTAGGAGATCTAGAGGAATTTACTAAGCAACAGTTGGGATTAATAAGTGGATTTAATTTAGCAAGGTTGCCAGTTGTAAAGTCAATGTGGAAAAAATAAGCTTTATTTCTATATACTAGCCATACACATGTAGACTTCAAACAGAAAATAGCTCTGAGGAGTCAATCCAACAAAAGGTGTGCAACCCTCCCCTTACACACACACACACTATACTACACTACAGAACACTGCTGAGAGAAATCAGAGACGGTCTCAGCAGATGGCTGGAGAAGCTCCCTGTTGGTAAGATGTCACTTCTTCCCAGATTGATATAAAAGTCAACAATTCCAGTCAGAACCCCAATAGGAATTTTTGGGGACACTGACAGCCTGATTCTCAAGGTCTGTGGGAAGGCAAAGCAAGATAGGCGAGGAGAATAAAGCTGGGGGAGGTGGTGTGGTATTGGAAGACCAGTGGGGCAGAGTGAAGTGCAGACCCAGATCCACACGTGGTTACTCAACATATGAAGCTAATGCAGTTATTGGGGATTTTTTTTCAGTAAATGATGCTGGACTAATTGGATATCCGTAAGGGGAAAAAATTACTCTACCTCAACTAGATATAAGTTAATTTGAGACTAATCATAAACCCAAATGTGACAGCTAAAAC
This sequence comes from Corynorhinus townsendii, assembly GCA_026230045.1. Taxonomy (NCBI): domain Eukaryota; kingdom Metazoa; phylum Chordata; class Mammalia; order Chiroptera; family Vespertilionidae; genus Corynorhinus; species Corynorhinus townsendii. The sequence continues at coordinate 39,738,386 of JAPDVU010000011.1, forward strand.
AATAAGGTTTTGGAAGAAAACAGGAAAATGCCTTCATGACCTTGGTAAGACATGAAAAGTAGAAGCATCCTGTTTTCTAAACAGGATACAGAAGCACACAGTATGAAAGAAAAGATGATGAATTGCATCCACTGTAGGTCTTCAAGTCTCTACGTGAGCTTTCCTGGTGGCTCACTGATGCATTTGTCACCAAATCATGTATTTGTCCTGTGTGCACCGATGGCATCAGGAATGGTGGTTGGTTACTGTCCAGCTTCCCCACTCTTGCCTGTCCCCTCTTCTGTGTCCAGCTTTCTGTCCATCTTTCACTGTCAAGGTGTGATTCCTGCTCCCGCAGCCCTGTCCCCTCGGTACATGTGTTGTGTCATCCGGCTGTCTGCTTTCTTCCCCTCGCTGCCACCTTTCTCACTACTTTCTGTACCTGCCTTCACCATCCCTGCCTTCCATTGTTTCTTTTTTCTCTGTAGGACTCTGGATCTGTTTCTTTGGTTTTTCTTTGAAATTTATTCTTAGACGCGAAAGTATAGCGTTCTCATTATAGTGTTTATTCCCACTGCTTTTAGTTAACTATTGTTAATACTTTGAATTTTTTCCTGTTTCTCTTTTTTCCATGCATATATCTATAGACAAAGTTAGGTTGCAGTGACTACTTTTTTTTATATTAAAAAAATTTCTTTAACTTTCTTATTTGACATTCCCATTGACGCTGGGTCTGTTTTGCTCCATTTGTTTCTCTTGGTGTCCTTTGCCTTTTTTACCTCTTCCTAAGTCTGGGCTTTTCTTCCTGTGTCTTACACCTGGATTTCCTCTAACAACCTTTTCTCCACTGTGCTTCCTAATGACACTGAAAGCAAGTTTCCTCCCCCTGTCAACCACCCACTCAGTCCAGCCCTCCCTCTCCACAGGGCATGCCGCCGATGACTCAGGCGCCCCGCATCATGCACCACATTCCAGGCCAGCCTCCCTACATGCCGCCCCCTGGCATGATCCCACCTCCAGGCCTCGCACCTGGCCAGATACCACCGGGGGCTATGCCCCCACAGCAACTTATGCCAGGACAGATGCCACCTGCTCAGCCTGTAAGTGTCTAGTCCTCCTGAGGTCTCGTATACATAGTCAGAACATGGGAACTGAAGGGGCGCTGTTTTAGTGTGGGTGGTCTGGGAAAGCCTCCCTGAGGAGGTGCTGTTGGAGGATGAGCACGAGGCCCTGGAGCAGCAAGGGATTGGCATATTTGTTGGAGGAGCTTTGGAAGGTCCGGTGAGGCTGGAGCAGCAGCCAGCACCTGGATTCATGCTCAGTGATCTTATGGCAAGCACCTGCTCTGGATATAGCAGTGCTTTCATGTGCCTCACGGTCTAGAGGGTGCGAAGTGGAGAAAGGATTCAAGCAGGGTGGGGGTGGAGAGCAGAAGTCAGCAGACCCCCCCGCATTAGACTTACGGGCTCCTGTCTCTTCCCTGTAGCTTTCAGAAAACCCACCAAATCACATCTTGTTCCTCACCAACCTGCCAGAGGAGACCAATGAGCTCATGCTGTCCATGCTTTTCAATCAGTAAGTGGGGCCTGTGGTTGGGCAGAGGCCAGAGGGTGATGGCCAGAAAGTGGCATCATGGGGACAGGCCTCAGAATTCTGCTAGCGGAGTCCTGTGTCTGCTTAGGCTTTGCAGGTGGGACAGGGACCGGATATGGAAAAAGAGGAGGCTGAGGTCAGGCCCACAGCCCATGGGGTGTAGTGATGATAAGGCTTAGGGTCATCATTGGCCAGAGTGTATATGCTGTCCTCCACCTTCGTGGGGATGGAGAGGCTCTGGGCCTCAGCTTTCTATCTGTAGAATTCAAGGTACATGTAAAAAAGACCTCATTGAGCCCTGGCCAGACTTGCAAAAATCAGTATGCCAGCAGGTTTAGGAGGTGGGGAGATTTGAACCTCATGCCCTGCTGATGGCATGTGATCATTGTGCAGGGTAACGGTTCACTGCTTAGTGAAGTTAAGGGGTGTGTCTTCATCCAAAATGTGTTTATTGGATTGGTTCTTCACTCATCTTGATTTAGATGCTTTTGTTTGTTTATTTATTTCTATTAAAAAAATTTTTTTGATTGAATTTTAGAGAGAGCGGAAAGGAGAGGGAGAGAGAGAAACATCGATGTGAGAGCAGAATAACAATCTGCTGCCTCCTGCTCAACCCCCAGTGGGGATCCAGCTTGAAACCTGGGTGTGTGCCCTGACCTGGAATTGAACCAGCAACCTTTCAGTGCACGGGAAGATCCTAACCAGTTGAACCACCCTGGCCAGGGCTGATTTAGGTGCTTTAGTGCTGCTCTCTTTTGGAGGAGCCGCCTCTGTCAGCCTTGCTTTTCCTCCTGTAAGTTGACAGCACAGTGGAACAGCCAGCACACACACTGGCTAAAGACAGTGGTGATTTTACAGCATCTGGGCATTTCACATCCATGAAATAAGAACTGGGCTCTGCACCAGGCACTTCTTGTGTTTCCTCCTCTCTTCTGGAGAGGGATGAAGAAGATCTGTAACGAAAGGCATGTTATGGGGAGGTTGTCACTGCCAGGAAGGCCCTAAAGAAATATTTTTTAATCCTTACCTAAGGATATTGTTTCCATTGATTTTTTTTTTTTTTTTAAGAGAGAGTAAAAGGTAGTGGAGGATGGGGGGAGAGAGAGAGAAACACTGATGTGAGAGACACATTGATTAATTGACTTGCCCATGCGCCCCGACCTAGGTACTTGCCCTTGACCGGGATGCAAATCCAAAATCCTTCAGTCAGTGGGCTGATGTTCTAGCCATTTAGCAACACCAGCCAGGTCCCCAAAGAAATTATTTTTGTTTTATTTATTGGTGTGTGTGTGTGTGTGTGTGTGTGTGTGTGTGTGTGTTTATGTGTGTTTATTTTACTGATTTCAGAGAGAAAGGGAGAGAGAGAAACATCAGTGATGGGAGAGAAGCATTGATTGGCTGCCTCCTTCACACCCCCTACTGGGGATCGAGCCCAAAACCCAGGCATGTACCCTTGACTGAAATCAAACCTGGGACCCTTCAGTCCTCAGGCCAACACTATACACTGAGCCAAACCAGCTAGGGCAAGAAATTCTTAACATGAGTCCCAAGGGATGTAGATGGGACATTCCTCACAGTGGTCATGGTGGGGAATTAGCCCACGCAAAAGGAGAAGTCAAAGGGGATGCTCACCATGGTGTCTGTGCAGCATTAGAAGGAACAGTGCCGCAGGCATGGTTCTTTAAAATAGTGCTGAGAGGAGATTTTGAGAAACTGGATAAAACGAGCAATACCACATGTTTACCATGTCCACAGAACAAGACAATAAGAATACTGATGGGTAAAAGGATACCCAGTCACCATGAGGATGGTTGCCTAATGGGGAAGGAAGTAAGGAATGAGAAGAGGGAAATGAAAGAAACAGCAGATCCTAAAGGTCAGGGGAGTGGTTATTTCTAGAGTGAATAAAGGTTGGTTATGAGAGGAAGAAGTAATGGCTTGATATAGGATATAGTTGTGTAGGAGTTCGTGTTAAAATTCTCATTAAATGATATGTTCACAATGTGTGCACTTGTTTATATTAGGGTTTTCAACTTAGCATTATATACATTTAGGAATGGGTAATTCTTTGTTATTATGGCCATCCTCTTTATTGTAGGATGTTTAGCAACATCCTGGCCTCTGCCCATCAAATGCCAAAATGTTAGGAGGAACTGTTGATTCTAGATCCCTGAGATCTGTTCCCTTTTCTCAGGTTCCCTGGCTTCAAGGAGGTCCGGCTGGTCCCAGGGCGGCACGACATCGCCTTTGTGGAGTTTGACAATGAGGTTCAGGCAGGGGCTGCTCGCGATGCCCTACAGGGCTTTAAGATCACCCAGAACAACGCCATGAAGATCTCCTTTGCCAAGAAGTAGCACCTTTTCCCCATGCTTGCCCCTACCTCCTGTTTGGGGGCCTTCCCTCTTCCCCTTGGCTCGGCCCCCTGAAGGTAAGTCCCCCTAGGGGGCCTTCTTGGAGCCACGTGTGTGAGTGAGTGGTCACACAGCATTGTACCCAGAGTCTGTCCCCAGACATTGCACCTGGCGCTGTTAGGCTGGAATTAAACTGTTTTTTTATGTTTGATTTTCTACAGCAATTTGTTGTTTTTATTTTCTTGTCCTCTATGGTTCCCTTTTCTGTATATCAGAGTAGCCTGAATTTTTAGACCTCATCTGCATCCTCGGGAAAGCACAGTATGTAATAATATTGTCCGAGATGAAATCACCCTCACTGCCTTGGCAGATCTCTATTTTGTCTCAGTCAGCATTCAGTGCAGGAAATTGAAACCCAGGCTACCATGTACAGTTGGCCAGGTTCTGTACTGCACCAGGATGCCACCTTTAATGGCACACCATTCACTTTGTAGTCCATTAATTTTCTAACATGATAGAGCGTTAAGGAAGACATTTTTCTTTGCCTGTTTCTAATCTTCACAAAGTGCCTTCTGTTACAGCAACAGTCCCACCCTGGGTACTTCAGGAAGAAAGAAGGGAATTAATTAGGTGCTCATGAAATCTTTGGAAGGATAGTAGGAGAGGCAGCCTGAGTTTGAGACACTTGAGTTCAAGTTTGTAACCCCTGATGGAGCTTCAAGTCTAGAATTCAGGAAGATGCCACTGCTACTAACAGGAGGCCCAGATGGACTTGATCATACATGGGAAGCTACCTACCAGATGTTGGCACAAACACAGCTGACTCCCTTGCTGGTCAGCTGCTGCCAGCCAGAAGACTCAAATTCCTCTTCAGTGCTCTAGTTGCAGGGTAGTCTGGGAAATGTAGTCTCTGGCTAGATAATCATGTTTGCAACTGAAGCTATGGATAAAGGAAGATGGAATGGAGGGTCTTCTTTAACCGTCTGTTACACACCTAATCTGGAGAATTTTATGTTGACTCAAAAAAAATACTGCTTCAGACCCTTTCTCATACCATATAGATGGGAAAATAAGATTATTTGACAGAAGCACAAAATGAACCACAAAAACAAGTGCAATAGGACATAGGCTTACATTCTCTGAATATTTTTCCTGCCAAGGCTAGCCCACACCTGTCTCTGGTCTTATCGTTAAAGAGGAATATCAGTGAAGTGATGAGACCTGTAACACCAAATGCAGGCTTTCTTCCAGTAAGATCTGAAAGATTGGAAGGAGAAAGATGGTCCCCTTTACTACAAGACACAGTGTTATTGCAGATGGCAAGTGGAAACATCTTGCCCACCACACTGGTTCTGTGGTCAGCAGATCCCAGTCTCTGCTATCTGCATGGGGGACATGCAGACATTCCTAGCTATCCCTTCACCCACTCAGTCATTTTCTTGTGTAAAGAGGAATCTGTGTTAATACTGGGGTATTTGTACTGTCACTCCCCACTGCCAGGCACTTAGCAAGAACTCAATAAATTGAGCAGATACTTGCCGAGTACTTTTTTCTGTGCTAAATACTGTTCTTGATATAGGATATACAGTGGTGAATAAAATAGACAAGCTAATTTCAGGCACTGTGTACCAGCAAAACGTCACAGAGTGATGAGAGGGTGAGGCTGGGGAACAGTGACTACTAGGTGATTAGGGAGGCCCCTTGGAGGAGCTGACATTTAAGTAGAGCTGTTGAATGTTCTCATGATACTTGTTGCTTGGTGTTGGGTATGTTTTACATGCCCCGATGAATTCTCCACTTGAGACTGTTTATCCTCTTCCCCTAAGAAAATTTGGACATGCTGTCCCAAAGGTGAGAATGCCTGGGGAAAGAGATGGATGCCCAGGAGAATGATCTCACCACATGGCTGTCTGATTTGAAGCACAATTTAGAAGTGAGCCTTGAATTCAAATTCTCCACTTTCTTATTCTAACACTGGGCAATTGAACTCCAAACTGAGTATGGGCCTGGAGCCAAATCTAGCCCCTGCACTTCCTGGCTCCATAACCTTGTGGACAACTTTAAGGCTTTATGCTTCTATTTCCACACAAAATGGGGTATTCACTGGAGTCAATAAAAGTACATACCGTATTTTTCCATGTATAAGACGCTATTTTTTCTAAAATCGTTAGGCTGAAAATCAAGGGGCATTTTATACACGGAAGTCAGTTGAGGAGGGAGCCATGTGGGTACATAAATACCGGTAAGCCATTGTCTTACTTGGCAAAATTCAAACTGAATGTAATTAACTATGCAAAAGAGCATGGAAATAGAGCTGCAGAGAGACAATTTGGACCTCCCACTGAGTGTATGATCAGACAGTGGAGAAAACGAATTAAAACTTAAGAGGCCAAAAAAGGCCTTAAGAGGAAGCCCAGCAAAATGTTTAAAATACTGATTTCTTAATTTTGGGTTGGAAAAGCAGGGACGGGGGTGGGGGAGGGTGGGAATCTTACACACGGAAAAATGCAATAATTAAATGGTGAATGCTTTATAAAGAACTATTAGCTTTTATTATCTTTATTGTACAGATGAGAAAGGTAAGGCTCCAAAAGGAGAATATAGCTTAGCCCAGATCCCTCAGTCAGGAAGTGACTGGTGAGGATAAATAATGGTCATAGCAGCGTACATCTAGCCTAAGGTCCAACATACAATATTCACTCAGTACTTGAGAGCTGGCGCTATTCCTGGCAATCAAAGAGCTGCCTGTTCTGTCCCTCAGCACAGGAAATTCCAAGCTAAGGTACCCAAGCCAACTGGAGAAGATGGAATTGAATATCTCAGCCTGCCTGTCTGGGCCTCTGACTGCTGAGGGGGTAGCTATCACTTAGAGTGGCCTGGGCAGCTTTGGATCTCTAGGCATTTCCTTGGGTGGGAAGCCCCCACCCTGTCCTTGAAATGGTTCTGGCTGGGTAGCAGCCTCTAGGTGGTGTGGGTGAAACTTGGGACTTGTTTAGGGCAGGGACAAGACTGAGAACACAGGATTCCTTGTACTGCTGTAAAGAGGGAGGGAGGGCAGGAGGATATTGGAGACCCCATTCCCTGCTTAGTCACTCTCCGGCTCATAGTGCATGATGACTTGGTCCAGGATGTTCCTCGGTGTCATCATCTTGCTGTCTGCCTTCTCAGGACTTACTGTTGGGGGCCGCCCCATGCCCAAGCTGGCTGACTGGAAGCTGTGTGCTGATGAGGAATGCAGCCGTAAGAGTTGGGGTTGGGGGTGGAGGGCTTGGATTGCCAGCCTGAGTGGAGGGTGTTATCATTCCCTTATATTCCTTCCCCAGACCCCATCTCCATGGCTGTGGCACTTCAGGACTACGTAGCCCCCGACTGCCGTTTCCTGACCATACACAGGGGCCAAGTTGTGTATGTCTTCTCTAAGCTGAAGGGCCGTGGTCGGCTCTTCTGGGGAGGCAGCGTGAGTCTTGGGAGAATAGAAGAAGGGGTATGGGGCTGCTGTGGGAGTGCACCCTAATTTTCCACATAAAGGAAAAACTTGAGAGGTGAACTGAAATAGAATTTAGGGGTACTATTGTGATCTGCTTTACTTTGTTTAGCAATAATTATAGGGCACCTCCTATGGTGCCAAGTTCTGTTCTGTTCTAGGCACTGAAGATATAATCCCATGTATAAAGCTATAATATGCAAATTGATTAAACAGCAGAACAACTGGTCCTTATGATGCACACTGACCACCAGGGGGCAGATGCTCAATGCAGGAGCTGCCCTCTGGTGGTCAGTGCAGTCCCATCGGGAGGGCTGCTCAGCCAGAAGCACTGAGCTGGACTCACAGCTGGTGAGCACAGTGGTGGTGGCAGGGACCTCTCCCACCTCCATGGCAGCGCTAAGGATGTCCCACTGATGGCTTAGGCCCACTCCCTGGGCATCCCCCGAAGGCTCCTGGACTGCGAGAGGGCGCAGGCCAGGCTGAGGGACCCCCATCCCACCCCAAGTGCATGAATTTTGTGCACCAGGCCTCTATATAATAAAAGCCTAAGTGACCATTCTGAAAGAATGACCAGAATGGCCGGTTGCTATGATGCGCACTGACCACCTGGGGGCAGATGCTCAATGCAGGAGCTGCCCCCTCATGGTCAGTGTGTTTCCACAGGGGAAGCGCTGCTCACTGCTGGCAAGCGCAGCGGCAGGAGAGGCTCCAGCCTCTGTGGCTGTGTTAAGGATCCAGGCTGCAAGAGGGATCCAGGAGTGCGAGAGGGTGCAGGCTGGGCTGAGAGAAGTCCCCCCCCCCCCCCCCGTGCTCGAATTTGCACCAAGCCCCTAGTAGCAAATAATCCTCATCCAAGGAGTGAGCATATTTTTTCCATTGATTTTTAGAGGGAGTACAAAGGAGGAGGTGGGGAGGAGGGAGAAACATCGGTGTGAGAGACAAACAGATTAGGTGACTTCCAAATGCTCCCTGACCAGGGCTGGGGATCAAACCTGTAACCCAGGTATGTGTAGATAACAGCAAATGTGCTTCTTTGAAAATGAATGTGAGTGAATGGGTGACTACATCAGGTGGTCAGGGAGGCTTCAGAACAGGTGATTTAAGCTGAGATCTGATTGACAAGGATGGAGCCAACCACGTGGAGATCCCTGAAGAGCTAGTACAAAGATCTTTAGCAGTTGCGAGCTTGTCATTTTCTCAGACCCAGGCTTTTAAACTCCTTTTCCCCAGGTTCAGGGAGATTATTATGGAGACGTGGCTGCTCGCCTGGGCTTTTTCCCCAGTAGCATTGTACGGGAGGACCAGACCCTGAAACCTGGCAAAATCGATGTGAAGACAGATGTGAGTGTGTTGGGGGCTGGCAGGGATCTGGAGGGAGGATCCTTGGGTTTTGATAATGGGCAAAAAGGCTTCTACCTGTGGCTGCCTGGAAGCCTAGCTGTATATATTGAGACAAGTTTTCTGCCTCAGTTTTCTCATCTGTAAAATGGGGCATGATTTCTAAGTCCTGTTGCAGTTGAGAGGTGCAAGATTACAGGGCTCTGGGCTATTTTGCATTGCACCTGTGTGGCTAAACTTGGCCCCTAAGGCTTTGCCAAAACCTCTAGATCCGTTGTGTGATCACTGGTTTTGTCCCCACTGTTTTCCCTTTCTCTTTTCCAGAAATGGGATTTCTACTGCCAGTGAGCTCAGCCTACCGCTGTCCCTGCTGTTTATTTCTCCCAGCTTTATGCAAATACATCAGCCAAATACAAACCGCGAGTCTCTGGTCTTTGTGGTGGGGATCTACTGGTATAAAGGAAATGGGTCCTCAGGTGTCTGAGTCTGGCCAACCACCCACTGACTGCGGGTAACGTCAATGGTTGCTAGGTAGAGTTTCACTGACTAAAAGCATTTTGCTCTAGGCTGGGTACCCGAGGTGGGCTCCTAAACTTAGATGTCGCACACAGTCTGAACAGCCCAATAGGGAATTGTAGTGTCTTCTAAACCAATAAATGGAACGATGTGAAACTATTGGGAATTGAGCCATTTGATGTCTTTGAGGAAGACATCAATCGCAAAGCAGAGGTCTTCTTGGAAGATTATCTGCAAAGGGAGGAGGGAGGTGGTTAGCCTGCGCATATCCCCCCAATATTCATCCTTCCTGCCTTTGAGGTCAGAAATCGTACTAGCTTGGCTCTTTAATCAATCCGGTCCTTACCCCCTTCTTTGCATCCATATCCCCGCCCCCAAGTCCGCTACTACCCAATGTGGAGTCTCGACTTGGCCCCCCAACTCCTGACCAAATCCGTTTCTTCGCTCGGCTAAGCATCTGCACCGCCCCTTCCCACTTGCTCCGCCAATCGCTTGTCTTGGTCCCGCCTCTTTCGGCTCGTCCTCTCTCACACCGTCAATCCGTGCCTTAATGTCCCGCCCCCTGACCGCTGAATCCGCCAATCCCTGTCTTTGGGAAGTGTGGCCGGGTATCCTGAGGCCCTAGGGGTCGTGCCGGAGGCGGGTGGAGGCGGAAGTGGCGGCGCCGGGCTCCAGGAGTAGGAAGAAGCCGGGGCTGCAGCCGGAGTGGAGCGGCTGGACCAGGCGCGGTCGCGGCGCCATATTGCGGCCCTAAGCTGCCACGACCGAGTCATGGCCGAGACCTACGGTGAGGATTCTGGGCGTAAGCTGCGGTCGGGTGTCCGGGGCCCAGGAAGGATGAGGCCTGCGGGAATGGGGCGGGGCTTTAGTCAGGGGGCGGGGTCTGGTATTATGGGGCAGGGCCTAGTGGGTGCTGGGAGGGGTTTAGTGGGTCTGAGGCTGAGCTTAATCGATTTGGGCGGGGCCTGCGGGTCTGGTTATGTGTTTAATAGTTTGGGGCGGGATTTGAGGGAGGTCAGTCCTGATGGATCAGGGTGGGCATTGAGGGAGAGGGTGGGCCTTAAAATGTCGGGGCGGAGCCTGCGTGGTTGGGGCAGGGCTGAATAGCAGGGATCGAGTTTGATGGGCTAAGGGTTTCCTGAAGGGATGCTCTGGACCCTGTGACTGCTCTGGCTTGAGAAGTCTGGAATGGGGTAGGGGATGAGTTGTTTTTGAATTATGGGGTGGACTAGTGGCAAGGGGTGGGCTTCAAGCTTGAGAATAGGGGCAGGGCCTTGGGTAGAGGGAAAGGAAGGAGGGACTTAGAATTGGAAAATCGGGATGGATGGATAGGAGGTGGGAGGACAGGGTGCAGTAGAAAGATCACTGGCTTAGGAGTCAGAGGGAGCAGCATTCATTTAACAAATAGAGAAAAGCATAGGCAACAAGTGCACAGACCCTGAGGCGGGAAGCAGCTTGTCATCTTCTGGGAGTAGATTGAAAGCCAGAGGCTAGAGTGGAATTAATGAGTCAGAGTGGTAGGAGGTGAAGTCATGAGGGGCAAGGGTGAGATTGTAGTCCTCGATAAAAGAGGCCTTAGCAATGTAATAGCTAAGATCTTGGACTCTGGAGCCAGTTGGCCTGGGTTTGATACCAGCTTTGCCTAGCTGGGGGCCTTGGGCAAGAGTTAACCTTTCTGGCCTCAGTTTCCTCATCTGGAAAATGGGGATAATTATTAGGACACTTCCCTCATAGAATTTTCCCCAGGATTAAGTGAGTTGTTGATGTAGGTAAAGAACTTTAGAACTGTTATCTGGTACGTGGTAAACATTACATAATTGTTGTTACCCACTACTCTACTTGTGTTTGTTTCTCTCCCTGTAACTGTAATGGCCTCTTGGTTTCCATATTTTCTCCTGTATGTTTCTCTTTGTCTGGATTTTCCTGATTTTGGCTCCATCTGCTCAGACTTCCTCTTCAAATTCCTGGTGATTGGCAGTGCAGGAACTGGCAAATCATGTCTTCTTCATCAGTTCATTGAGAATAAATGTGAGTATCTGGGAGTGGTCCTGGGAGCACTGAATGATGGGTATGGGCATGGTGTGAATAAGTGGGCAATGGTTGGATGGGCAGGGGCAGAACTGCCCATAGATACAACTCCAGTGCTGGCTGCCTGGTCCTTGCTATAGTGTATGCTCTTTGCTAGTTCCTCCTGGAGCCTCAGTCTCCCCAGCAATGAGAATGGGTTGGGGGGGCCTTGGAGGGCAGGGAATCCTCTGAGCCCCTACACTGCCTCTTTTTGCCCTCCTACTCCTCCCAGTCAAACAGGACTCCAACCACACGATCGGAGTGGAATTCGGATCTCGGGTAGTTAACGTGGGTGGGAAGACTGTGAAACTGCAGATTTGGGACACAGCTGGCCAGGAGCGGTTTCGGTAAGTGGGCTGGGCTCCCAAGGAGAGAGAGAATGGGGGTGGGGGTGGGGGTGGGGGAGGAGAGAGGAGAGGCAATGGGAGAGAGAGGTGTGCAGAGACACTTGGAGATACAACAACGATAGGAGCAAGGGGATACTGAGAGGGCAGGCAAGGCAGAGGGAGAGAGACAGAGACTGAGTAGCAGGTACATACAGCCAAAGAGAGGAGGAGGCTGGAGAGAAGATGACAGAGACAGGGAGAGAAAAAGAGACGGAGAAAGAAGCATAATAAAGGGTGAAAGAGCCAGGGAGAGACCAAGCCTGAAGAGAAAGATACCTGGGTGGGCATCAGAGGGTAGACTTGGAAAGAGAGTGACTAAAACAGAAAGAGAAAGGGACACTGGAAAGAGATAAACAGAGAAGGAGAGAGAGACAGAGACTGAGAAGAAGAGAAAGATAATGGAAATGAGACAGAACAAAGACAGGGAAAGGGGGACAGGGATAGCAGAGAGATGGAGAAATCTCTGTGTTAGGGCTAGAGGTCAGTGCACAGTGTGTCTTCAGGAAATGTGTGGAGAAAGGTGATAGACATATAGAAACCCTGAGTCTGAGGAAGAGACAGGAGAGAAACAAGGGAATGCAGTCCATGAAGAAGAGCTGCTAAGTTAACAGTCGTGTGTTAGTTTACCGTGTGAGCCGCATAGACGCCAGGCCAGAGACAGAGCGGGCGAAGGAAAGACAGGTGTGCGACACAAACTGGGTTTGCAGTAAGTGCTCAATAAATGCTGCAGAATGATTGCATGAGTTCTAGAGGACCCAGACTGGTGGCACAGGGAGATGCAGACAGTTGGCCACACTGGGAAGGGGGTCTCCCCCAGACACAGCAGAAGAGGTATAAGCAGATGTAGTTGCATAGCATCTGGCCAGGACTAGGCAAAAGGGAGATGACAGAAAATGTTGAATGAATGAATGAATGGTGAGCATGAGTGAGACAGAGACAGAATAGAGATTTAAACACACACACACACACACACACACACACACACACACAACAGAGACAGACAGAAGGACACAGACCAGTGAAGGAATACAGGGACACAGGAGAGTCAAAGACAGAGAAAGACTCAAAGGCAGACAAAGAGCTAAGTGATGTAGAGGTTGAGGGAGATAGTAACTGTGAGACAGAGAGGCATTGTAGTGAGACCAGATCATGCCAGGTTTTGGGGGAAGGGCCAGCAGTGAAGGGGGCCTCCAAACCACCAGTCTCTCTATACAGAGGGGGGCAGTCTTGGGGCAGACCCCAGCCTGTGAGGTGACTGGGTCCCCCTGGCCCCCCAGGTCTGTGACACGGAGTTATTACCGAGGAGCGGCTGGAGCCCTGCTGGTGTACGACATCACCAGGTAGGTGTATGAAATGGATGGGGTAGGATCTGGGTGGCCCCTCTCCTGCACCTACCTCCCTTTTTTTCTTCTCCATAGCCGGGAGACTTATAACTCGCTGGCTGCTTGGCTGACAGACGCCCGCACACTGGCTAGCCCCAACATCGTGGTCATCCTCTGTGGCAACAAGAAGGACCTGGACCTGGAGCGTGAGGTCACTTTCTTGGAGGCCTCCCGCTTTGCCCAGGAGAACGGTGAGAGCCATAGGGTGAACGACAGGGACAGGGACCTTCTGGCTCTCTGTGGCCATGTCCAGCAGGAGAATGTTGAGGTTTAGAGAGGTCTGAGTTCAAATCTGAGTGTTGCTACATGTGTATCATGTGACTGCTCTGGTCCTCAGTTTCCTTGTCTAGAAAGTGGGGCTCACAATGTTTCTGTCTCGCATCTGGCATGATGGTTAAGGGGCATGGTTCATGGAAAACCTTTAGCACCACTTGGATAGAGCGGATACTTGATAATGCTGGCTGCTAAGAAGGTTTCTACCACCATGGCGAGGGCACAGGGTATTGGTGTAAGCTAGAAACTGCAAACTCCAGTGGCCCTAGGGGACAGGCATGTATTGTGATTAAAGGAGATAGGTCGGGTTTGACCCACATTAGCAGGCACTGGCATCAGTGGAGTGTACAAGACTGACAGCCTGTTAAAAGGTATGCAAGCCCTAACAGGTTTGGCTCAGTGGATAGAGCGTCGGTCTGCGGACTGAAGGGTCCCAGATTCAATTCTGGTCAAGGGCATGTTCCTTGGTTGTGGGCACATCCCCAGTGGGGAGTGTGCAGGATGCAGCTGATCGATGTTTCTCTCATCAATGTTTCTAGCTCTCTCTTCCTCTCCCTTCTTCTCTGTAAAAAACTAATTATATATATATATATATATATATATATATATGTATATATTTTTTTTAATAAAGGTATGCAAGTACAAACCCATTTGAAAATATTGTGTTGGCCAAATGTCTGCTGGCTTAGGGACTGTTCCTATTCTTCCAGTTAGTAACCTCAGGGTTAGAGGAGGTTTTGCCATCAGAAAGATGCGAGTTTCAGTCCTGGCTCTTAATTTACTTTGAGACCTTGTCATATGACTGATGGTGAATTATAGTGGACTTGGGCCTTGCTAGATGGTGCTAAGGACATGGTGATGAAGACATCCGTGGGCCTAGCTCACAGTCCAGTGTGGGGTAGGTGGGCAGGCAGGCGCATTTCCAGGCAGTGATAACCCAGAGGGATCAGGACCAGGCTAGGGGAGACACAGGGGCACCTGACCCATCCTGGGAGGTCAGGGAGGACTTTCTGGGGGAGGAGATGTGTGATCTGAGCTCTGAAGGAAGAGCTAGGTGAGTACCTGGGGAGAAGGGCACTCATGGCAGGGGAATGGTGTGTACAAAGGCCAGGAGTGAGGGCAAAGGTGGCACGTCTGAGGAACAATGAGAGGCAGCACGTGAGGGTTGGAGTGGAGGATGGGAATTAACTGAGGCCCTGACCTTCTGAGCGTTTGCCCCCAGAACTAATGTTCCTGGAAACCAGTGCTCTCACAGGGGAGAACGTGGAAGAGGCTTTCCTGAAGTGTGCCCGCACCATCCTGAACAAGATCGACTCAGGTGAGGCCCAGACTGACCGGAGTGGGCGTGGGAGTGGAAGGTAGGGGCCAGAGGTTTCCAAGGGACCCATCCTGACCTCTCCCCTCGCTCCCAGGTGAGCTCGACCCCGAGAGGATGGGCTCAGGCATTCAGTACGGTGATGCTTCCCTTCGCCAGCTGCGGCAGCCTCGGAGTGCCCAGGCCGTGGCCCCTCAGCCCTGTGGCTGCTGAGACCTGCGGAGCCAGGTGGGATACTGGGTACTCAGGGACTGCAGGGGTGGTCTCCTGGCAAGGGGGAGTATGGAACAGAGACAGAGACACAGAAAAGGAAAGATGACAAGAGAAATGATGAAAGAAAAATGCAAAAACACTTGAGTTAAAGGGACCATCTTCCTGGCCAGGGGAAGTCTGGCCTGGATCTCTGACCCTCCCATACA
Source organism: Corynorhinus townsendii (assembly GCA_026230045.1). Taxonomy (NCBI): domain Eukaryota; kingdom Metazoa; phylum Chordata; class Mammalia; order Chiroptera; family Vespertilionidae; genus Corynorhinus; species Corynorhinus townsendii. The sequence goes on from JAPDVU010000011.1 coordinate 39,753,492, forward strand.
TAGTTCATCAAATATTCATTGAGCATCTACTATGTGCCAAGCCCTGTGTAAGCCACTCATGAAACACAAAATCCCTGCCTTCAGCCCAGCCAGCATGGCTCAGTGGTTGAGCATTGACCTATGAACCAGGAGGTCAGGGCACATGCCCGGGTTGTGGGCTAGATCCCCAGTGTGGGGTGTGCAGGAGACAGCTGGTCGATGATTTTCTTTCATTCTTTCATCATTGAAGTTTCTATCTCTCCCTTTCTCTCTGAAATCAATAAAAATGTATTTTTTAAAATCACTGCCTTCATGGAGGAGACAGACAATGAACAAGATACATAAGTAAATTATATAGTCATTAGATAGATAAGAGCTATGCAGGGCAAGGAGGGGTGGGGGTGGAGGAATGGAATTTTGAACAGGAAGATAAGGCAAGGCCCTACTGAGAAGGTGACTTTTTTTTTAATCCTCAACCAAGGATATTTTTTCCATTGATTTTTCTAGAGATAGTGTAGGGGAGGGAGGAGGGGGTGGAAAGAGAGAGAGAAACCTTGATGTGAGAGAGGGATATTGATTGGTTGCTTCCCTCACACGCCCCAACCTGGTTGGGGAGTGAACTTGAAATCCAGATAATGTGCCCTTGACTGGGAATCAAAACCGAGACCTTTTGGTTTTTGGGCTGATGTTCTGACTACTGAGCAAACAGGCCAGGGCGAGAGGGTGACATTTGGGCAAAGACTCAAAGAAGGTAAGGGAGAAGGTTATATGGGGGTCTGGGGAAAGAGTGTTCTAGGCGGAAGAGTGTTCTAGCTAGTACAAAGGCCCTGTGGCAGTGCTATGCCTGGCATGAGTGAAGAAGACCAAGGAAGCTAATGTGGCTGGAGTGGAGTGTGTGTGTGTATGTGTGTGTGTGCGCGCGCGCACGCATGTGTGTGTTGAGGGGGTGGTACAGCAGGAGATGAGGTCAGAAGTGGAGGGAAGCAGATCAGTTAGGGCCTTGTGAGCCACAGGGAGGACTCTGGCATATACGCTGGATGGGGTGGGAGCCATAGGAGGGCTCTGAGCAGAGGAGGGATGGGATCTGATTTGGGTGTTCATAGGGTCCCTCTTACTGTATATAGTGGGGGACTGTGTGGAGGGCATGACCTGGAAGACCAGTGAGCAGGCTACTGCAAAGTGAAGGTGAGAGATGATGGTGGACAATACCATCAGCTGGGGGGGAGGGGAGCAGAGGAGGTGTTGAGGTGTGAATAGGTTCTGTATCCTCCCTAGTTTCTGTCTCCAGTCTTGTGCCCTCTTGCTGTAGCCATTGGGTCTTTCTAAAGCACATGCTATCCTGTCCCTCTTGCTTAAAACCATTCATGGCTCCCAGGGTCCATGGGACACAGCTGAAGCTCCTCAGCCTGATGTTTGACTCTGCATCTCTTTCCTGCCTCAACTTGCATCTCTTTCCACCTCTCAGGCCACTGTAGCCACACTAAAGTTTTTGTATATTTCTGGGTCTTTGCTCATTTTGCTTCTTCTGCCAGAAACACTGTTCTTTTCCTCCTTTCCATACTAGCTTCCTCCCTCTCCTTCAGGAAGCCTTGTTTGTTTGAAACGACTTGACAGGCTGGCAAGTCGCTACAGGATTTGGTCCCATCCTGACTTCTCTGGGGTGTGAATGTCTTCCCAGCGCTCCCCTCTACTTCCTGCCCACTTCCCCTCCCAGCCACCGGCAGTGCCAGAGTGGCTGGGGGGAAAAGGGGTTACACTGGATATGCTTTGAAGACAGAACCAATGTTATTTCCTGATGAATGCATATGGAATTAGAGAGAGGAGTCTGGGTAAGTTCTTTGTTCCATCCAGGCCTTTCCATCTGCTGTGCCTCGTTCGGGTGCGCCTTGTCCTCCTGCCTCCTTTTTATTTTTAAATATATTTTATTGATTCTTCACAGAGAGGAAGGGAGAGGGATAGAGAGATAGAAACATCGATGAGAGAGAAGCATCAATCAGCTGCCTCCTGCACACTCCCCACTGGGGATGTGCCTGCAACCAAGGCACATGCCCTTGACCCGCATCGAACCCGGGACCCTTCAGTCTGCAGGCCGATGCTCTGTCCACTGAACCAAACCAGCTAGGGCCCTCCTGCCTCCTTTCTTACACCAGCTCCTACTCATTATCTGGTCTCTGCTAACATGACTCGTCCTGCAGGAACCTTTATCCCAGACAGGGTCACTCCCTCTAGCTGGTGGTCTCAACTTGTTATTTGTACAGCTTTTGTCTTCTCCATCTGAGAAGGAAAGGAGGTGACACATCACAGACTCCAGAGCCAGGCTGCCTGCATGTAAACTCCAACTCTGTCACTTCACAGCTAGGTGACTCTGATTTAACCTTGTGCCCTCATTTCCTCAGTAACAGTATCTGCCTCATGTGGATGTTGAGAAGATAAATAGTTAATTCATGTAAAGTGTTTAGAACAGGGACCTACACTTAGTAAAGACTCATAAACAAGGCTGTTTATTCTTTTTCTTCCTTTTATCCCTTTAAAGACTCTGGCTATGCAGAAATGAATGAGTATACTCTTCATCCCCGCCCCCCCCCTCGCAAGGGCTTAGCCCAGGGTCTGTTTCAGGGTTTGCTCTCAGGGAATCAAATAGAGTAAGATGATGCTTTCTCACTTTGTTGACTGCAATCTGCTGGAGGAAATATATGTTGATCTAATACAGTCACACACATATAAAACTGAAACACATGTTTTCTTAGCACCAGTATTCTTTTTTTTTTTAAATTGAATATAAGAAAAAATTATATTCATTCATATAAGATAAATCTAGTCATCTTAAAGTGTGTCATTCAGTACTTGCACAAGATTGTGCAACCACCACCTCTGTCTCATTCCAAAACATTTCATTACCTTAAAAGGAAATTTCTTACCCATTAAGCAGTTACTCCTCATTCTCTCCAGCCTCTGGCACCCACTCATCTGCTTTATATTTCCATGGACCAATCCTATATAATGAAAGTCTAATATGCCAAGTGTCCGACCTTTCAACCAGTTGCTATGACACGCACTGACTACCAGGGGCCAGATGCTCCGACCAGTAGGTTAGCTTGCTGCTGGGGTCCAGCAGATCGGGACTGGGCGAGATGGGCTGGACATGCCCTGGAGCCCTCCCGCCATCCCTCCCCAGCCTGATCGTGCACTGGTGTGGTCCCTTGGCCTGGCCTGCACCCTCTCACAATCCGGGACCCCTTCGGGGATGTTGGAGAGCCGGTTTTGGCCCGATCCCTGCAGGCCAGGCTGAGGGACCCCACCGGTACACCCGGGACTCTAGTTATCACATATGATGCACTCTGATATTTTCTATGCATTCCATTTTATTCTTTAAAAAAATGTTTTTATTGATTTTAGAGAGAGAAAGGGGGAGGGATAGAGAGAAACACATGGATAGGCCACCTCCTGCACCTCCCCCTACTGGGGATTGAGCCTGAAACCAGAAATCGAAATGGAGACCTCTTGGTTTGTGGGTTGATGCTCAACCATGGACCACATTGGCTGGGCTCTAGGGCTCTGTTTTATTCTTTTTCAATCAAAGATTGGTCAAGGCCCACCAAACTGATTTCCCATCCCATTAATCCAATGTGCAGCACTGGGTTAATCACCTGGAGATCTTTAAAAGCTACTGATGCCTGGGCCTCACCCCCAAGATTCTGAAGTGATTTCAGGATTCCTGGAAGCTCCCAGGCATTGATATCTATAACAAAGCAAGAAACACTGAATGTGTCTCCTCGGTTTAGAAAGCCCTAGAACAAGACCTGGAGTCTGGGTGATCCAGGACTGCAGGAGTTACATAGAGATACAAAGGTGGGGACATGAAATTTAGACACTGAGCTACCTTTTTGCAAACTCAAGGGGAGAGCTCTCTGAGGAAACAAGGAGAAACCCTCATAGAGAATGCCACAAATTACATGCAGATGAGATATAGAAAGTCAGATAATGTAGAAACTCCCGGAGAGAGAGAAAGGTATGGAGAGTCAGACACTGATAGGAGGGCAGAAAGATACCCAGAAATGAGACAGACACACCAGCTGGGCAGAGCCAGGATCCTTCTAGTTCACCTCACACTTTTCTTACAGCTCACCTGTTCTCCAGGACCAGCCCTGTCCTTCTGACTGGGGTCCAGACCTAGGACCCGGGAGGCCCAAGTCCCTCACCTGGCCCCAGAGAAGCTGCCCTGATACCTGTTCCCCTTCCCTGGCCTGGTTGGACCTGGCTGAGGGGCAAGACTGAGCCACGGGGGAAGGGGGAATCCGTACCTGCTGCTGCTTCCTCTGTCTTGGCTACCCCTTACCCCCCTCGAACTCCTAACCATTCTCAAAGAGTTCCCAAAGCCTGTGACCAGGGCCATTTGGCCCCAGCTCCCCCGGCCCTGCCATTGCGAGTACGAGTTATTTATTACCTGAAGGCTTACTTCTCCACTCCCATAAAGCATTGTTTATACCTGTGTCTTGGCCTCCATCATTTTGGGATGGCAGGGAGGGAGAGGAGGCAGAAGAGATATCTGATGGAAGAATGAGTGTCATGGTGCTTGAGGCCATGTTTCTGGGTCAGACATGGTGTGGGGATATACCATGACTCAGGTAGGTGCCTATTATAGAGGGAGTCTGTCACTGTGTGCACATTTTATGATGGTGTGCACTGGAGGCCTACATATATAACACCGATGTCCCTGTGTTTGTGCCATTACTGATGGTACCTGTTGGAATATGTGCTGCTTGTGTGTGTGACACTGTTGTTTGTGATAATTCTGTGTCCTCAGTGATTGTATTCATGAGGCTGTTTGGGACATTGAACAAAATGAGTAAGAATTCAGGCCTGTGGGTGATACCTATACATGCCTGATGCCTGAAAGCCTGGGTAGTGTCTGACTTGCACGTGTGCCTCTTAGGTCTTTGTGTGTGTGTAAATATATTTTTTATTGATTTCAGAGAGGAAGGGGTAGAGAGAGAGAGAGAGAAACATCAATGATGAGAGAATTATTGATTGGCCACCTCCTGCACGCCCCTCGCTGGGGATGGAGCCCACAACCTGGACATGTGCCCTGACCAGGAATCCAACGGTGACTTCCTGGTTCATAGGTCTATGCTACACCACTGAGCCATGCCTGGCGGTCTTTGTGTGTTTTGATGTGAATTTGACTCCTTTGATACACCTATCTGTGACTATGAACCCTTTCTGTGTGCATGGTGGGGCTTTGTGCAACCTGAACTCACATGCATACTGAATCCAGTCCAGTATGTTATCTTGTGTTCAGGTGAACCTAGGACACCTCATGCACTGCCAGAAACAGATAAGTCCCTTCCGTACACTCCCAACTGCTTAGCCACCCTCAAGTGTGCTTTTAACCCACACTGGGAAGGCCTGTGTCTCTTTTCCACCTAGGCGAGGCGGAGGCGGTGGGGCACTTAAATGGACCTCCCTTCCGTCTGGGTGTGTGACAGCCCCCAACACAATCCTCCCAGGCTCAGTCGCCTAAAATGTTCTTGAAAGACATGCAAATATCTTCTCTGCATGGCTTTCCTAGGTTACTTTATTCTGACTCGAACACTTGTCTCGAGGGGACTGGGTGGAGTGGGTCATGTCTGCACATCCCTACTAGTCCCAGCTCCCTCCTCTCAAGGACATTCCACACTCAGTTTTCCTCCGTTATATAAAGGCCTTATGTAAATTATTGCTGGCGTATTAATTTACATATATTGCCCAACTACCTGCGCCGACATTGCTCAATGTCTCATCCCTATTCTTGAACTGTGAGAAGGTGGAGCTGTAAATGACATCGGTGATTTGAGTGGCACATCCCGACCTCACTACTCCTTCCGCAGCGTTCTCGGCTCTGAGAAGATGGGCTTGTCCATGTAAATAGAATTATTTGCATACCCCTCCCGTGTCCTTTGCATAATATTTGCAGAAACTTCCCCATTCAGCCCTTTCTAATTCTGTGCCTCCTCTCGCGCAAAAGGGGCGGGGCGTAGAATTCAAATGAGCCTCGTGTCGGTCGGCCCACCTCCCCTTTTTAGAGTGTGGCTGTTCTGAACGCCCATACCCCGCCTCGCGTGGCTCGCGCCTGCGCACCGTCTCCTCGGCCCGGGTGCGGTCACGTACCCACCCGGAGAGGCGGGGCGGAGCGTCAGGGGCGGTGGGGGCGGGGTATGGCGCGCTGTGCGGCGCAGGGCGGCTGGAACAAACGGCGGCTCCGGGGTCGGAGGAAAAAGCTCGGTGAGGAGAGCTCGGAGAGGCAAGGGAGCGGGGCGGGGAGGGCGCTGGAGTCGGGGCGCCGGCGCGAGCCGGGCAGGGCGTGGGGGCGTGCTCCGGCCCGTGGTGGCGGAGCTAGGCGACCCTGGCGAGGGAGGAATGGGGGTGGGGCGTGGGGGAGGGATCGCGCGACAGGCACGTTGAGTGCCTGCCGTGGCGGTGGTTGAGGTGGCAGCGGGGAGCGCGAGCCTGGCGGAGGGGGTGGGGAGTGGGCAGGGGTCCGAGCGGCCCTCGGGCCCTACCTCCGTCGCCACCTGCGCCCCGACGGGACCTCCGTGCTCGCACCGACGGGAGTTGGTTGGTAGGGGGCGCTCGTTTTTCCCTAGTCCGGTCCCCGAGTGCTTGAACCCTTATCCGCCCTTCTCTGTCGCTGTGGAACCCTTCTGCGACTCCCTTCCGTCCGTCAGTCTGTCTCAGGACCTCCCTTCCGTCTGGATGTGTGTCAGCCCCCAACAGGCTTCCTCTCGTTGGGGTAAGGTCGACCCCTCCACCCCGGTCTGTCCGGCTCTCTTAGGCCCTCCCTCCCGGCTTTTCTCCGGTTTTTCTCTCTGTCCTCCCCCTCCCCTCCACCCCTCCTGTTCTTTTTTGTCTCTGAACACCCCAATTTCCTCTGCCTGTGGACCCCCACATTCCCTCTGTGTCTCTCTGGAACTCCCCAGCAGATCACCCCTATTGGTCTCTATTCCCCACTCTCGCCGGTCCTTTTCTACATCAGGCCCCTCCCTTTCTGTTTGTCTGTCTCAGTCTGAGGTTCTCTCCCCTTGCCCCACTGCAGTCCTCTGTCTTGGGTCATCCACCCAGCTTTACTCCTCCACCTGTCCTCACTGACTCTTATCTGTCAGTGACCCCCTTTCCCCCCCAAATTCTCAGGGTCTTCTCCCCCTAGTTGGCTCAGTTTTTTTGGTCTCAGCAGTCAAGTTTCTCTGCCTTTCTACTGCTCCTCCATCCTTCACCCTTTCCCCAGCCGCTGCCTCTAGCTCCTCAAACATCTCTCTCTCTCTCTTTCTCCAGTAACCCTGACAGGTCCCTTCCCAAGCCCCTAGGGACAGCAGAGGACTTGGGGACCAGCGAGCACCCCCAGGGCACAAGAAGAGCCGCTGCCACCTGCCCTGCCTCACCCTGCCCCACGCCAGGCCCGGCCGGCCCTGCCGCCCCGGCCCCCAGCTGCATCAAGTGGAGGAGGAGGAGGCAGCGGAGGAGGGTGGCATCATGGGCCCAGGCCGTGCCCTCCATGCCAGGGGGATGAAGACGCTGCTACCATGGACAGCCCGTGCCAGCACCAGTCCCTGAGTCAGGCTCTCCCTCAGTTGCCGGGTTCTGTGTCAGAGCCCTTGGAGCCTGGCCGGTCCAGGATGGGGGTGGAGAGCTACCTGTCATGTCCCCTGCTACCCTCCTACCACCGTCCAGGAGCATCTCCTGAGGCCTCAGCAGGGAGTGGGATCCCCAGAGCCACAGCCACTTCCACCTCAGCCAGCCCCCTGCTGGAGGGCTTTGGTGGGCAGGGTGGTGGCGAGCTGCGGCCACTGCAGAGTGAGGGTGCTGCGGCACTGGTCACCAGGGGGTGCCAGCGACTGGCAGCTCAGGGCGCCCGGCCTGAGGCCCCCAAGCGGAAATGGGCAGAGGATGGTGGGGATGCCCCCGCACCCAGCAGGCGGCCCTGGGCCAGGCAGGAGAACCAGGAGGCGGAGGGGGAGGGTGGCCTGGGCTGCAGCAATGGCAGTAGCCATGGCCGTGGTGAGGCCAGTGCCCGCTTGAGGGCGGAGGAGCTTCCTGCTGCACCTGAGCGCCTGGCCCTGGACTATATCGTGCCCTGCATGCGGTACTATGGCATCTGTGTCAAGGACAGCTTCCTGGGGGCAGCACTGGGTGGCCGAGTGTTGGCTGAGGTCGAGGCCCTGAAGCGGGGTGGGCGCCTGCGTGATGGGCAGCTAGTGAGCCAGCGGGCTATCCCACCACGCAGCATCCGTGGGGACCAGATTGCCTGGGTGGAAGGCCACGAGCCAGGCTGCCGAAGCATTGGGGCCCTCATGGCCCATGTGGACACTGTGATCCGACACTGCACTGGGCGGCTGGGCAACTACGTCATCAATGGGCGCACCAAGGTAAGGCTGCCCAGCACACATTCATTGGATGCCTCGTCCTCTGAGTACCAGTGGGTTTGGAGACACTTCTGGGGTCACAGAAGGGTTTAGGCAGCTTCAGTGGAGGGGGTGTTAGAATTTACTTTGGGCTTTCACTCCCTATGGGCACTCTAGAGGTCTGTGTGCTTTCTTCCTGTGGGCCATAGCTTGTGCACCTATAAACCAGGGTTTTGGCCTGTAGCCGCAGTGCTTTTTGATCTTAGCAGGGATTCTCTTGAAGAACCTGAGAGATGCTAACATTCACAGCCCCACACATGTGCATGGGCCATGGTGGGGTTCACAGGTTCATGGGCCCCAGACCAAGAACAGTCCATATGGATGTTCCTGCCTTCGTCTGTCTATCCACACCTGTCCCTGTCTGCATCCTTTTCTGGTCCACCATCCTTTCATCTGTCACTATCTGATGCTTGTCTGTCTAATCCATTCTGTCCCCATCTGTCTCTGGCTGTCTACTCAGCCTCCCAGCCAGGAGAACCAGGAGTTGGAGGGTGGAGGGTGGCAGTAGGTTGTGAGGTCAGTGCCAGGCCGAGGGAGGTGCTGCCTGCTGCTGCTGGTGCTGGACTACATTGTGCTTTGTGTGCCATAGAGTGGTATCTGCATCAAGGACAGCTTCCTGGAGGTGGCACTGGGTAGCTATGTGCTGACTGGGGTGGAGGTCCTGCCCCATCATTCCCATTTCACCCCATCCTAGTCCCTGTTCATCCTGTCTGCCCATCACTGTATCCCTGTCTGGCTCAGATCTGTTCCTTGACTACCTGCCTTTGTGTCTCTTCCTGGTCCCCTTTTCTTTAGAGCAGTAATTAACACTTTTTAGGGCCCTGAGCCTTTTAAGAACAATGCTGATTTGGTTGGACTTCATGGGCAGTTGTCAGGGCCTCCTGGGCCTCCAGCTGCCCATTCTGGAATCTGGGCCAGGAGCTCTGCCCTGGACAATGGTCCATAGGGCCTTTCAGGCCTGCTGACACGATAGTTCTCTTCATGGGGGCTGTGAGGGCCCTGGCCTTGAGCCCAAGGCTTGGTGTCGTTTGGAAAAGGCCCTGTAGGGAGTGCCCACTGCACAATACCAGCGATGCCTGGCTGATGGCACAGGCTGGCTGTATTCTGCCCTTTGGGCATGAGGCTGTGCTCCTGATGTCCCCTCCCTTCTTTCTTAGATCCCATCTCCCATTCTGCCTCTGTGCAGCTTCCCTCTCAGGCTGGAGCTGGCTCCGGAACCAGGGCTCCCCTGGGGCCAAGGCCAGTATCCTCTCCACCCCAGCTGGAACTTGTCCTACTTCCCTCTCCCTCCTGTTACTTGATAGCTGGAGAGCCAGAGGCAGCCCCTCCCTGGGCTCGCAGGAGAGATTAGCGGGAGTTTCCCTGACCACAGGGTGCTCAGCAGCCTCACATCAGGTTTCCCCATCCTTGCAGGTTGGGGGTTAGACCACAAGAGCTGAATGGCTCAGGGCAGGACACTGCTCGGAGCCTTTGCTCATCCAGGGGATAGGAAAACCAGGTTAAGCCTCCAGCTAATCTGTGATGTTTTAGGGGGGAAGAGGGGGTAGAAAGGACAGATCTCTTCCTGTTTGGTGCCTTGGATGTGGTTGTAGACAGGGCCCTGGCTAGAATTGGGGGGTGGATGACTCCCAGGAGGTAAACCAGGGAAGTATTAACCTGGGAGGTAAGCCAGGCTGGACTCAGAAGGGAGGGGAGGAGAGCTCCTCCCAGACCCTCCCCTGCCCCAAAGAGACAACCACTTCGGGCTTCCAGCTTTCAAGGACAACACCTGGGCTCCCTCCCCAGGCTCTGCAGTAAGAGGTGTAGGGTGCTGGGATGGGTGGCCACAGTGGTGATGGGGGCACTGATTGCTCTGGATCATTCTAAGTGGAGCTCCTGTGTTCTCCTGTCTTCCCTCCTCTTCCTCTCTGGTCCCTCTGCTCAGTTGGCCTGTAGGTGGGAGAGAGTTGACTGCCACTGGCATCAGGGACTACCAGAGAGGGCCTGGCTGCTTTGATTTGCCCCTTTAAGAGCAGCTCGGGGGTGGGGCCTGCTGTCATTGGCTCAGTCTCCAGCTTCTGATTTGAGTGTGTGAGTGTGTGGTGGGGCTCTGGGCACATTGTTACCAACAGTCTTTAACTCTTCAGTTTACTGGCTCTGATCCCAGCTGTCCCTTCCCTGAGGTGGAAGGGTGAGGAACAGATTTCCACATTTCCATGTCACTTTGCTTGTTGTCCCTTTCCCTTGTGGGGGAGGAAGTAGATGCTTCTCTGGGGCCAGAGTAGGCTTCCATCCTCCACTCCCTATGGTGTGTGTATATGTGGGGAGAAGGGTGGGGCCTTAAAGGGCCTGTTTCTGTGCCCAGCCTTCGTGTACAAGTCCTATTCTGTGCCAGACTCCAGGGGGTGTCCCTGCTCCATGGTGGGAGGTCCTGTGTGAGGTGCACAGGGCAGGAGGCATGAAGGCTCTGAGGCCCAGAGGAGTGCTCTCCTTCTGGGCACTGGGGAGACAGGCTGGCCCTGGGGCTTCCACGGGGCTGCCTGTTGGGCCAGTACTAGGTAAACAAGTACCTGTGTTTTCACTCCGGAGGGATGGAGTGGAAAGTCAGCCCAGGTGCCTTTAGCTAGGTACTCCGGGCCGGCCCAGAGGCCTTGGGGACGAGGTTGGCCTGGTCAGAGAACAGTCAGGAGGCCGGAGAGGTTGGTGTCCTTGGAAGCTGTGGTCAGGAATTGGCATTTTTAAAAACATATCTTTATTAATTTCAGAGAAGAGGGAGAGGGAGAGAGAAATAGAAACAGTGACTCACTGATTCCCGGCCACAACTTGTTCTTGCCTCCCGGTGAGGTGCTTGCTCAGAGTGCTAACCCGTGTGTGGAGGGAACAGTGCAAAGAAGGTACTCTTTCTGAACCTGGGGCCTGCTCACCGCTGTGCCCTAGTGCCACCCGAAAGAGGAGTGCTCTCCACTGCTGAATGGCCTACCCACCTGGTGGCAGCTCTTCTGGCCTCTTTTCTAGGGCAGGTGCTGTGGTGGATCAGGTGCCCATGTTTAATGCAGAGTGGTTTACAGTCGTGCTGGGTGAGCCCTGGGAATGATGTGTTGGGAGGAGGCCTCGGCAAGCTCTTTTAGCATCAGACACTGATCCTTTTTTGTTGTTGTCAATCCTCACCTGATATTTAGAGAAAGTGGAAGTGAGGGGGAGAGAGACACAGAGAAAAACAGATACATCGATTGGTTGCCTCCTGCACACACCCTAACCCGGGGCCAGGGATTGAGTCTGCAACCAAGGTACATGCCCCTGACTGGAATCCAACCTGGGACCCATCAGTCCACAGGCCGATATTCTAACCACTGATCCTTTTTTAAAAAAAAATAAAATATTTTTATTGATTTCAGAGAGGAAGGGAGAGACAGAAACATCAATGATGAGAATCATTGATCGGCTGCCTCCTGCATGCCCCCCACTGGGGATTGAGCCTGCAACCTGTGCATGTGCCCTTGACTGGAATCGAACCTGGGACCCTTCAGTCTGCATGCCGATGCTCTATCCACTGAGCCAAACCGGCCAGGGCGCCACTGATCCTTTTGATCAGGAATGTTTATCTCAGGGCTGTCTTCCCCTGTGTGGCCTATAGGTTCAGCTGAGTGTTAGTGGGAGTAGCAGCCAGCAGTCTGACCCGGCCTCTGAGTTGAGATGTCAAGACAGATGGTCCCGAGCTGGGGAGGAGCTGGAGGGTCTTCGTGTCAGTGCTTCCTTATTTGCCTCATCCAACCCTTTTAGTGGCTTTGGGCAGAGGGTAGGACTGGGACTTTTTTTAAAATGTGATTTCAGCCTGTGCTTTGGCTTTCTATCATGTGGCAGGCACCATGCTGGGGGCCTTCTCATTTATATCTTGTTCAGTTCCCACAACAACCTGTGACGTAGCTGTCAGTTCCATGTCATGGATGAGGAACCTGAGACCCCTCTCCCTTCCTCCTTCCCCTCACATCCCAGCTCGTGTGGCAGCTCTAAATGAACCTGTGTGTTAGGTCTGTAGGGACACCTGGGCCCTTTACTCACACCACATCCACCTTTTTCCTCAGCTCCTTGATGAGAAAAACAGGCCCTAAGTGGCTAGGCTTAGGGCCCAGCATGGTCAGGGCCGGCCAGGGCAGGGGCAGCTGTCAGGGAGAGGAGGTGAGAACCTTATGGCTAGACCTGTACACACACAAACCTGTACAAGACCTTGAATTAGTCCTATTAGATCTGTGTGGTCAGAAACCTCCAGAGTTAGATTCTCAGAGGAGTTAATGCCATTGCTGTAAACAGAGCAGGTATTATTAGCCCCATTAATAGATGAGGCAGTTGAGGCCTGCTAAGGTGATAGGACTATCTAGGGTTGCCCAGCAAGTTATCCTTGTAGTTGGAATTACATCTCAGGTTCTAGTCACACTCTAGGTTTTGACACCTGTTTAAATATGTAGGAGACATAATTTACTTAGCAGGCATTCTTTGTGGTCAGGCACAGTGGTTCTCAGCATTGCTGTGCATTAGAATTACCTGGGGAACCTTTAAAAATTCCAGGCTCCGCATACATGAGAACTGTTAAGGTAGGCCTGGCATCAGTGTCCCAGGTGGTTCCACCGCAGCCAAGGGCGAGAACCCCTGGTGTGGGCTATGAGGCCACATCGCTGCACGCCAGAAAACGCTGACACTGGTTTTATTCTGCTGAAATGTCTGAGGTGGGGTCTGGTTATCTTTAAAAATGAAACCCTCAGTTCCTCATTAGGCCCCTTCTGGGTGCCAGCTCTGGGGGGGTGGTGGTGGTGGTGGTGGTGGTGGTGGTGGTGTGTGGTGGTGTGTGTGATGGGCTGTTGAAGCCCTGGAGCTGTGGTTTCTGGTGGATGGGGGCTTGGCTAAAAAAGGTGAAAGTTTGGACACCTGAATCAGAGATGAGGAGCAGGGAGCGTTGAGAAAGAGGAGGTAATGGCTGCTTCCCCAAATATCTCTGCTTAGCCCCAGTAAACTACTTCAATCTGTCTCTGCCAGGCCATGGTGGCGTGTTATCCAGGCAATGGGCTGGGGTACGTGAGGCACGTTGACAATCCCCACGGTGATGGGCGCTGCATCACATGTATCTATTACCTGAATCAGAACTGGGACATCAAGGTAGGGTGTGGGGGTGGGGATGAGGGTGGTATGGTGTGCATCCACTTGGGTTTCCACTTGCAGCTCAGCTTCTAACCTTCTCTGGTTCCTCTTCTCTACCCACATGGGGGTGGGGCAGTCTGGCCCCTGGCTCCTCCTGGAGAATGGCACCTCCTTTCCAGCTGTGTGGTAGCAAAGGCCCCTCCTTCGAGGAATGGTGCAGTCGGCCTGGCCCTGGCATAATGAATCCTCCCCTCTATTTCCTGTCTTCTTTAGTAGCTTCCTGCCCATCTCCATGGTGATGCAGACTCTAGGTTGGCATTCATGTTTAAGAGGCTGAATGGTGGGAGGGAGTGCTGTGTGCAGCTGCTATGCCCCTGGTGGGCTCCTGGGACAGTAAGTGCCAGGCTCCTGCCTCACCCTCCGGTCTGCCCTCAGGTGCATGGCGGCCTGCTGCAGATCTTCCCTGAGGGCCGGCCTGTGGTAGCCAACATTGAGCCACTCTTTGACCGGCTGCTCATTTTCTGGTCTGACCGGCGGAACCCCCATGAGGTGAAACCAGCCTACGCCACCAGGTATGACCCATACTTCTGGGACATGCTCAGGAATTCCCCCGAATGACTAGGACATGGTGAAGTACTGAGAGGGGACCTAGGTGGGAACAGAACCAGGCTCAGGGTAGCCTCTGGTGTCACTGGATGTGGTGGCTGGAACGGAAGAAAAGTGATCTCTAACTGCCTTCCGGCACTGCTCTGGTCCTCAGGTACGCCATCACTGTCTGGTATTTTGACGCCAAGGAGCGAGCTGCAGCCAAAGACAAGTATCAGCTAGGTACCTGCTTCCCAAATGGTGTCCCCTCCCAAAAGTCCTTCCTGTTCCACAACTTCACCAGGGCTCTAAGCTATCTCATCCACTTCCGTTTTTCACTAAGTCCCGCTGCCGTTTTCCTTACCTCTGCCCACCTTTCCAAGTCAGCGCTCCTGCATGAGCCCCATCTCTTCTGGTCCTGCCCTCCCCTTCCCAGCTTCTTCATAGCCTCTTAGTCCTGTCCCTGTTGACTCATTATCTCCTGTCCCCCTCCCTCCCACCAGCATCGGGACAGAAAGGTGTTCAAGTACCTGTATCTCAGCCGACTACGCCCACCTAGTGGTCGGCCCCAGAGCTGCATGGACAGACGGCTTGCCTTGATTTCAGGAGAGCCCTGGGCTGGTGCTCCCTGGCCAGCGGCTTACCAGTCTTGGTGCCTGCTCCTACCCCGCCACCGCTGCTGCTTCCGACTTTGCCTATGTCCTGCCTGGTGTGGAGGGTTCCCTTAGTTGCTGAGGACCAAGCAGGGGAGAGACCTGTGCTGCCCTGTGATGGGAGTTGGGGCTGTGACCTGGGCAGGGGCCAGTGCTGGGGGGGCTACCTTTACTGGAACTGGGGCCTGTGTCTTGCCCTGTCTAGTCATGCCCCTCTCAGGTGGGGAGAGCTGGAAGGGGGCGTTGTCACCTCCCACCAGGATGCAGGATTTGGGATTGAGGTGAGTCATGGCCTCTTGCTGGCAAAGGTTTGTGGGGGGAGTATCTGCAAGCCCCCTCACTCCTCCAGCTTAGAATGTGAAATGACTCCCAACCCTCTTGGCCATGGCACCTTTTGGACTAGGCTGCCACTGCTTGGGCAGGTAAAAGGTGCTGGGAGGAGTATGGGTGTGAAAGTCCTGTCATCCAAGAAATAAAAGTTTACCTCAGAGCTACACATACCTGACTCCCCCTCTTCCTCTTGGCAGTGACATGCCTCCATCTGCAGTTCAGGGCCTTGGCTAAACAAAGCGGGTAAGAAGGCCTGAGAGTCAACTGAGAGTGGCTTAGTCGGACCTGGGGGGTGGGGGGTTGGACATTATCCAGGCCTGATGCACTGCAGGGAGAGGTCTTTGTTGGTGGGGCTCCCCACAAGGAGCAGACAGAACTGCTGCAGAATGGTGGTGAAGAAGAGGAGGATCTCTGATCAGGCCAGGCCTGCACCCAATACATCCACTTTCCTGGAGACACAGACTCAGGGTAAACACCCCATGTGTCTAGGCTCTGCCCAAGCTGGCCCCCTTTCTGTGTGGCCCATAACTGGGGCAAAGGGCTTGAAGAAACTGGCCCTTATCCAGAAAGTTGGTGGAGTTGAAACAGTATGGATTCTTGAATTGGATAAGGTCCCCTGTGCAGACACAAGCAGAGAAATCATGAAGGTGCCCTAAGGGGAATGTGCAAGTGCCCATGAACTTGGCAAGATTGCCTTTCATGTAGAAGCCGCTGGGAAGGGGAGCTTTATTTCTTGCTCCCAGGGCTGCACATATGCTCATGTGTGCTAATCTCAGTTAACAGGCGCTCCCCAGCCCTGTGCACAATCCCCAGGCTCGGTGAGCACCTTGGGCAGAAAGTGGCCGCGCAGGTGGCTGTTGCAGGTAAGGCACATGACAGTCCCAAGGGTGGCCCTTGCTCTTCTGCGACAATGTGTTGGTGTACGGCAGGCTTGGGAAGGGTGCCAGACCTACCACGTGTCCAGCTTCACCTGCACGTGGGCTGGGTCCAATGAAGTGTGAGCCACACACACACCCCACTCCCCACCCCTAGGCATTCCTAAACCCTAACCCTCTCAACTTGGGCTTTCCTGCTGGCATACATGCCACCTCTGGGAACTAGAGAAGGAGAAGCCAGTAGGTCAGGGTGGTGCTTGCGATCTCTGTGCTACCGAAGAAAAGGTTATGTGTGGTCAGCACCAAAGTTTCCTCCTGGATGTAATTGAGTCTTTCTGTTCCTGAACAGAGGAGAAGGGTGCTGCTGAGTGCTAGGTGCCTCCTTGTGGGTGGCATGGATGGAGTTGAGGATAGCAGGGGCCTGCACCTTATCCCTTTGGTCTAGGAAGCAATCCATGAAATCATGGGGCTCCCCAGGCTACCGTGTCCCCCGGGTGCCACTGGATTTGCTCAGAGATGAAGACCTGAAGCTCCTTGAAGTCCCAGTGGTGTAGGCCAGGGAGCCAGTCCAGGAGGGAGGGTAAAATGTACACCTTGGGGACAGGATCTCAATAGGACGAGCAAGACAACTAATTTCCCTCCAGGGAGATTGGGCCTGATGTCATACATTCTGTAACTCCTGTTCCCAGATTCTCGGTCCTATTCCAATGATCCACTCTAGGTAGGTGTATGTGCTCAGGATCTGGCATAGGTTGGGCTCCCGAGGATTGTTGGGCTGGCCCTCTCACCCATCTGGAACTCATGATGCGGAAGTTGTCATTGAAGTCCAGGAGCCTCAGAAACTCTGGGTCTTTGTAGTCATAGCGGTTCCCCAAGACCAGGAAACCTAACATTAGAAACCCAGGCATTATCTAGTAGCTGCCAGGTTCTATCAGGGCTCCTGGTAGTGAGGACACAACCACATTATAAAGCTGCCTCCAGCTAGCTCTTGGACTTAACTGGCTTTTTGCATTCAGCGGCCTCTTCCAGCCATTGGCTACACTTGCACCAGGCCCATCTCCTCTCCGAACAGACTGCAGCAATGGTGGCTCAGATTCGCCAAGCAAACCTCCAGGACACTCCTCCATCACAGGGTACCCAACTCGTTTAAGCACTTCTAATACATATTTGCTCAGCGTCCTCCAGGGCAGCCCCATAGAAAACACGATGCCTAGCCTGGCTGGTGCAGCTCAGTGGTTGAGCATGAACCCATGAACCAAAAGGTCACCTCTCAACCCTAGCACTGCTGTATCTTACACTTGGCCTTTATTTTTATTATTATTTGTAATTTATTTTAGAGAGAGGAAGGGAGAGGGGGAGAGAGAGAGAGAGACATCTATGAAAGATAACATCCATGGGCTGCCTCCTGGAGGTCCCCTACTGGGGATCCAGCCACAACCTGGGCATGTGCCCTGACCAGGGATAGAACCCACAACCTTAGTATATGCCCTGATCAGGAACGGAACCCGAGACCTTTGGATGTGCCAGACCATGCTCCAAACAACGGAGCCACATCAGCCAGGGCTGCCTGGTCTTTCTGTGCCAGCCTCAGTCTGCCTGTTTGACAACTTTCTTGCACCAGCATTTCCGAGTCATTACATTACACTTGGCCAACAAGTGCACTTTCTGAGCCCTTGGCACCTTCGGGTCCATCCTAACTTGGCCTGTAGGAGTGCATTCTTGAATCTTCCTGGGCCCATGGCCCCTGAAAACTGTACCCTGTACAGACATGCACCAATGAACAATGTCCAGGTCAGTAGACCACATGTACAACGGTGGTGCCACAGGGTTATATTGGAGCGGGAAAATTCCCGTTGCCTAGTGATGCCATAGCCGTGGTAAGGTCATAGCACAACCCATTGCTCACGTGTTTGTGGTGACGCTGGTGTAAACAAACCTCTTGCCCGTTGTATAAAAGTGTAGCACATGTAATTACGTTCAGAACTTCATACTTAATGATGCTTACAAATGACCAAGCTACTGACTTACATATTTACTACACGACACTTTTAAAAATCATTCATTTAGAGTGTACACTTTCCACTTTAAAAAGTTTGCTGTACCCTTAGCTGGTTTGGCTCAGTGGATGGAGCTTGGGCCTGTGGACTGAAGGGCCCCAGGTTAAATTCTGGTCAAGGGCACATGCCAGGTTGCGGGCTCAACCCCCAGTAGGAGGTGTGCAGGAGGCAGGTGATCAGTGATTCTCTCTCTTCATTGATGTTTCTCTCTCTCTCCCTCTCCCTTCTTCTCTGAAATAAATAAAAATGTATTTAAAAAGTTTGCTGTAAAACAGTATGCTGTGTTACACCTGCAGCAGCCTCATACATCTTCGTGCCTGTTCTCTGTGCTTGACTTAATCTCCTGTTGTTTTTGGACAATAGCATGCTGTATAGCTTGTAGCCTTGGGGCAATAGACCATCCCATACAGCCTACGTGTGTTAGTAGGCTGTGCCATCTAGGTTTGTGTAAGTGCACTCTGTGATGTTTCCACATCAACAAAGTCGCCGAACGTCACATTTCTCAGAGCGTGCTCGGTAGTTAAGTGGTGCATGACTCCTGGCTCCTGAACACACTTATGAAACTACCCCAGGTGACGTGTCTATTAGCTTGGCACTCCTGTGGCCTGTGACTGACTCCTAAGGACTCACACCTGAGCCCTTGTCACTGCCATGCCCATTGCACTTGGAGCCCTGTATGCTGTTCCTGTCTCCCAGATGCTGGCTGAGTTCCTAGTGCCCATCAGCCTGACACTTCTGTGCCTATGTTTATTGCTCCTGGGTGCCTTCCCACATGTTGGCCCCTCCTATACTCATAGTTATGCCCTGCCCTGAACTCCTGCCATCTCCATTCCCCATGCTCTGGCTCCCAGGTGCTCCCAAATGTCCTGTGCCCATGCTGCTGCGCTCCCTGGTCCCAGTCCCCCAAGGCCCCAGTGGGCACCTCCCAGCTAAGGCCAGATCATGATGGCAGACAAATTTATCCATCATTCCCACGGACTCTGGGGTGTGGGCCAGAGGGGCAAGACCCAGGCCTGGATGGGCCAGTGGTAGGGAGGGATGTGGCTGAGTCAGTACTTGGAACAGACTGTTCAGGAATGCAGCCCACCCAACTGCCTGCCCCTGCTTTGCCAGATCCAGCCTTCCATTCCACCAGGTGCCTGGCCCAGGGCCCAGACCTGGGGAAAGGGTGTGGGGCTGTGCAGAGTCTAGGACTGGGCTTGTCTCTGGGAGTGCCTCTTGGTGTCTCTATCTTTTCTGATTCTTGTTTCATCTCTCAATGTCTTCTTCCCTTTCATTCTTGGTCTCTCTCTCTCTCTCTCTCTCTCTCTCTCTCTCTCTCTCTGTTTTCCTCTCAGTGTCTGTCTCTGTTCATGTCTGTTCTCTATCTCTTGCTCTCTCTTCAATATGTTTTTCCCCCTCCCTCTGTATCTTTCCTCATTCATCTTTACCTTAATCTTCCAGTCTGTGCTTCCCTGCCTCTGCCTCTGCCTCTGCCTCTGCCTCTCTCTCTGTTGTGGATCTTTCTACCTGCCAACCTTTTTCTGTCTAGGAACTTAGTGACTAGGAGGGTGGGGTAGGGCGTTGACTCCACACGCAGTGGCATTATTTGGGTGCAGCAAGCATACCCTCCCTTGACTCCACTCTGTCAGGCTCTCTAATGAATCCTTTCTACTAGGGTGTCTTCAAGAGCAGGCATTTTGTCTCGTTCACTTCTGTGTCCCCTGCACCTAAATAGTGCTCAGCGCACACGCTCAGTGACTGTTGAATGAATGCATGATTTTTGTCATTCCGATTTCATTTCTGCCTCTGTCTCTAACTCAGATTCTATTTCTCTCAGCCTCTGTCTTTTGCTGAATCCTTGAGACTGTCTCTCTTCCTGCCTGTCTCTGTGTCTCATCTCTTTTTAAAAAAATATTTTTATTGATTTCAGAGAAGAGAGAGAGAGAGAGAGGGAGAGAGGGAGAGAAAGAAACATCAGTGATGAGAATCATCGATCGGCTGCCTCCTGCATGCCCCATACTGGGTATTGAGCCTGCAACCCTGGACATGTGCCCTGACCAGGAATCAAACCATGACCTCCTGGTTCACAGGTCAGCACTTAACCACTGAGCCACACTGGCCGGGCCTCTGTGTCTCATCTCTAGAGGCTTCTGCCTCTCAATACCCCTTTTTCTTTTTCTCTCAGGTCTCTGTTTCTCTTCATCTCTGTTCCTTCTTAATTTCTTTGTTTTAGAATTTCCTTGCCTTCTTTCTCTCTGGGCATCTCTGTCTCTCCCTTCCTCTCAGTGCTTCTCTTCTCCTCTGTCTCTGTTTCTGTCTCGCTCCCAGTCTTTGGTTTTCACGATCTCTTTCTGTTGTCTCTATGTATTGGTCTCTTCCTCTCTCTCTCTCTCTCCCATCTCTCCATCTTTCTCAGGAGCTCTGAGTCTCTCCCTCTTTCCTTGCACCTCTGCATTCATGGCTGGGCCTGGGGGCAGACTCTATGTGGCCTGTGGTCAGACAGCATAGGGATTAGGGAGAGGATGCCCCTGTGGGGACTGCCCGTGTGCCTCACCTCAGCAGAGAACTCCCAGCTTCTGGGTGGCCTTGGGGAGACCTCATCAGGGTAGGGCCTCAGGGCACCACCGCCCATGGCTGGGGTCTAGCCCCACTCTGCCTGACTCTGGCTCAGTGAAGCCCATTGATAAAAGCTCCTGTCAGCAGGATGTCAGAGAGGCCCCAGGCCTGAGACTGCTATCCCAACCCCAAAGGGAGGAACGATCAGACAAAGGACTAATCCAAGGAGAGGGGTGAGAAATGGGGGACAGTTTCCTTCTTCTGGTGTCTCACTTTCCCATTCATTGCCCTTCCTCTCTGTGTTTCCTGGTCATTTGTGTCTTTCCTTGTCTCTGTCTTCTATCCTCTTTGCCTCCTCTCTGCTCAGTCTGCGTATCTGTGCTTTCCTCTGTGTGTCTGCCTGGTGAGATTGAGAGGAGCAGTGTTGGAGCCAGAAGATCTGTGTTCCAATCCCAGCTCCGCCCGTTTCTGGCTGTTATCTTGGGTGAGTCACTTCCTCTCTGAATCTCAGTTTGCTCATCTGTAAAAATGTATAATATTGTTTTGCCTCATGGGGCGAATTAGATGAGGAATTTAGAACTGTGTGGGAATAGGAAGCACTATGTGCTAGTAATGGTTATTCTCAGTCTCTGTGTCTGTTTATATCTCTCCATCTCACGTTCTCTCTGCTTACACTTCCATCTTTGTACAGCATCCTGTATCTCTTGAAGACCTGTTGGTACCTCTCTGGGGGCTGTCCTTTTCTCTGCCTTGGATTCTCTGCCTCTCTTGTCTTCAGGCCCTCACAGCCTCTATATTACAGTCTATCTCCAGGTAACCATTTCTCCCCATTTCTAACCACCCCAAGAGTGAAGGTAGAACTAGTCACAGTTAGGTGCTTTCTCTCTCTGCAAGCCAGACCTCCCTTCTTTCTATCCTAGGGGACTATCTTCCTCCCTTTAACTCAGTGACGGCAGGCAGGTTTGAATGCATTATAATTTACTAGGAAACGATACAAACGCCCCCCCCCCCAAGGGTGAGTAATAGAGTTCTGTGGGTAAAACAAGGCATGCACCTCCCTGAGGGGTAGGAATGTGGCAGGCACAACGTGAGGGGAAGCGAGTGTGACAGCGAGAGGGATGGGGGCACAGTGGACCCAGAAGAGGGGTAGAACAACCCTCAAGGGTGAGCCTCGTTGCCCCCAGGCGAATCTGGAAGGGACACGGCAGACTGAGGAGACCCGGCTGAGAGGGGTCGGGTGGCGGTCCTCCGGCGCCCCCAGCGGCTTCCGCGAGGAGCTCTGCAGGATGGCGGTGGAAGGGCGCATGCGCACCAAGAACTGGCCCAGGCACAGTGGATGGCCTGCGGAGGTGGGGGTGGGGGAGCGACCACATAAGATGGGGTGAGATGCTCCAGCTCCAAATTCCCAGAGGAAAACATGTGGATAACGGTCGGGGACGTCACAGACGACCCATCTAAAAATCTGGAAAAAATGCTTTAAGTAAATCCTGGACCAGAATAGCTGATACAAATGCAACTTCATGGGTTCACATCCTGGCTTTGCCGTAACTAGTTCTGTGATCTTGGGCACACCACAGTTTCTGGGCATTAAAAATGGGATAATAATAGTGCGTCAATAGGTTGCTGTGAATGGTAAATACAGATAAGGCGGCGAGAATATAATGCTTATGTAGGTCTTACTATGTGCCATGCACTATACAGCTATTAATTTAATCCTCATAACAACTCGAAGAGGTGGGCCTTATTATTATCTCCATTTTATAGATGTGGAAATTGAGGCACAGAGGTGAAGTGACATATCTAAGGCCATACACTTTGGAGATGACAGAGCTGGGGTCTGGCTGCAAAGCCCCGCTCTCAGCCACTGCGGGGGCCTGATATGGCGGGGATCTCCCTTTTCCGCGTCCAGCACGGAAAGAGAGATCAACGAACTGGTTCTAAGTGGAGGCGGCCAGGGATTGAGAAATAAAAGAAAGAAAGAGACCAGACAGAAAGATAGAAACAAAGCTGAGAGCCAGGTGGGACGCCATCCTCTCTGATGGAGAGGCAGGGACCCTGAGCCTATGCCGCACATTTATTTTATACCCCCAAATACCAGGAAGTAACAACAAATCTTAGGATCAAAGGAGTTTATTTGCATTCTTGAGTAGGCCCAAGCATTCCTGGTGCTTGCCTGGATTTACATATCAAAGCCTGCTAGGCCAATACCTGGGCTGATATGAAGGCCAAGCTGATAGCATGTCCAACCTTTGTGGGGAAGCATGTTCCCAGGGCGTGGTTCTGCCTATCGCCCTGAGTTCAGCTGACAACAATTAAAGAAATGCCCATGTGCCTTCCCAGGCGGCCCGCTACAAGCCACCACTCTTAAGTCCTTCTCAGAGGCAGCGCCTGGCACACAGTATACAATATACGAAGTTACCTGTTATTAGCCCCCCCATTTATTTTCCTTTCTGATACTGAGTTGCACAGGAAATATTTTTCCCAGTTGGGTAAAGATGGAAGCCAAGAAAAACTAGAGCCACTTCACCAGCGCCACCTAGTGGAGAGATTGACAGCGACCACTTCCAAGTTAAATTATTCTCGGGCCTCCCAATCTCCCTCCACAAGGATTTCAGTCATTAACTGCCTGTAGGAGAAGAGTTAGGAGGGAGAATGGATGTCTCTGCACATCCCAAACTGAGGACAGGTGGGATAAAGTGAGAGGGTTTGGAGGACTGGGCAATCATTGTAGGTGGGAATGAGGGGCCTGAAAGACTGACTCTTGTCCCCAGCTCTGTCATCTCCAAAGTGTATGGCCTTAGATATGTCACTTCACCGCCTGAGAAGGTCATGAAGGCAGGGCTTTTCTTGAAGGACTGATTGGCATTAAAAACAAAAAACAAAAAAACAGGTTGAATTCCTGGGGGGTCAGGAACTGGCTGAGGTCATTGAGGACTGTGTTAAGGAGGGGGATGATGCTCGCGCCCAGTGTGGGAGGCAGAATCAATGGTGCAGAAGGGCTGGTGGGTTACCCAACTGGGATTTCCACTCTGCAGGGTTGGGAACTCGGTGAGGAGGTGTGTGCAGCATAGGACTCCATCAGGGGTCCAGGAAATGTGTTTGGGTGTCTGGGGTTCCCAGTGATGGATGCTGGAAACTGTGTTGTTAGGGTCTGAAGCAGGGATATGGGATATCCCTCCGTGTGGGAATGGATTTGGGGTTTCTGGGGAGGAAGTAGTCTCTGAGAACAGCTTTTAGGCACAGGGGATCCCCAGGATGAAGTCTCAGACCCTGTTAAGGGGATGAGGTCGGGGGTTTTGGATCAGGGCCAGTCCACTATGGTGAGGGATGGGGCCCTGGACAGGGGTTGAGGTTCTGGATTTAAGGCCTCAGAATTTGTTGCTAGGGCCCGCTGAAGATTGATAGGGCCTGGGATCCTTGCCAGAGCCTCAGATGCCGGTTGCAAGAGCCTGGGATGCCTCTCTTTAGCCTATCAAGTGTCATCGGTCAGGTGTCCAGAGCATTTTGGGTAACAGGAAGCCGCGAAAGGTCGTGTCCTGAATGCTGGGTGCGGCAAGTTCATAGAATGACCCTGAGAAATGCTGCATCTGGCGGATTATCGCATCCGTGCCAGGCGTGGCTATTCGGTCCCCCAGAGCCCACAGCCAAACGCCTCCGACCACTCGGTAGGTCTTCTCTAGAACGCGGCTGGCAGTCGAGGGTATCAGCGGGCTCTGCTGGGTTGGGAAGAGGTGTGTGTGTGTGTGTGTGTGTGTGTGTGTGTGTGTGTGTTCCAGTCATCGCTTCTTAGCCCGGGTGCTTCTACAGGGGTGCTGGTGAGGGTTAGCCAGAACCTCCCGTCGGGAGGAGGGGTTGTGTTTAGAGAGGGCGGTGAGGGCGGGTAGGGTTGGTGCGGTAGGGGCTTCGGGCTGCTTGGCCCGGACCCTGATGGAATTCATGGCGGGTCTTCAAGGACCAGGCCCGTTGGAGTGTGGGTCGAGTGGGTCGACGGGGCGGGCGCAGAGAGACTGGGGCGGGGCAGGCGGCAAGAACCCTGGCGGTTTCTGTCCTGGAGGCCAGGGCCCCGGGATAGACTGCGAGGCTGTGTTTGGGCAGAGGGGTCGCGGTCAGTGCTGTGTGGCGTGCGTGGCCAGGCCAGACTGTGTGGGAGGTCATAGTTGCCGGGAGGCCCCTTGGCTGAGGCTCTGGGGCCTGACTCTGGCCGGGCTCTGGGCGGCTCGGCGGTTGCGGGGACAGGGGGCAGGGTCAGAGGTGGGCCGCAAAGCACGGCCTTGCGGGCGGGGTCGGGTCGGGGTGGGGCAGGATGTGTGGACTGCGGGAGCCACGTGGGTGGCATCAGCCTCGGTGTGGGGTTGTGGGTTTAGCTGCGGGAGGTTCGGACTATCAATCATACTGGGCGGGGCTGGGGCTTATCGGGTCTGGGTCTCCAGGAGAGGGTTGGCGCCCGCACCGTGCACTTTGGGGCACGTCAGGAACGCGAGGAGGGCGTCCACAGTGTGGCGCCCACGGCCTCGGTGTCGCTAAAGAGAACGTCATGGGTGGCCATCAGCAGGGTGTCCATGTGGAAATGGCTCAGCGGGCGCTGCTCCTCCTGCAGGCGTAAAGGGGTGGGGATACGAGCCAGGACTGCGGGTGCGGAGCCTGTGCGCCCCATTCCCCCCAGATCTACGTAACTGCTACTGGGTGCTAGCTCAGTCACTCCTCTGTTTAACTTCCTTTTCTCGGGGGGGGGGGGGTGTCTGGGAGCGGGGGAGGTCGGGACAAGGAAAAATCTAAGCCGCAGGGCTCACAATCAACAGATCCTGCATGACTTAGCTGTTAAATTAGCTGTGGGACCGAATGGCTCTGGGCTCCAGCTCGGCTTCCCCGTGTGGTTAGATCATACCAAACGTGCTCAACCCGAGATCCCTGTTGGTTTGAGACAGAGGCAGCAGGTCAGACCAGAGATGGGACTTCCAGGCAGTCCCATCTTGTGCTATCTTGGTGAGGAAGCAATCAATGAAGTCTCGGGGAGAGATGGGGTCGAGGGAGGCCTGGTGGTCGCGGGCGCTGCGGGCGATGAAGTCCTTCATGCGCCCCAAGTTCCGGGAAAGGCGTCGGTGCGGGCCGGGCACCCCGTCCAGGAAGCTCGGAAAGATGCACCACTGGGAATGGGGGCAGAGTTGGAGGGGTTTGGAGGAGTAGCAGGGTGTGTGCGAGTGAGGGTCAGGGTGGCCAGGTGGGCAGGGGCGGGGTCTTGAGGGGCAATTAGGTTCTGGAGAGGCCGAGTCGGGAAGAGGACTGTGTGTGAGCGGAGACCCCAACCGGGAGCGGGCATGGGCGTGGCTAGGCGGAGCCGTGTAACGTGGGGGCGGGGTCAGAGGAAAAGGGGCGGGGCCAGACAGGGCCAATTGCTGGATTTTGTCCAATGCCTTTTTCCACATGGATGGGCTGCCTCCTGCACGCCACCTGCTGAGTATTGCTATAATGTGATTTTTGTTTTTCATTTTAGGGGCTGCTTTTAAATCATCTCCGTTCACCCCCTCTACCCCTCCTCCTTGGTTCTCCCAGTGATTTTTGATCCCCTCCCATCTTCCCGCTTTACCTGTGTGTGCTCCCTGGGCTCACAGTCCGCTGGAATGCTGCCCTTGGGAACCACGTTTGCCCTCCTGGACCAGTCCGGCCAGCAGGCTGACCTCAGCTCTTCTCACTGTGGCCAGTGGTGGTCATTGGCTCTGGAGCTGGGCAAAGGCTTTTTCACCTTTGCCATTCCAGGCCCTGAGTCTGGGTTTGGGAGGTGGGTTTGCGCGGCTGTGGCAAACTGATAGGCCAGGGATATGGGCCTGTTTGGAGCCCTTGGTTCTGTTTTCCTGACTGTCTATATGACCTTGGCAAGCCCCTTTCTGTCTTGAGCAGGAGTTTCTCATTCTCCAGGGCCTGGTTCCACAGGTCTTCCTACTACTCTGTTCTCCCAGTTTGTCTCTGAAATTGTATATGTCTCCCTTTGCTCCTGCCTATCCAATCTCTTTACGCCTTTTTGTCTCTCCTATCTCTCTCTCCCACTTGGTCTTTCACTCTCTATTTTGTCTCTAGTTCTCTATGTGCCCTTTTCTTTTTCTGTGCTTCTCTCTCCCTGACAGGCGCGCTCTCTCTCTCTCTCTCTCTCTCTCTCTCTCTCTCTCTCTCTCTCTCTGTCTCTCTTTCTCTCTCTCTCTGTCTCTCTCTCTCTCTCTCTGTCTCTCTGTCTCTCTCTCTCTCTCTGTCTCTCTCTCCCCCCTCCCTGTAGTGGGAAGGATTGATTTTAAAGAGAGAGGAAGGGAGAGGGAGAGAGAGAAACATGGATAGGCTGCCTCTTGCACTGAGCCTGCAACCCGGCATGTGTCCTGACCAGGAATCCACTGACAACCTCTTGGTGCACGGGACAACACTCCAGCCAGCGGAGCCACCCAAGCCAGTGCAGCACACATACATTTTAAATGCAATAGCATATTTTCAATTTCTCAATAAAGCCTCATGCATTCTGTTGTTCATTTGTTCATGTTTCGTTATGTCATTATTAACGTCCCTTTATTATTTACTGTGAATTTATGTCAACATTGCCTTACAGCCAGTTTATTATGTGGTAAAAACATTTGCAGCAAAAAGGCTGTGGCAAAGGTGCTTGTGGTGAAAGTACCTGGAACCGTGCCGCCTCCCCAGGTCGGTTTACCATTCCCATGGGGGTGGGGGAGGAAGTGCTGGTGGATCTTGGGGAATTGGACACCTTGGGTCCCAGGCACATGGTGAGAGAGAGGTGGGGCCCCTTCTTGTTGAAGGCCCAGAAAAGCCGGTTAAGGGCAGGTCCTGGCAGAGGTGTGAAGGTTTAATTAAGAGATTAGGCAGCTCTGGTTTCCCTTAGCATCTAGTCCTACTTCTGGGGGCGGGGCAGTACTGGATTCACTTCAACCCATAAATCACTTTCCTCTGACCCTAGAACTGGGTTGAGGGGCTTGATGGAGACTGCCTCACGGGGCAACCTGAGATTCATGGGAAGGGAAGCTTTAAGGGGCTTACGTTCTTCTTAAGGTCTGACTTGCTCCCCTGCTACAGAGGGAACTTGGGGTAGAGCGGGATGGACGATAGAGCTTCTTCACCTGGGCACCATTGATGTTGGGGCTGGGTAATTCTTGGTGTGGGAGCTGTCCTGTGTGTGGCAGGATGCTTAGCAGTCTCTCTGGTCTCTACCCACTAGATGCCCGTAGCAGCTCCCCTCCCAGGCACTCTTCAGTGTCCCCTTAGGGACAAAGTCAACCCGGTTGGGAAGCACTGGTGTAACGGAAGGAACTGAAATACACCAAGGGCCGCTGAACCCTCCTCTTCTCTAATAGGCCTCTCCTTGACCCACAACTCGTACACTGCCTGCCCCCCTCCAACTTTCCAGACCCCTTCTTCTCACCTCACTCTGTTGATGACCCCATTTCTTATGTCATGGAGAAAACAGCAGCAATCAGAAGAGAGCTAGCTCATTCTCCCACCGCCATGCTTGCCTGCCTACCAGCATCCGGGACACATATGCAGACTTCTCCGTGTTGTGCTGGCTGGGTTCCAGGTTCCAGTCCACCAGCTCCTCCCTGGTGACGGCAATCCCATGGCCCTGTGACTGATGACTTTCTCTGTCCTGTGTTATATTTTGTGTGGATGTGTCGGTGAATTTTTCCTAGTTTATAATTTTTTGAGGTAAAATTTACATATGATGAAACATACAAACCTTACATGAACATTTTTTGAGTTTTGAGTGCACCCTCTTGGGTAATCAAAATTCTTCTGAAGACAGAGAACATGTGTAGGCTTTCTTAACACCAAATCACCAGTATTGAGAATATCCTACTTACAAAATGAAACATTTG
The DNA here is from genome assembly GCA_026230045.1 of Corynorhinus townsendii. Lineage (NCBI taxonomy): Eukaryota > Metazoa > Chordata > Mammalia > Chiroptera > Vespertilionidae > Corynorhinus > Corynorhinus townsendii. The sequence continues at coordinate 39,781,918 of JAPDVU010000011.1, forward strand.
TGTCAAAAATTGCTTGTTAATGTGAATTAAACCCAGACCATTGATAAAAAGTCAATTTATTAACAACAAAACATAAAAAATGACACTCAGTACAATACAATTCTGAAAGCTTCTGTTTGGTAAAATTTAGGGTATTATGGGGCTAGATTATTTTATACCTGTCTCCAAATTATATTCTTTTAAAAAATATATTTTATTGATTTTTTACAGAGAGGAAGGGAGAGGGAGAGAGAGTTAGAAACATTGATGAGAGAGGAACATTGATTAACTGCCTCCTGCACACCCCCTACTGAGGATGTGCCCGCAACCAAGGTACATGCCCCTGACCGGAATTGAACCTGGGACCCTTCAGTCCACAGGCCGACGCTCTATCCACTGAGCCAAATTGGTTAAGGCCAAATTATATTCTTTTTAAAAAATTTATTTGAGAGAGAGAAAGAGAGAAACCGATTGGTTGTTTAATTAAGAGTTTCAGTTTATGGGACAATACTCCAACCAGCTGAGCCACACTGGCCAGGGCTATTGGCTGATTCCTGTACGTGCTCTGACTGGGGATTGCGCCCACAACCTCAGTGTGTTGGTAACTGAGCTGCCCTGCCAAGGCCCAATTTTATTCTTTTGCTTTTCCCTTTAGTGACATATAGAAAGAGTATGGGCTTTGTGCTTAGTAGTTTTGGGATAAAATTCAGATTCTATTACTTAAAAGCTGTGTGACAATGAGTGGGTTACTGAATATCTTTGTACCTCAGTTTCTTCATAGGTAAGATGGACATAATACTTTACATACCAGCCTAAAATTCAGCGCCTAGTCCAGTGTCAGAACTCAAAATTGGTTATAAAAGCAAATGAATCATGTCAGAAATGTTCCTGGCACATGGCAGACATTTAATAACAGATTTTTATACACACACACGCCCGCCTGGTAATTTTTGATTGCATGCCAGGCATTGTTTTACAATGTTGGGTGATAGATATTTTTGAATTTTATTATGTGATGCAGTTAAGCTACTTACAATTTTTTGTGAACTTTTGATTTTGATATAATTTCAAACTTAATGAAAAGTTGCAAGAATAAGACAAGAAACTTTTAGGTACACTTTCCTCTGATTCACAAATTGTTAATATTTTGTCACACTTTATCTGATTCTCTCTTTCCCCTATTTCTCTATGAACCATTTGAGGGTAAAGCTATGGACCTGATGCCCCATTACCTCTTAATTTAGTATGCATTTCTTAAGAACAAGGACACTTTTAAACATAATGACAGTACTATTATCAAAATCAGGAAGTCTAATGTTGATACAGTATCATTATTTAGTTCCCAGTTAGTTTTAAAAATTTGCCAATTGTACCAATAATGTTCAGGATAGCAAATTTTGTTCTGGTTTAGGATCCACTTCAAGGTCACTCGCTGCATTGGTTATCATATCTGTTTAGTCTCCTTTAATCTCGGGCAATTTCTCAGCCTTTATTTGTCTTTTAAGCCATTGACATATTTTATGAACACAAGCCATTCGTTTTGTAAACTGTCCCTCAGTTTGGGTCTATGTGTTCCCCCCCACGATTAAATTCGGATTATGAGTTTTTGGATGAAAAATCACGGAAGTGTTTCGTTCTCAGCGTACGATAGCAGGAGGCACCAGATTCAGGTTGATCAGTGGTCGGTGATGTTCATTTTGAACATGAGGTTAAAGGTGGGGGGCTGCCATAATTCTTGGTTGAGAAATCACTCATATTGCCTTCCAATGAACACACTTCTCTTCTACTTGATTCACATTCTTTTCTTGGATCCCAATAGCTTTGCCCCCACTTCTCCTACCTCATGACTGCTCCTTACCTTTGTCTCCCTCATCTCCCTGAGCTCCAAATGTTGGGGCTCAGTCCTTGTGTCTATTCTCTTGCCCTTAGTATTCATTACCTAGTTGCGCCATCCCAGCCATATGACCTTAAATACCACCTTATGCTTAGGGCCGCCAAATTTGTGTCTCTGCCCCAAGCTCTCTCCTGGGTTCCAGTCTGTAATCCGACTCAATAAATCCAAAACACTACTGCCCTTCCCCCAGGCTTCTCCTTCTCAGTAAACGGAACCACAAATCTTCCATGATCTGGATCCTCTCAGCTGCTTGAGTCCCACCTCTGCCAATTCTCTTCTTTCTTGCTCTGCTTCCATCACACTAACTTCTTGCTGTTTCCTGAAAGAAGCAAGCTCATCTCACCTTTGCACTTGCTGTTCCCATATTCTCCCCATCACCTCCACCTCAAATTGACATGGTTTGCCCCCTTAGTCTGTTCAGGCTGCCATAACAAAGTAATACAGACTGGGTGCCTTGTAAACAGCAGAAACAGTTCTATAGGCTGGAAGCCATAGCATGGTTGGGTGAGATCCTTCTTCCAGGTCACAGACTTCTGTATCCTCAAAAGGTGGAGGGGCTAGGGATCTTCGTGGAGTCTCTTTTATTGGAGCATTAATCCCATTCATGAGGGCTCCACCTTCATGATCTAATAACCCAGAGACCCCACCTACTAACCTTTGGGGACTAGAATTCATATGCATTTTGGGGGGACACCAAATTGAGGTGAGGACCATAACACCCCTCACCTCAATTAGGCTTCAATTCAATAATACATCTCCAGAAAAATTTATCTAAACTATCAGCCCCCTCTTCCACTCTTACCCAACCTAATTTTTTCTTCATAGTAATTATTAATATCTGAAATTCTTTTTTTATTAAAAAATACATTTTATTGATTTTTTACAGAGAGAAAGGGAGAGAGATAGAGAGTTAGAAACATCAATCAGCTGCCTCCTGTACACCTCCTACTGGGAATGTGCCCGCAACCAAGGTACATGCCCTTGACCAGAATCGAACCTGGGACTTTTCAGTCCACAGGCCGACGCTCTATCCACTGAGCCAAACCAGTCAGGGCTGAAATTCTTATATTTGTTTATGTTTTTACACTCTGTTTGGTATATGTCGAAGTTTTTGTAAGTTTTGTTCACCACTATATCTCCAGTGCCTAGAACAGTGCCTGACACAATGTAGATAATCAATAAATTCACACTGAATAACTGGCTGGATGAGTGAATTGAATATGGTCAGAGGCTGGTCTGCTTATATGTCTGGAGTCTCATATACAGTATACCCCCATGTTCATTGCAGCACTGCTTACAATACCAAGATATGGAAGCAACCTAACTGTCCATCAATAGATGACTAACTAAAGCAGATGTGCTTCATATATCAGTATACAATGGAATATTACTCAGCCATAAAAAGGAATGAAAATTTGCCATTTATGACAAGATGGATAAACCTAGAGGGTATTGTGCTAAATGAAAAGAGTCAGAGAAAGATAAATACCATGTATATGGAATCTAAAAAATAAAACGAATAAAGAAAACAGAAACAAACTCATAGATACAGAGAATATTTTGAGAGTTGCCAGATGGGAGAGGATGTTGGGGGATGGGTGAAAAAGGGTAAGGGATTAAGAAATACAAATTGGCAGGTATAAAAATAGTCACAGGGATGTAAAGTACAGCGTAGGGAATTATAGTCAATAATATTATAACAACAATGTATAGTGCCAGATGGGTACTAGACTTACTGAGGTGATCACCTCAGAAATTATATAAATGTTTAATCATTATATTGTACACCTGAAACTACTATAATATTGTATGTCAATTGTAATTTAAAAATAAACATAAAGAAGTCTGGAGTCTTATGGGGACTGGAATTTTAAGGACTTTCAAATGTCCTTGACCAGATTAAAAAGAAAGCATACTGTTTAATTCCATTTACATGACGTTCAAGAACAAAGTGAATCTAAGGTGATTAAAGGTCAAATAGTAGTTACTTTGTGGGGGTTGACTGGGAAGGGGCATAAGGCACATATTCACGTGTTGAAAGGTGAAGACTTGGCACGGGGTGTCTTTGCCTTGCCCACCTGTCTCTGCGTGACCGCTCCGTAAGGCTGAAAACGAGATTAGAGGTTGACCTAGTACAAGCTAGGGGGTTCTAAGAGGGTTACAGAAGTCCCTCTTGCATCCTGTCTATAGGCCATCGCCCCATGAAGGGATTTCAGGGGAAAGTAATGAATGAAGGAGTGTAGTGAAGGGTGGTCCATGTACACCACACAGCAGAGTTGTGGTTTGGGGTAACTAATGAAGGAGGATGGTAAGGGGTTTTGGAAGTCCTTTTCGTTGTCTGATTAAAAGCTTTCATGCAATGGAAAGATACAGAGGAGGATGAGACATGGAAGATATTTGAAAAGTCTTTTTAAAAATTACACATTTGGGGAGAATCCAAGATGGCGGCGTAGGTAAACACCTAAACTGCTGGCTCCTACAACAATTTAAACTGCAACTAAAGGACAAAACGTCTATCACCCAGAACCACCGGAAAGCTGGCTGAGTGGAAGTTCTACAACTAGAAGGAAAAAGAAAAGAGCATTGAGACGTGCACTAGCGCTGAAAAGCTGAGGTATGGAGGTGCGTGATCCGGGCTGGCTATGGGCGACTGGGTGCGTTGCTTTTTTCAACCCCAACGGAGACAAGCCCCCGATTACTCTGAAATCCAGTCTCTGGGGAGGCGCAGGGGACCCAAACTCCTACGGGGAGAAGCTGGACTGTTTGCCAGAGAGGGTGGCTTGCTTGCAGAGCTGCGCGCAGGAATAATTGTTTACGGCACTGGGGCACGGGACTCGCGGATGCCATTGGGGACACAGAGCCGGCTAACTAGCAGCCATTGCTGTTTGCCACGCCCTAACCTAGTGACACCCTGAGGCCCCGCCCTACAAACCCACCCAAGCTCCAAACAGCTCAATTAGCATAAGAAAGGCCTGCCCTATCACAGCTTAACCTAGCAAACTTGCAGCCTGGGTCAGACAGCTCCAAAACCTCCAAACCCCAAGCAAAGAGGAGAAAACTGCAGCTCTCACTGTAGCTCCTGCTGAGTGGCCTCAGACAGTAGCTGACCTGCACCCCATTGGAGATCCAGAAGCCAGTGTACCTAGTGGTCAGTGTGAGACACCAGATTTCAACTCCTCACATCCATAAGTGACACATTCAAGAGGCAGACTCAGTGAGCACCAAAGCCTCACTGAAACAAGTCCTGCCCCATAAGCGTGTCTTCAGTGCAGCAGTTCTTCCATTATAGACACAGGGAGTGCTCACAGCTAATTGGCCTGGAGGTCAATTCCTCCCAGCGTAACAACAGCAATTAAGGCTTAACTGCACCAAGACTTTGCACTCAGCCCACAAAGGGGTGTACCAAGAGCGTCCACATCAGGTGATTGGGGAGGCTGAGCTACTGCCCCCTATAGATCACCTACCACACAAAGCCACTCCATCAACACAGGGAAGCAGCCAAAATGTGGAGACAAAGAAACATGTCACGAATGAAAGAAACGGAGGAAAGCAAACAACTGGATGACATAGAGTTCAGAACCACATGTATAAGGTTACTCAAGAATCTTCTAAAAACCGCTGAGAAACTTGATAACACTTCTGAGGAGCTTAGTGAGACCTTCAAGGACCTTAATGAGAATGCCAAAAAAATGGAAAAGGACCAGTCAGAAATGAAGCATACACTGTCTAAAATAAATATACAGAAACTCAACTGTAGATCAACGTACCCCAAGAATCAAACCAAAGATCTGAAATATGTGGAAACAAAAAACATCCAACCAGAAAAACAAAAAGAAAAAAGAATCCAAAAATATGAAGATAGTGTAAGGAGCCTCTGGGACAACTTCAAGCGAACCAACATCCAAATTTTTGGGGTGCCAGAAGAAGGGAGAGAGCAAAATATTGAAAACCTATTAGAAGAAATAATGACAGAAAACTTTCCCTACCTGGTGAAAGAAATAGACTTACAAGTTCAGGAAGAGCACTGAACCCCATACAAGAGGAATGCAAAGAGGACCACACCAAGACACATCATAATTAAAATGCCAAGGGCAAAAGACAAAGAGAGAATATTAAAAGCAGCAAGAGAAAAACAGTTAATTACCTACAAGTGAGTACCCATACAACTGTCAGCTGATTTCTCAACAGAAACTATGCAGGCCAGAAGAGAGTGGCAAGAAATATTCAAAGTGATGAACAGCAAGAACCTACAACCAAGATTACTCTACCCAGCAAAGCTATCATTCAGAGTTGAAGGTCAGATAAAGAGCTTCACAGACAAGAGAAAGCTAAAGGAGTTCATCACCACCAAACCAGGATTACACGAAATGCTGAAGGGTATTCTTTAAGAAGAGGAAGAAGAAGAAAAAGATAAAGACAAAAATTATGAACAACAAAATGACATCAAACACATACCTACCAACAAGTGAATCTAAAAATCAAGTGAATGAAAAATCTGAAGAACAGAATGGACTGGTGAATATAATAGAATCAGGGACATAGAAAGGGAGTGGACTGACGATTCTCAGGGGAAGCAGGTGTGAGGGGTGCGGGAAGAGATTGGACAAAAATCTTACTCCTAAAGATGAAGACAGTGGCGGGGGGTAAGGGCATGGGGTGGGGTGGGGAATCAGGTGGAGGGGAGCTATGGGGAAAAATAAAAGAGGAACACCTGTAATAATCTGAACAATAAAGATTTATTAAAAAAAAAATTACACATTTGGAGCCTTGGCTGGTGTTGCAGATAGCACAGAGAGAATTTGTTTACTCTTTGCTCAGCTTCCCTTGATGATAACAACTGGCGTAACCACGGTACAATGATCGAAACCAAGAACTTGACATTGGCACAACATTATTAACAAACTGCAAACTTCATCCAGATTTCACCAGTCTTCTCTAGTGTCCTTTTCTATTCTAGGAAGCTAGCCAGTCTCCCATGTTGTATTTAGTTTTTGTTCTTTCTAAAGCTCCTCCAATTTGGGACAATGCATCTGTTTTTCATGAATTTGACACACACAAAAATTTATTATTTTTCAATTACAGTTGACACACAATATTATATTAGCGTCAGGTGTATAACATAGTGATTAGACATTCATGTAATTTAGAAAGTGATCACCCCAATAAGTCTAGTACCCACCTGGCATCTACATAGTTGTTACAATATTATTGACTAGTGACCTTGACACTTTTTAAAAAAATATATTTTTATTGATTTCAGAGAGAAAGGGAGAGGGAGAGAGACAGAGAAACATCAATGATTAGAGAGAATCATTGATCAGCTGCCTCCTGCATGCTCCCTACTCGGGATTGAGCCCACAATCCAGGCATGTGCCCTCAACCAGAATCAAACCTGGGACCCTTCAGTCTGCAGGCCGACGCTCTATCCACCGAGCCAAATCGGCTAGGGCAGTGGTCAGCAAACCGCGACTCGCGAGCCACAAGCGGCTCTTTGGCCCCTTGAGTGTGGCTCTTCCACAAAATACCACATGCGGGCGCACACGTACAGTGCGAATGAAACTTCGTGGCCCATGCGCAGAAGTCAGTTTTCCGGCCTGGGCGAGTCTATTTTGAAGAACTGGCTCTCAAAAGAAATTTCAATCGTTGTACTGTTGATATTTGGCTCTGTTGACTAATTAGTTTGCCGACCTTGACACATTATGGTCAGCTAATTAGTAGGCTATGATGTTTTCTCATGACTATATTGAGATCATGTAGTTTTGGCAAGAATTGCACAGGAATGGTTTGCCCTCCCCAGTGCGTCCTGTCAAGGGTACATGATGTTACATCTTACCATTGACAGTGTCAACTTGGATTACTTGCATAAGGTTTCTGGAGGAATCTATTCCAGATCACAAAAATCTGTTTTTCCTCACATTTTTGCCCACCAATGCTAGCAGCCATCAGGGGACCTTGCCCACAGTGTTACTGTGCTGTCCTCATAGTGATTTCCCATTTCCCTCATTCCTCCCACATAGATCAACTGCAATTCTTCCACAATGTGGACTTGCCTCTTTCCCCCTGTGCATTTATTTGTCCATTTATGTATTTACATCACTGTGGTCTACTGGGTATTCATTTTACGCCACGGTTATAATCCAAACTTTCTTTATTTTTCAAGTTGTCTCAGCTTTGATCATTGGGTGCTCCTTCAGGTTGGCTTCTGTTTCTTGTTGACGTGGCCCATCTTCTTTGACCACATCCTTACTTTCTGGCACCACGGGTGCGGTGATTATACAAGGGAATTATATCAGGGCATGGCCATGTGGGGTCATTTTTGGGATTCTGTTTACCACAAATGCTACAGGAAGTTAAAGTTATTTTTCCTTTCCTTATGCTTTCCCCGCTCTGGAATCAAGCACTCTCCAAGGAGTCCTGGCTCCTCTAAGCCAGTGGCAGATGAGGGAGTGGGGCACGGGTGGAGTGAAGTGAACTCCAGTCCTACCGAGGGCCAGTCCAGCTCTGAGAGCGGCTTGCTATCCCACAGATTTATTTAAAAATATTTTTATTGACTTCAAAGAGAAAGGGAGAGCAGAGAGAGTTAGAAACAACAATCTGAGAGATAATCCCTGATCGGCTGCCATCTGCACACTCCCACTGGGGATTGCGCCCCAGGCATGTGCCCTGATTGGGAATCCAACTGTGATCTCCTGGTTCATAGGTCAACACTCAATCACCAGCCACACCAGCTGGGCATGAAAGGTTTAGAATCATTGCATTCTAGAACCCGAGAATCCCAAACCCACCCCATTAAGACTATTGCCTGGAATTTTGCAGAACTGAGAGAGAAGAAATTACCCCACGTCCACCAAATCCTTTCCTGAGTGTACTTTCTATCTGTCTGCATGCTGGGATCCATAGTGGTCCTCCTCCTCCGTTCCTGGACATAAGGAGCTCCTGCAGCAAAAGACACTCATCCCGCATTCCCTTCTCCCTTCTCCTGGGGACTCAGAGTGCTTGCTCTGACATGCAAAGGGTTGGGGGCATTGGGGATGTGGCTTCCTTACTCAGTCACAGGCCTGGAGAGCTGACCTGGGGCTGGAAGGGGAGACAGGGGAGCTGATGAAGTGAAGACAGTGAGACATAAGGAGCTGGGGATTTGAGTGGAGCAGGAGGAGAGGAACCTCCTCTTACAGGCCTATCCATGTGGGTGAAAACACCAGTAAGCAGTTTTCCTAGATTCAGCATAGTGGTTGCATTGGAGGAGAATAAGCGAAGGAGAAATTGGGAGGGGGGTACACTTGGAAGAAAGTCGCAGGGGAATCCAACAGTTCCAGATATTCCACCTCAGCGGCACAGGTGACAGTCAGTCAGGAGGTGAAGGACGGCGAGGAAAGGTAGCTTGTACAGGAGAAAGTTCGAGGCCCGGGGACAGGTATAGGCGCATCACAGAACTGCCTGGGAGGGAGCAGCAGCAATGAGGGAGGCACAGCTGGAAGATATCAGGAAGGGAGTTATCACACGAGTGGAACAGTCAAACATGCAAGCTCCTGGAGGTGGAAGATTCCAGAGGCGGGAGTGAAAGACAAAGAAGGGGGCCTGGTGAACCACAAACGAGACAATAACCAAGGTCAGGAGGACTGTCCAAGTCCGTGGCTAGTGTCTGCTGGACCTGATAGTGGCTGTCCATTTATTTTATTTTTAAAAATATATATTTTATTGATTTTACAGAGAGGAAGGGAGAGGGATAGAGTTAGAAACATGATCACTTGCCTGCTGTACAACCCCTACTGGGGATGTGCCCACAACCAAGGTACATGCCCTTGACCAGAATCGAACCCCGGGACTCTTCAGTCTGTGGGTCGGCTCTATCCACTGGGCCAAACTGGTTAGGGCATGTCTGTCCATTATAGACTGGGCATTGGCTCTCAGTCCCAGTTCCCCTTGTAGTCCCCCTCACTTGCTGGTGACCTGTCAGGCCCCCAGGGGCACTTAAGTATGGGGGGAGGTGGGACTTGGGTATCAAAGGGCTGTGACTGCCAGTCTGAGGAGCACAGATTTTGTTTCCTAGGCCCCTGAACAAGGTTGTGGAGCAATGGGTCTCATTGCACACAGTGGTTAACTCTCCCTTGGTGAGTAAAGGCGAGCTGAAGAAGCTGGTGGCTGAGAGCTAAGGCAGACACCTTCAGGTTGTGTGTGGACAGAGGAGACAGGTTTCCTGGGAAATGAGTGAGAGGTGCAATAGGGGAGGGACGGCCACTCTGTCTGAACTGGGTTCTGTGATCAAGATGCTGTCATTCTCCACCGGAATCACTGCATCACCGCACACCTCCTCCTTGGAGCCAGATGAATCTTTCTTAATATGACCATATTTTTAATGCATTCGTTAATGAAGTCAATGAATGTCAATCAAGGGTCAACTAACTATAAGTACCGGAATACAGCAATGAATGAAACAGAAAAATATTTCCTGCTCTCATGGAGCTGACATTCTGGCTGTGATAACTTTTCTAGGGGCGATGCTAGAAGTGGAATTGCTGGGTCACAGGCATGTGCAGCTTCAACTGGATAGGTATTGCCAAATTGCTCGGCAAAGTAGTTGAACTAATTTATGTTCCCACCAACAATGCACAAAGATTTCTCTGTTGTCCTTCCATACTTGATCCTATCAATTATAAAATTTTGCTAATCTGATGAGTGTGAAATTATATCTTATTTTTATTTACTTTTCTCCAAATGGCTACTGAGTTGAACAATTCCTAATTAAATAGCAGCCATTTAATCTCCTCCTCTGCGAACTGCTTCTTAATATCTTTTCTTTCCTATTGGTTTATTATGAAGTCTAATCCTTTGTTGTAAGGGCTCAGTCCCTTTTAAGGAGTTACCTGATTGGCCAGTCCCTCCTAGGATGACTTTACTTGGGTTTAATTAAAAATTAATTGATTTGGGTCTCTAATTACAACGGCAAAATCCCTTTTGTCATATGTCACACAGTCATGGGAGCATGTCTTACTAGATGCACATGTCCCACCCCACTGAGGAGAAGGGGATTATACAAGGGCATGGGTCATGTGGGGTCATCTTTAGAATTCTGCTTATCACAAATATTATAGGAACTTAAAGTTATTTTTTCTTCTCAAAGACATTTTTGTTTTCATAATCTACCTACCGTGTTTTGCTGTTTTGTGTTTCATTCATTTATACTATTACATTTATTATTTCTTTAACTTTACCTTTTTTTGGTTAATCCTCACGAGGATATTTTTGCATTGATTTAAAGAGAGAATGGAAGGGAGGAGGAGGAGAGAGTGAGAGAAACACCTGTTAGGACTATATGGCAATACAATCCTTACAACATTTGTAAGCTTCCCGCCATAGGAGATCAAAGACCAGGAAAACTTGCTGGGCACCAGGAATGAGACCATACAAGGAATTAGAACTGTCCTAACAACACCTGATTGCATTCCATCCGCATTCCAAGCTCACCACCTCATTCCCCAGACCCACTGAGGACAAGAGCTGTCCACCTGAGACTGCGTATAAGGATGAAACGCCAGCTCCGGGGTGCTGCCATCATCGACCCAATTGTCCCAGTGCTGTGCAGCCCTTCCCTTTGGATATCCCACCCCCATCCCCTGTCCTTAAATAAATTTAATTTTTGTTAATCCACTGTCCAAGATGGCTATTCGACTGCCCGCACACTACCCATGTTAGTCTTTCAAATCTGATGTGAGAGAGACACAAGGATTGGTTGCCTGTGGAACTGATACTGCGGCCAGAACTGAGCCTGCAACCTAGGTACATGCTCTTGGCTGGGAACTGAACCCAAGACCCTTAGGTCCGTGGACTGGTGCTCTAAGCACTGAACCACCAGTCAGGGCTACTTTTATCTTTTAAGGACTAACTCTGTTTTTTTTACATAAACACTTTATTAGTGGTGAAACATCTTCCCGATGGGTCTTGTGCTCCACCCAGACAGCCAGCACCCAGGCACACATTCAGTGCAGCCTCTGAGCTCCTCGCTCTGCGCTCTGACTCCAATGGAGTGAACACGTTGCCCTCACGCACGGGGCCTTTCGCGTTTCGGATGATGGAACAACCGGTCCTGCCCACCAGCTGGGTTACCCTGGATAGCTTGATAGGCTGCATAGGACTCGTGTCCTTGATGGCAGCAACTGTCCGGTGGAAAGGGATCACTGTGTTTTGTTATTTTTGATTCTCCTATATTAGATGCTAGGCTCATTAATTTTCAGTTTCCTTAAAAAGTTTTTTTTTTTTAGAGAGGAGGTGAGAGAGAGAAACACCAATTAGTTGCCTCCCACACATGCCCCGACTGGGTGTCTAACCTGCCACCTGGATAGGCACCCTAACCAGGAATAAAACGGTGCTGTGGTCAACTGAGCCACCCAGCCAGGACACTTTTCAGTTTTCTTATTTCCACATTAAGCACTTCACTCTACAGTCTGCTTTACCTGCATCCTCTAAATACTCAGCTTTAAACTTTTTGTTTGCTTTTGTTTTTCTACTAGAGCCAGGTGCACGAAATTCGTGCACTCATGGGGCCCCTCAGCCCAGCCTGCACCCTCTCACAGTCCAGGAACCCCGAGGGGATGTCCGAATGATGGCTTAGGCCAGCTCCCTGTGGCAGTGGGACATCCTTAGTGCTGCTGTGGAGGTGGGAGAGGCTCCTGCCACCACTGCTGCGCTCGCCAGCTATGAGCTAGATTTCTGGCACACTGACCACCAGGGGGCAGCTCCTGCATTGAACGTCTGCCCCCTGGTAGTCAGTGTGCGTCATAGCGACCTGTTTTTCCGCTGTTTGGTAGATTTGCATATTAGCCTTTTATTATATAGGATTACAGTTGATATTCGATATTATTTATATTACTCTCAGGTGTATAGCATCCTCTACTGTACTGTTGATCCCCTGTAAATTTATTCTTTATTTCAGTTAGTGTCTGCTTCATTTCTGACTTATACTTTTATGTGTTGATGTTCTCACTAATTTTTTTTCTTTTTTTAAAAAATAAATCTTTATTGTTCAGATCATTACAATTGTTCCTCTTTTTCCCCTCCATAGCTCCCCTCCACCCGGTTCCCACCGCACCCTCTGCTCTTACTCCCCCCACACTGTCCTCATCCATAGGTGTATGATTATTGTCCAGTCTCTTCCCCACCCCCCACATCCCTTTCCCCTCGAAAATCATCAGTTCACTCCCTTACTATGCCCCTGATTCTATTATATTCACCAGTTTATCCTGTTCATCAGATATTTTATTCACTTGATTTTTAGATTCACTTGTTGATAGATATGTATTTGTTGTTCATAATTCATCTTTATCTTTTTCTTCTTCTTCCTCTTCTTAAAGAATACCTTTCAGCATTTCATATGATACTGGTTTGGCAGTGATGAACTCCTTTAGCTCTTTCTTATCTGTGGAGCTCTTTATATGACCTTCAATTCTGAATGATAGCTTTGCTGGGTAGAGTAATCTTGGTTGTAGGTTCTTGCTATTCATCACTTTGAATATTTCTTGCCACTCCCTTCTGGCCTGCATAGTTTCTGTTGAGAAACCAGCTGACAGTTGTATGGGTGCTCCCTTGCAAGTAACTAACTGTTTTTCTCTTGCTGTTTTTAATATTCTCTTTTTGTCTTTTGCTCTTGGCATTTTAATTAAACTGTATCTTGGTGTGGTCATCTTTGGATTCCTTTTGTTTGGGGTTCTGTGAGCTTCCTGGACTTGTAAGTTTATTTCTTTCACCAGGTGGGGGTAGTTTTCAGTCATCATTTCTTCAAATAGATTTTCAGTATCTTTTTTAAAAATATTTTTTATTGATTTTTTTACAGAACGGAAAGGAGAGGGATAGAAAGTTAGAAACATCGATGAGAGAGAAACATCGATCAGCTGCCTCCTGCACACCCCCCACTGGGGATGTGCCCACAACCGAGGTACATGCCCCTGACTGGAATCGAACCCGGGACCCTTCAGTCACAGGCCTACACTCTATCCACTGAGCCAAACTGGTCAGGGCAGGTTTTCAGTATCTTGCTCTCTCTCTTCTTCTGGCACCCCCATAATTCAGATGTTGGTATGCTTGAAGTAGTCCCAGAGGCTCCTTACACTATCTTCATATTTTTGGATTCTTTTTTTTTTTTTTTTTTGCTTTTCCAGTTGGGTGTTTTTTGCTTCTTCATATTTCAAATCTTTGACTTGATTCTTGGGATCCTCTAGTCTGCTGTTGGATCTCTGTATATTATTTTTTATTTCAGTCAGTGTATTCTTAATTTCTAGTTGGTCCTTTTTCATATCCTTGAGGGTCTCACTAAATTTATTGGCCTTTTCTAGGAAATTCTTGAAAAACCTTATAACCGTGGTTTTGAACTCTATATCCAGTCATTTGCTTTCCTCCATTTCTTTCATTTGTGAGCTGTTTCTTTGTCTCCACATTTTGGCTGCTTCCATGTGTTTATAGTGTGGCTTTGTGTGCTAGGTGTCCTATAGTGACACCCTTATGAGGCAAGGCTTGTTTCACTGGGCTTTGGCACTCACTGAGTCTGCCCCCTGAGTGTGTCTCTTATGGATCTGAAGAGTTGTAGTCTGGATGGTCTCTCTCTGACCACTGGGTACATTGGATCTTTTTTTATTTTATTTTATTTTTTTATTGTTTGAAGTATTACAAATAGTAGTATGTATGTCTCCTCCCCCCCCACCCCCATTGACCTCCCCGCGGCTTCCCCTACCCCCCAGTACATGCCTTCACCTGCCTGCCTCCCTGCTCCCCCCAGTATCTTGTATCCATTGGTTATGCTTATATGCATGCGTACAAGTCCTTTGGTTGGTCTCTTACAGCCCCCCTTGCCCAACCTCCCCTGCCTTCCCACTGTAGTTTGACAGTCTGTTCAATGCTTCTTTACCTCTGTATCTATTTTCCCCCCATTTCTTTCCTTTAAAAAATTTTGCCTCTGCAGACTAGAAATAAACATATAATAACAAACAAAAAATGTTTGAGTCCCAATTTCAATGTCCAACAGTTCTGAGTCCCCATTTCAATGTCAAACAGTTTCTTATGTGTACATGTCAGCAATGATATTTGGATTGGGTACATTGGATCTTGGGTCTCCAAGGAGAGAAGCCACCCAGCAGGAGCTACAGAGAGATCTGCAGATTCCTTCTCTTTGTTTGGGGTTTGGAGGTGCCCAGATGAGGCCCAGCTGTGATGCAATGCAAGCTGCTGTTGTGCCTTGGGCCTTCCTTTGGAGGCTCTGGAGATCTTTGACACAGCTGCAGTATGTTACGTTTCAGATTGTAAAGGGCCAGGCCATTCATATGCAAAAGCTTCTGCACACAAATTGGGTGGGGCGGGGTCTCAGGGAATCACCAGGGTGGAGCAAACAGCAATGGCTGACTGTCAGCCCTTCCTGGAAGAGGTCCTCTGTCTCTGTGTCCCTCGGCACCATGCAGGAACAATGATTGCTGCAAGCACCTCTGAGAGAAAGCACCCCTTGAGTTCTGCCTGATGCCAGACATTCCAGTTTCTCCCTGTATGAGTCTTGGTCCCCAGAGTACTATCTGGAACTGGAGTTCAGAGTAGTTGGGAGCTTGTGTCTCCCTCCCAATTGAAAAAGACAACAGCGTGCTAAGTTGCCAGCCCTTTTCGCGCGTGCCTCCATACCTCTGCACTTCACTTCTGCACCTCCGCTCCTCCTCTGAGTCTCAGTGTGCTTTTCTTTTTCCTCCTAGTTGTAGAATTTCCACTCAGCCAGCCTTCCCATGGTTCTGGATGATACCTGTTTTGTCTTTTAGTTGTAGTTTTGAAGTGGTTGTGTGAGGCAGCAAGTTTAGGTGTTTACTTATGCCACTATCTTGGTTTCTCAAGCCTGTGTCTTTTTAAAAAAAATATTTTTTTGATCTCAGAGAGGAAGGAAGAGGGAGAGAGATATAAACATTGATGATGAGAATCATTTATTGGATGCCTCCTGCACATCCCTCTGGGCAACCTGAGCATGTGCCCTGACTGGGAATTGAACCTCATCCTTCTGGTACATAGGTTGGTGCTCAACCATTGAGCAACACTGGCCAGGCAGGAAGCCCATGTCGTGACTTCAAGCATTAATCAATTAAGAAACTGGGAGAGTTAATTAGTTTCTCTCAGTTTACTCATCTGTACATTGAGGATAATAGCAGCATACAACTCTTAGGGTTATTGTAAGGATTCAGTCAATTGAAAATTTAAAGGTGCTTAAACAGGACGTGTAGCCATTGGCAGTTTCCAAGCTTTGAGGCATCTGGTCACACTTTAGTTTTTACGGCAGACTTGCAAAGGAGGGAGCCATGGCCATCATCATCCCCAAGATTACACAGGGGCTGGTAACAAAGCCTGGGCAAGAACCCTGGGCCCTTGCCTTCCCCCACCCTGCCTCTCCTAAACCCCAGAGATGCCCGATCTCAGCTGAGAGCTGAGCTGCCCTTAGTTGTTAGTTGGGGAGAGGCCCTTCCAAAGTCTGGAGTCGGGTGAAAGCACAGGTTTGGACAAGTAAGATCTGGGAATAGTCTTGGTGGATGAAAGGTGATTCGTCCCGTGGACTCTGGCAGTATTTGCAGTCACACCCATGTTCTCTGATACCTTTGGGATTATGGGGATTAACTTCAGCCCTCTTCTCTGTCATCTCTGTGTGTGTGTGTGTGGCAGTGAACCAACCTCAAACCTGGAGGAGCCAAGCTGGCCCCAGCTAGCCTCTTCCACACAAGCTGTGAGTAAGAATGATTTGTGATAACTGGTGAAAAGAAACCTCAGCTTCATACAATAGCGGTGTAGCCACAGAGAAGCTGTGATGTCATCTGTAAAGATAAATGCAGAAGAATCTTGGATTCTAAATTTTGGGGTTTCCTTGACTCTAAGACTTGGGGAGTCTGAGGTTCTCAGATTATCATTCTAGTAATAAAATTTGTTTCTAAGTCTCATGGATGTCTCTTTATGAAGAATTGCAAAATGATGCTGTGCATTGTTAAGGGATGAAGTGCACCATTTGTCTGCCACTGATTTTGAAGTGCATAAAAAAACAACAACAAAAAAACCAGATGCCCTAGCTGGTTTGGTTCAATGGATAGAGCATTGGCCTGCAGACAGAAGGGTCCCAGGTTTGATTCCAGTCAAGGGCACATACCTGGTTGCAGGCTTATCCGTGGCTTAGGCCCTGGTCAGGGCTTGTGCACGAGGCAACCAATTGATGTGTTTCTCTCACATTCATGTTTCTCTCTGTCTTTTCCTCTATCTTCCACTCTCCCTAAAAATCAATGGAAAAGTATCCTCTGGTGAGGATTAAAAAAACCCACCCCAAACAAACAAACAAACAAACAAACACAAACAGATGAGTTGATGGATGGAGGCATAGATTTTCGATAAAGCAAGTAGAATAACACTAATTGTAGAATCTAGGTGGTGTCTTATTGTACAATTCTTTAAACTATTCTGTATATTTCCAAACTGTCATACTAAAATGTTAAGAAAATATGATGCTATTGGCTTCTGTCTCTTAGTGAAGACAGTTGCTTCTTTGGGAGAGTTCATCAGTTGAGATTTTCAAATGTTGGCAGAGTCAGCACTCAAGACTAATGGGAGAGTGTAACAGAGCTTGACGAAGGCTTTCCCGACAAAGATCCGGGATTAAGACTTTTGTGGCAGCCCAGCTGGTGTGGCTCAGTGGTTGAGTGTCGACCCAGGAACCAAGATATTGTAGTTTGATTCCCAGGTTGCAGGCTCAATTCCCAGGAGTGGGTGTGCAGGTAGCAGCCAATCCATAATGCTTCTCTCTCATTGATGTTTCTATCTCTTTCTCTCTAAAAATCAATAAAAACATATTTAAAAAAAGACTTTTTGTTACAAGTGGTGGAAGTCTAACTCAAACTAGTTTAAGCGACAATGAGAATATATTTTTAGGAGCTTTGGGGCAGGTCAAGAGGCAGCTATGCTGGATTCAGGCTTTACATAATATCTTTAGGATTTTGTTCTTCTCAATCTCTTCGCTCTTGTCTCTCCTTAATTTTATTGTCTAGCAGGCTTTATTCACGTGGGGGTAGGAGAGTTGTTGGAAGTCTGAGGCTTATCTTGACTGTAGGAGAATATATCAGTCATTCCTTGGCATCAGTCACAAGGAAAAGGGAGAGAAAGGGGAACCAGAGACCATTTGGGGTAGTGGAGTCAAGCAGACTCACATTCAAATGCTTCCTCTGCCACTTGATAGCTGTGCACCTTGAGCAGGTCACTTCCCCTCTCAGAGTCTCAGTTTCTGCATCTGTAAAGTGGGTGTGATGGTAATACCTCACTCCATGAGGACTAACTTACATAATGCATATAGTGTTATATTGTAAATCAGAAGATGCCTTAATCAATAAGCCAAATTTATTTGGAGTCCTGTTCTCTAGCGCTAGTGGGCCCAGAGGAAAATCTTGCTTCTCAAATTCTGGGGCCAATATGGTGGAAGTCTTCCTTATTTATATGTTTTTCAGCTCTTTGTTTTCCAAATTTAGAATGAGACTTCCGGACCTTCTGAGAAAAAGTCCTGTGTGCTGGGACAGGCCATGAGACCATATCTCATGGCCTGGCCTGGCGCCAGCACTGACAACTCTGTCTGGGGCATAGTTTATGACCTCTCTGGAATGGGAAGAGTAGTCTTATCTATACTAATAAAAGAGAAAGATGCAAATGACCGCCCCTCCATGATGCCACAAGCCACACCCACCAGCCAATCAGGAGCGAGTATGCAAACCAACCTGCCAAAGATGGAGGGTTAATTTGCATATGCAGGTGTCTAGTGCTCCAGGAGGCAATGGTGGAAGTGGCCTGGGAACATCACAGGCAAGGGGTTGCTGAGACCCAGGTCGGGCCTCTGGCCACAATTCCACAGCTTCGCAGAGACCAACTCTACCAGGCCGCCCAGAGGCCATGTGGCTGGGCCACAGGGTGCCCGTTCAAGATGTGACACAGAGAGGAGGTGCGGGAGGAAATCCAGAGAATGGGATGTGGGGGTTCAAGACTCACTTCCTTTGGACTTTGTCCTTCTTGGTCTTGGTCCTTTTTTTTTGGGCCTGGAGCGCAAGCACTGCAGGAGAGAGGGATGGATGAAGGCCAAATGTGGAAGAAAGGAGGTGACTCAGGTGAGGGTGGAGACCTAGCAGAAGCGAGAGGCCCGACTGCGGGACTGCCTGAGGTGTGGCTCCAGAGCGAGTGCCTCAGCTTTGGCAAAGTGGCCGGCCAGGAGGCCGGCATTCCAAAGGGCGCAGAGAAGCACCTCACCATCCCTCTATGAGGACACCCCACACAGGTGCTGCCTTTGCCAGCAGGCTCTGGGCGACATCTGCAAATGCTACTGCAACCTCTAACATTCTGGGCAAAGAACTGACCCTGTGCCCCTCTGGGTACCACGCTTGCTAGGAGTGTGCTATCACCAATGCCATAGATCAAAGGCAAAAACCTGGTGAGGCAGGGTGCGCGAGAGGGGGCTCGGGTCGGGCCAGGGGCCTGCAAGCAGGGATCTGCCTTGCCTGCAGAGAGAGAGGTTCCGCAGTGGCCCAAGACCAGGTGGGCCCAGCCAGGGATCAAGGGCCATAGAAGGACTCCCGGGCAGAGGGGCAAAGACCTGCAGCCCTGGGGCGGAGGTTGAGGGGTGGCACCACCTCAATGGAGGGGTGCCACACTGCAGGGTACCTGGCTGATTGAGTCGATTCAGAGAAGCTCCCGGCACTAACCCACTATCCTTCACACTTCAGAGGCGGCGACTCCTGCCCCTGCCTTGGCCCAAAAGCAAGCCTGCGCCCGCTCTGCCCCGTGGCAGAGCATGCTGTTGCAGTGAGTTCCCACCTGCTCCAGAGAAGGGCGGCAGTAAAGAATGGGAGAGGGAGACCGGGGAGAGGCAAGAATGTGGAGCATCTGCGATGAAGAGGTGCTTGAGAAAGAGGCTCGGAAGCCTGACGGGAAGGTTTATTCTGTTTGTCCGACGGCTGCCCCTTAGGAAGGGCAGAGAGCATGGCTCTGAGGGCTCCCTGTATGCTGAGTCAAGTTCCACAGCCAACTGGAATTGGCCTCAGTTTCCTGGTCTGTAAAATGGATTAAGCGTGTCCCAGTGCCTTCACTGAGCTTTGGTGACCAATTGAGATACTATAGAAGGAAAATGAGGGAAGAAGTGAGAAAGAAAAGGAAAGGCGAACAACATAAAGGAAATACTGGAAGGAACCTGTAAACCCATTGTCACTTAAATAGGGAATACAGTCAATAGTGTTATAATGACAGTATGATGCCAGGTGGGTACTGGAAATATCGGGGGACACTTTGTAAAGTATATGATTGCCTAACCACTATTCTATAACTAATATAAAACCTGAAACTAATACAAAATAATATTGAAAATTATTGAAAATAAAGAAATGAAAACAGGAGTGAAATTTTTATAAATTTCAAAGTTTAAATACAGGCTAAAAAAGAAGGAAGGGGGAGAATAAAAATAGTGTTTTTCATTTTGCCACTTTATTGTCTTTTCA
The DNA here is from genome assembly GCA_026230045.1 of Corynorhinus townsendii. Lineage (NCBI taxonomy): Eukaryota > Metazoa > Chordata > Mammalia > Chiroptera > Vespertilionidae > Corynorhinus > Corynorhinus townsendii. The sequence continues at coordinate 39,802,306 of JAPDVU010000011.1, forward strand.
GTACATGAAAAAGAGAGTTGTCTTTATATGTTGCTTTTATTCTTTTCTAAGTCATTATCTCATTTGAATTTCAGGGCAACTTAAAGACAAGATAATTATTCCCTCCACTATTCAAAGAAAGGAAATCTTGGTGTCCGGCCCCAATGATTCAATCGTCAAGCCCTTATTGTAAAGCAGGGTTAGTAAAATTTTCTGTGAAGGGTCATATCTACACTAATAGAAGCCTTGGGGGTGATCAGGCCAGCAGGGCAGGGTAGTTGAGGGCAATCAGGTCTGCAGAGGAGCAGTTAGGTTGTAAAAGGCCAACAAGGGAGCAGTTAGGGGGCAATAAGGCAGGCAGGCGAGCAGTTAGGAGCCAGTGATCCAGGATTGTGAGCAGGATGTCCCACTGCCAGTTTAGGCCTGATCCCTAAACAGGCAGTCAGACATCCACCTAGGGGTCCCAGATTAGAGAGGGTGTAGACCAGGCTGAGGGACACGCCCCTTCTGTGCACGAATCCCATGCACTGGGCCACTAGTTTTCCCCTATTATTTAAGCAAGCAAGCATTTATAGAAGCCAGAATAGCAGGGTTAAATTTTAAACAGCAGTTTTACCCAAGATGGAGATTACTATGTTTCAATAGAACACCTAGCCCAGCTCTCATCTCACTGTAAACCAGGCTTTCTTGGCCTTGATGGTACTGACACTTTCGGCCAGATTGTTCTTTGCTGTGGGGACTGTTCTATGCATTGCAGGGTGCTCAGCAGCATCCTTGGCCTCTGCCCACTGGATGCCAATGGTACCTCATCTCCAAGTTGTGACAACAAAAGTGGTCAGAGAAGGTCCCTGGGCACAGACCTGAAGGGACTGAGGGATCAAGGAGCCAGGGGGATCTGGGCAGGAGTGTCCCCGCAGAGTGCTTCATGGGGACACATTTGATGTGACCTTCCGTTTTATCACCGCGAGGCGGTGCCTCTGGAAGGTGTGGGCAGAGGACGAGGTGGTCTCATACAACACCCCCCACCACTAGGTTGTCTGTGGAGTCTCAGATTTGTTCCAGAAAAGCGGGCTCCACTGTTCCTGGACTCCGGACTGCAGTCAGCCCAGGCCCCTGCACCCGAAGGTCCGAGCAGGGGTCAGCTGGGGTCCCTGTGGGTGCCTGGCAGGAACCACAGGTGCTGAGCAATGCCTGGTCACCCTCGCAATGAGATGCTGCTGCATGTGGCGATGGGCGCTCTCGCGGGACAGTCCGTGCAGAGTGGGATCCATGATTGCAGTACCAGCTGTGTGCCACCAGGAACCCCTGGGCACGGAGTGCCGGGAGGCACGCACATGCGCAGCCCTGCGGTTCACAACAGCAAAAACGGGCCACCCGCGTGTCTGCAGAGAGAAAGCCGGGCTCATTCCTCCAACGGCACACACCGCAGCAAACAAATCCACTCTGTGCCGTGGGCTTGGGGAGTCCCAAGCCCCGATGTGAGTAGGAGACGCGGGGCACGGGGCACATACAAATGATGCCATTGAACAGCGGCCCAAACCGGGCAAAGCCAGCTCTAGCTACATGAGTACAGGCCATAGAGTCGAAAGGAAAGCAAGGGCGGTGTTAACAGAGCATTCAATCAGGCGCCATAGAACCTGTGTTTTTTGTTTTTTTTTTAAGTGAAAATAGTTGATTCCTTTTGCTTCTAGACAGAATCCAAACTCCCCAACAAGTTGCATGAGGCTCCATCTGGCCTGACTCCTGCTCACGGCTCCAGTTTCATGGGTGAACGCTACAGCCCCCGATCTCTACACTCTAAGAGCACTCAACCCTACTCTTTGGGGCTCTCACCTTTATTCAAGCTTATTCCTCTGTCTGCAAGTCTCCCTCACAACACCCCCTATCCCTCCATGGAAAGTTCTTCTTAGCCCTATAGGGGCTTACCCTGAACATACAAAGTGCCAGGTGCCATTTCTGGGCTCCTACAGCTCCCTAGGATCCCCGTTCTGGCTATGACCCCTCTGCCTGGGTCCCCCACCCAAGTCCTGCAGCCTGCTGGGATCCACCTCAGAGCCCACATGGTGCCCCCCTTATGCCTTCTGGAAGCCAGCCTCAATGCCACTTGGTGTACTCTCAGAGCCCTCTTGACACCAGCGGTGCTCTACTGCTGCTCTCCTGGTTTCAAGTTCAATGCCAACTTATTTTCAATCCTAGTGTCTCCCTGGGAACAAGCTCAATGCCAACGTGATGGCCCTCTGTCCCAGGGCTACCTGATGCCAATAGCAGAACCTGCCAATGCTGACGCCAATCTCAGCACCCACCTGCTGCTAAACTTGGTCTCCACTTGGCCCCCAGGGTGGGCGAGGCCAGTCAATGGAGAAAGCAGGAGAGAGGATTCAAAGTCCAGCTTCATCACTTTTTACCTGTGACCTCCGGCAAGTGGCTTTATGGAGTCTTGGTTTTAACTGCGAAGTAAGAACGATAATGACCCGGCCCATTCTTATAAAGATTCCATAAGACCTGCATACAGACCCAATCTCCACAATTAGTGCTCACCAAGGGGACACTGTCCTTATTATTAAGACAGAATGCCAGTGAGGAAAGGACAGCAGAGTCACTCATACTTCCTCTACTCCCCCCTCAGCATCTCAGGGCCCACCTCTGTTCCCAGCACTGAAGCTTACCCAAATCTCTCCTGTTATGTGGTTCCCTCTGCCTGCTAATGGCAGCCTTGCTGAGCCAGGAATCACCCCTAAAATACACACACCCTCAAATATAACCTTTTCACTGGTGGCAACCCAATTCCAGAAAGGGGGAATAAAAGTAGAGAGCAGGAGAGACATATGTTCCCTCTGCCCACTCTGTTCTCTGCCCTCATCTTACCCCTATATAAAATGGGAAGCATTAATAAATAATAATAATAATAATAATAATAATAGAAATGATATAATCAATTTGGTGGGTTTCCCTAAGGATCTAGTTAGGGAGTCACTGTGGCTCTGTAAATTATAACCCTTCAGACAGTTGGGATTTTTTTGTACTGTATTACAGTGGTCATTAATATTTCCCAATTCCTGGCCCATGCCTCTGCCAACCGAGACCATGAGTTATTCTTCTCCAATTCTGTGGAAATTTCCACTGAAATGTGGCTCTGGTTGTCTCTCCCTTTCCCAACTAGAGAAGTGCAGTTCTGTGGCATGCCATCTTGACTCTGCTTTGAGGTTCCAATGAGGATTGTGGGCATCAAGAAGCATCAGCATTGAGAGAAACCAAGATGGCAGCATAGGTAAACACCTAAACTGCTGCCTCACACAACAATTTCAAAACTACAACTAAAAGAAAAAAACGGACATCATCCAGTACCACAGGAAGGCTGGCTGAGCGGAAATTCTACAATTAGAAGGAAAGAGAAAAGTACACTGAGACTCACAGGAGCTGCATAAGGCAGAGGTATGGAAGCGCATGTGCAGAGAGGGCTGGCAACTGAGTATGTGGCTGGCTTTCTCAATCCGGAGGGAGACACAAGCTCCGGACTGCTCTGAACTCCAGTTCCGGGTGAGTTTCTGGGGACCCAGACTCATAAGGGGAGAAACTGGACTGTCTGGCAGCACGTGAAACTTGAGGGAGGCTTTCTCTCAGAAGTGCATGCTGTGATTACTGCGGGACACTGACACTCAGGGGCCTCTTAGGGCAGGGCTGATGGGAAGCCATTGCTATTTGCTCCGCCCTGAGACTCTGCCCCATCCAAGCTGAGCGCAGAGGTTTTTGCAAGTCTTGTCTTATAAGCGTGTCTCCAGCACAGAAGTTCTCCCATCGTAGACACAGCTGATCCTCACAGCCAATTGGCCTGGAGGTCAATTCCTCCCAGGGATACCAACAATAGTCAAGGCTTAACTACAATAAGACTGTGCACACAGCCCACAAAGGGGTGCACCAAGAGTGTCCACCTCAGGTAATTGGGGGAGCTGGCTCTATAGGATATGTAACACACAAAGCCACTCTATCAACTCAGGGAAGCAGCCAAAATGTGGAGAAAAAGAAACAGCTCACAAATGAGAGAAATGGAGGAAAGCAAACGACTGGATATAGAGTTCAAAACTAGTTATAAGGTTTTTCAAGAATTTACTAGAAATGGCCGATAAATTTAGGGAGACACTTGAGGACATGAAAAAGGACCAAATAGAAATTAAGCATACACTGACTGAAATAAAAAATATTATACAGAGATCTAACAGCAGACTAGAGGATTGCAAGAATCAAGTCAAAGATTTGAAATACAAAGAAGCAAAAACACGCAACCAGAAAGAAAAAAGAGAATTCAAAAATATGAAGATAGTGTAAGGAGCCCCTGGGACAACTTCAAGCGTACCAACATCCGAATTATGGGGGTGCCAGAAGAAGAGAGAGAGCAAGATATTGAAAACCAATTTGAAGATATAATGACAGAAAACTTCCCCTACCTGGTGAAAGTAATAGACTTACAAGTCCAGGAAGCACAGACAACTCCAAACAAAAGGAATTCAAAGAGGACCAAACCAAGACACATCATAAGTAAAATGAAAGCGCAAAAGACAAAGAGAGAATCTTAAAAGCAGCAAAAGAAAAACAGTTAGTTACCTACAAGAGAGTACCCATACGATTGTCAGCTGATTTCTCAACAGAAACTATGCAGGCCAGACGGGAGTGGCAAGAAATATTTAAAGTGATAAATAGCAAGAACCTACAACCAAGATTACTCTACCCAGCAAAGCTTTCATTCAGATTTGAAGGTCAGATAAAGAGCTTCACAGATAAGAAAAGCTATAGGAGTTCATCAACACCAAACCAATATTATATGAAATGCTGAAAGGTATTCTTTAAGAAGAGGAAGAAGAAGAAAACGGTAAAGATAAAAATTATGAACAACAAATACATATCTATCAACAAGTGAATCTAAAAATCAAGTGAATAAAAAATCTGATGAACAGGATAAACTGGTGAATATAATAGAATCAGGGGTATAGAAAGGGAGTGGATTGACTATTCTCAGGGGGAAAGGGGTGTGGGGGGTGCGGGAAGAGACTGGACAAAAATCATACACCTATGGATGAGGACAGTGGAGGGGAGTAAGGGTAGAGGGTGGGGTGGGGAACCCGGTTGAGGGGAGCTATGGGGGGAAAAGAAAAGGAACAACTGTAATAATCTGAACAATAAAGATTAATTTAAAAAATAAAAAAATAAAAATAAAAACAAAACAAAACAGAAGAAGCATCAGCATCTGGGTCAGGAGCAGACTCCATGATCCAGCTGGACTCCTCATATATTTCTCCCCCCAGGAAACCCACATCCACTGCTGGAGTGCTTCTCACCCCAAGACCTTCAAATCCATCCTCTGGAATCTCCAATCCTGAGACTGTTAAACCTACATCCCTCCTCAGCAAAAGATCCCCAAATCCACAGCCACATATTCTGTCTTATTCCAATACCCTTAACTCTTTTATTCTCTCCCAAGACCTCAAACTTCACAACTTTGGTGTTCTTTCTCACTCTGAGGCCCCAAATCCCAAGCTCTGGGGCTCACACATGCAAATATTCCAGAATCTTCAGCTCTGAAATTTGTCTACTTGCCCCACCCCCGCCCCCTCTGCCACCCACCCAAGTCCACAGTCCTGTGCTGGCCCCTCAGGAGAAGTTACAAATTCAGACTTGTTAATCTGCCCTGGAGTCCCTCCCTCCTCCATTGCTGGCTGCATCCCAAGCTAGGCGGGAACATGGTGGGGGGTATAACTGGGAGGTGAAATGAGACAGTTATATAATCAGGACAAAAGGCCGCCCTTCTCTCCCAGGTAGTATAAAGACAAGCCATCCCAGCCATCACCATGTGACTCTCACTCAGAGCCGTCATGCTGGCTTCGGGGCTGCTTCTGGTGGCTTTGCTGTCCTGCCTGACAATAATGGTCTTGATGTCTGTCTGGCAGCAAAGGAAGCTCTTGGGAAAGCTGCCTCCTGGTCCCCGAGCACTGCCCTTCATCGGGAACTACTTGCAGCTGAACACAGAGCAGATGTACAACTCCCTCATGAAGGTGTCACGAGGCAGGGAAATGGGTGTTATGGTGGGGTTGGGGCCTGCCCAGTCTGGCCGAGACTTTGTGGCAGGGGATTGGCAGGGTTGGACTGAAATCTTAGGAAGGAGGAGGTTGTTTTTTAAAATATATGTTTTTATTGATTCCAGAGAGAGAGAGGAAGGGAGAGGGAGAGAGAGAGAGAGAGAAACATCATTGGAGTCCAAAACCTGGGCATGTGCCCTGATCTGGAATCAGGGAATCAAACTGGTGACCCCTTGGTGCATAGGATGACGCTCAAGCCACCGAGCCACCCCAGACAGGGCGAGAAGGGGGAGTTCTGAAGGTTTAGTACTGGGGTTCTAGCCAGGAAAGACCAGATCTTGGGATGTCCAGTTCCTTGACTGTCAGAACTTGGGCAAAATGTATCTCAGTCTGTGAGGTCTGGGGACAGAGTCAGTTCAGAGCTGGGGCTGCTCCCTCTCACCACTCCCACACCTGTCCATCAGATCAGTGAGCGCTATGGGCCAGTGTTCACCGTTCACCTGGGCACTCGGAGGATCGTGGTGCTGTGTGGCTATGAGGCTGTAAAGGAGGCTCTGGTGGACCAGGCTGAGGAATTCAGTGGGCGAGGCGAGCAGGCCACCTTTGACTGGCTCTTCAAAGGCTATGGTGAGGGGGACTCTGGGTGGGGGGATGTGGTCCAGCAGACGTGATGGCCTGTTTCCCAGCATTCTTCTCCCAACTTACCTACCCACTCAAGGCTGTGGCAGAGCCCTTCCTCTGGTCTCCTCTGTCCCTGTTCCTGTGTATCCCTGTGTCCTCTCTAACTTGTCTTAGTGTTTCTGCATCTCCCTGCTTTTCTCTGCCCTACCTCCCAGCTCTCTCTCACTAGATATCTCTTCTTTCTCTGCATCTCTTAGAAGCTCTTGGGATTTTTTCGTTGGAACCCTGGTCCTCTGTCTCCATGTGTCCTTTTGTCCTTTTCTCCTTCTCAGCTTCTGTGCTGTCCCGTGTTTCTCTCTCCCTCTCCTTGCCTCTCTTTTTCCTTTGTCTTAGAATCTCACATTATTTCTGCTTCAAAATCCCCATGCCTCTGCCTCCTGGTAAAAGCCTCTTCTCTCTTCCAGACCCTCTCTGTTTCTCTGTATATATTTTTCTCTCTTCTCCAGCTCAGTCTTAGAATCCTTCTCAATTTTTACTCCCACCTCCCAGATCTCCACATATCTCACTTCCCCTCCTTCCCTCCTGCCTCTTTCTCTTCATGTGAGTGTCTCTGCATCTCTGTTTCTCTGTACATCCGTGTGGCCCTTTCCTTCTGATTTTCTTCCAACTTGGTCTCTTTCTCTTTCTGTATTTCTCTGAGTGTTTCTCTCTCTCTCTTTCCCTCTCTCTCTCTATCTCTCTCCCTCCTTCCCTCTCCACCCCCCCTCCATCTGATCCCGCCACTCTCTGGCCACTCCCCACTCCTACATTCCCTCCCTAGGTGTGGCGTTCAGCAATGGGGAGCGAGCCAAACAACTCCGACGCTTCTCCATCTGCACGCTGCGGGACTTCGGAGTGGGCAAGCGCAGCATCGAGGAGCGCATCCAGGAGGAAGCCGGCTTCCTCCTCGAGGCCTTTCGGGGCACACGCGGTGAGCCTGGGACCCCCCAGAGCAGAAGAGGAAAACGCGCCTATGGCCTGGGAGGGGAACTAGGTTGGGGGAAGGGGTTCCTCGAATTCTCAGACTGGCATCTGACCACCAAGTTGACTCTCCTCCAAATCCCGTCTACCCACCTCCCAGGTTCCTTCATCGATCCCACCTTCTTCCTGAGCCGAACTGTCTCCAATGTCATCAGCTCCATTGTCTTCGGGGACCGCTTTGACTATGAGGACAAAGAGTTCCTTTCACTGCTGCACATGATGCAGGGAAGCTTCCAGTTCACAGCCACATCTACCGGGCAGGTAACTGACCCCAACCTGGCTCTGCTGTGGCACTTGCACAACAAGCCACTGCCTCCCTTACACGGACACAGGTGCCCCAGCCCCTATCCTCCTCCAGACCTGGGTCCCCTCAAATCAGCCTTCTCCCTTGGACAACTGAACAGGTGAACAGGAACTCAGGACAGGTGCCCCAAACCTAGTCTCCAATACCTGGCTCTCTCAACTGGTATTCCCCTTACAACCAAAGAAAGGGAAGGAAGGAAATCTGGGTATGTGTCTCAATCCACCTCATCTAAATCCTTGGACAGGAGCCCTCACGCTGATCTCGCATGAAAACTTAGACATCAGTTTCCATCCAGCCCCATCTAAATACCTAAACACCCGGACAGGGGCCTTACCAGTGCCACTGTTGCCCCGAGACAGGCCCCACTCCCTTGAGGTGACGCCCACCGACAGCTGTCCTTCCCTTTCCTTCCCCCTCAGCTCTATGAGATGTTCTCCTCGGTGATGAAACACCTGCCGGGGCCACAGCAACAGGCGTTTAAGGAGCTCCAGGGGCTGGAGGCCTTTATAGCCAAGAAGGTGGAGCAGAACCAACGTTCACTGGATCCCAACTCCCCGCGGGACTTTATCGACTCCTTCCTCATCCGCATGCAGGAGGTACCTGCCAGCAGCCAGTGCAATGTAGATCAAAGCCTAGCAGAGGAAAATCAGGCAGGGGGCAGGGGGTGGAAGAGAACAGAGGCTCGTTCAGATGACCCCCCTCCATCTTAATCCTCAGGACCCCAATTATAGTTCACTGTTCTCTCCACTGAGCCTTCACCCATGGGCAGGACTTGTGTGTGTGCAGATCATCATAATAAGCACATCTACACCACTACCGTGCACCAGGCACTATTTTAAGAACGTCACGGCATTCACCTATTTAACACTCACACAAGCTCTAGGAGAAGGTTCTACTATGACTCCAATGTTACAAATGAGGACACTGAGGCCCAGAGAATGTAAGTGCCATGCCTCAGGTCCCGCAGTGAGGAAGCAGTGAAACCTAGCTCTAACTCTGGTCTCGCAGACTCCAAGGCTGGTGCTTTAACCACCATACTCTTTCCTTTCATTCATTGGTTGTCAGATACACCTGTGTGGACAGGTGACCTGGCTTTATTATGTGGCATTGGAGGGTCCTCCCTCCTAACTGGATAGGCTTTATGGAGTCTGAAGGAAAGGACCAGGGAGTGCATTCTCCATAGTGAGCTTCAAGATTTGCGGTGAAGGAATGGGATGCTGTTGCTTAAAATCCGGTCTGTGTCTCAGAAAATGTCTCTCTTCAACTCTCTCTGATGCATTCTATCATGGTCTCTCTCGCTCCCTGTCTGTATTCCTTCATTTCTAAATATTTCTATAATTAAAAAGCAACAACTAAGTGGGTAATTAAAGAACAGATAGTCAGCTGGGTAAGGAGTGTGTGAAGAACATTTGGGTAGAGCCACCAGCCTGGGAAAAGGCCTTGCAGAACTAGGGCCCCTCTTCCCACCTTTGGCCCAGAGGAAAGAATGGGTCCAGAGGAAAAACCCCAGAAGGGTCCTGAGAGCATGGGGGAGTGGGCTTGGCCTGAAGCCATCTCTCTCTGCAGGAGCAAAAGCACCCCAACACAGAGTTCCACTTGAAGAACCTGGTAATGACCACGCTGAACCTTTTCTTTGCGGGCACCGAGACGGTCAGCACGACTCTGCGTTATGGTTTCCTGATGCTCATGAAGCACCCACATGTGGAGGGTAAGGCTGGGGGAGGGGTGGTAGGGAAGTGAGGGCCACAGACCCTCAAAATTCCTCTGAGCCCGCTGCAATGTCCCCATCTTTCTCAAACTTCTGGACCCTCAGACACACCCTGCTATGCAGAGACTGCGTGATGCTACTCGCTAATAGGGACCAGGCACGTTTCATTCTCTGTTAACAAATTGAAAATATCTGAACTGATTGGTAAATAGCTCCATCACGTGCCCCCAGGACTCCTCCCTCGAGCTCCCCCCATGACTCTGGCACAACCAGGTTAACAGGCCCCTGCGCCCACAATGCTATGACCAACCTCTGTTTCGAATGATCATATATCCATCCAGTGGCACATATTTGGGCTATCATTGCTGCCCCGAGACCCCTAGATACCTAAACATATTCCCCCTATCCCACAGCCAAGGTCCATGAGGAGATTGACCGGGTGGTTGGCAAAAACCGTCAGCCCAAGTTTGAAGACCGGACCAAGATGCCCTACACAGAGGCGGTGATCCATGAGATCCAGAGATTCGGAGACATGATCCCCATGGGCCTGGCCCGCAGAGCCACCAAGGACACCAAGTTTCGGAACTTCCTCCTCCCTAAGGTGCTGCCCTTGCCCAGCCTAGAGGGACCTCCAACCTGTACCCTGTGACCCAGCACCCCATCCTCCTTAGAAGCTTCCCAGCCATTGTCCCCCTCCCGAATCACATGTCCCTTCAACCTTCCCACTCAGATATGGGTCCCTTTAACCCACCCATATCTCCCCAAGACCTCTTGCCTCAGGGAATACGAATCCCATGTCCCCCAAATGTCCTGCCTTGAGAGACATGAGCTGCATGTACCCCAAAACTTCTACTTCAGGAGACACAGACCCCATACTCCCCAAAATTCCTGTCTCAGGGACATAAATGTCACATCCCTCAAAGCTCCTCCCTCAGAGAGGACCCTGGCTCCCATTTATCCTCACCTAGAGTGCCCACATTTCCCCTCTAACCTCATATGCTCTCAGCACACCCGTTCCCCCTTCACCTTGTCAAACCCTTCCTCCTCCCCACCAGGGCACTGAAGTGTTTCCTATGCTGGGCTCCGTGCTAAGAGACCCCAAGTTCTTCTCCAACCCTGGAGATTTCAACCCGCAGCATTTCCTAGATGAGAAAGGGCAGTTCAAGAAGAATGATGCTTTTGTGCCATTCTCCATTGGTAAGAGACCGCTCTCTGTTGCCAAGCCATCCGTCACACCAACAGGGGCCTCCTTCATTCCAGCTCCCCTCTCTGAGATGTAGCCCAATAGCTTTCTCCAGCTTGGAAGTCTCTCTTACTATCTACCCTACAGCCAACCAACTGTAACCCTCTTAACTAACACCTACCAAAACTCAGGCAAAAGGAAAGGGGTGATTGTACCTTCTTCAAAGATGGGGAAAATCAAGGCCTGGAGTGAGTCAGGGATTTGCCCAAGTCACTTGAATTCTTCAGACTCCTAAGGAGATGATAGCACAGCAGCCATATGTGTATGTTTAGGGGGAGGGTCGTCTAAAATTGCCATTGCTACAGCCTACTATAGCTCACCCCCATCCCATGTACAAGGGAAACCGAGGCTGAGACTGGATTATAGACTTCTCTGAAAGTCTTCGGGCCACGGATCCGTCCCCTCCTCCCTGGGGAGAATGCAGCTGGAGATCCAGAGAGGGAAGAGGTGGCAGTGAGAGTAGGCCTCACCTCCACCCTTCCCACCCTATCTTGTCAGGAAAGCGGTACTGCTTTGGAGAAGGCCTGGCTAGAATGGAGCTCTTTCTCTTGCTCACCACCATCATGCAGAACTTCCGCTTCAAGTCCCCGCAGTCACCCAAGGATATCGACGTGTCCCCGAAACATGTGGGCTTTGCCACCATCCCACGAAACTACACCATGAGCTTCCTGCCACGCTGAGCTAGAGCTACCACAGGGCAAGGCTAGTGGGAGGAGCAAATGAGAGGGCGGGGCCTGGAGAGGTGATGCTAAGGATGGGGGGTAAGATGGAGGAAAAGAAGGTGCAAGGTGGATAGGAGAGTAAGAAGAAACAGACAGACTGTCTGTCCACCGTGTTAGAGATAGAACTTCAGAGTTGGGGTGAGATAAAGTGAATCCTTACACTATACCGTGCATGATGATAATAATAAAAATAACAGCTATTATTTATTGACCAAGTGCTCTATGTCAGCTCTGTGCTAAAAGCCTTACACACTCGCTTCCCTTATTGCTCACAAACCTATGGGATGGGAACTGTGTTCATACCCATTTTACAGGTGACACAGCTGAGGCTCAGAAAGTTTAAGTCTCTATCTGAGATACCAGAGAACACAATAAGTGCTCAGCAAGTACTCAAACACAGTTCTGTGTAGGGATGGCTATATGTAACTCATTGTCCTTTGGGTAGGTTATTAAAGAGCACCCCTTCCTTTTAAGTAAAAAAATACAACTTAGTATATCATTATACAATACTAGAGGTCTGGTGCAGGGGAGGGTCCCTTCAGTCCAGCCTTCAACCTCTCCAATCTGGGACCCTGTGGGGGATGTCTGACTGCTGATTTAGGCCCAATCTTGCTCACAAACTGGGACCCACTGGCTCCTAACTGCTTACCTGCCTGCCTGCCTGGTTGCCCCTAACTGCCCCCCTGCTGACCTGGTCACCCCCAAATGCCCCCTACTGGCCTAATCGCCTCAACTGCTGCCCCTGCCAGCCTGGTTGTCTCCAACTACCCTTCCTGCTGGCCTGGTTGCCCCTCACTGCCCCCCCCCCCCCACACCAACCTCGTCGCCACCATGTGCCCTCACTATGAACCTGGTGGCCCCATACAGCCTGCTGTTCAGTCATTTGGTCATGCCTCACTAACTCCCCTGCTGGACTGGTCACCCCACACAAGCCTGATGCTTAGTCGTTTGGTTGACCCTCACTGACCCCCTGCCATCCTGGTCACCCCATGCAGTGTGCTGCTCAATCATTTGGTCAACCCTCACTAACCTCCAGCCTTCTAGTGGCCCCATGCAGCCTGTTTGGTCTTCTGTTTGGTTGCAATGGTCACTTCGGCACACACACACACACACACACACACACACACATACATACTAGTGGCCTGAACATGAAATTTGTGCACGGGGGCGGGCTTCCCTCAGCCAGCCTGCACCCTCTCCAATCGGACATCCCTCTCACAATCTGGGACTGCTGACTCCTAACCGTTCACCTGCATGCCTGCCTGATTGCGCCTAACTGCCCTCCCCTGCCAGCCTGGTTGCCCCCAACTGCCCTCCCCTGCTGGCCAGATCTTGCCCACAACTGCCCTCCCCTGCTGGCCTGATCTCGCCCCCATTGGCCCTCCCCTGCCGGTCTGATCTTGCCCCTAACTGTCCTTCCTGCAGGCCTGATCTCACCCCCAACTGCCCTTCTATGCCAGCCAATTTGGTTCTGGTCAGTTTCTATGCCAGTCAATGTCAAAAGCTTCTCCTTCTAGGCAGCCATTGGCTCCTCACGGTTGACCCAGATTTGGTTCTGATTGGTCTGTTTCTATGCAAGTCAGCATCAAAAGCTCTGCCTCCTAGGCATCAATTGGCTCCTCACACTTCATCTAGATTTGGTTCTGATTGGTTAGTTTCTATGCAAGTCAGTGTCAAAAGCTTTGCCTTCTAGGCAGCCATTGTTCCCTCACATTTCACCAGATTTAGTTCTGATTGGTCAATTTCTATGCCAGTCAGTGTCTCTGGGCCTATCAATGGGGACTGATTAGAAAGGTGGGGCTGATCAGCAGCCGCGGTGGAGGCCTGAAGAGAAATGGAGATGTGGCTGCTGGCTAGACTGGGAGAGGAAGAGAGGCAAGTTCTGATCAAAAGCTGCCACACAGGCAATGGATCAGTCCCTGTTTCTCTCTTCAGGCCTCTCTCTGGCCCTGATTTGCAGCCCCTCAACAGTCAGTACTGGGGCACTGTGCCTGCAGAGGAAGCAGTCAGTGCTGGGTTGACGCTGACTGCAGGACTGACTTCCAATGGGTCAAGCCTTGGTCGTTATCGAGGTTTTTACATATTAGGATAGATGAACAGCTCTGCCCAGAATTTTTCCAGAGCCCTGTCAGGCATCTGACCTGGCTTCGCTACATACCCTTGTCTATTCATGCACACTACAAATGCCAGGGCATTGTTCAGATCCCTAGTAAGGTGGGATCTGATCAGAGTGAGACTGGGGAACAGGAATCAGGTCTCTTAGTGAACTGGGTGTGGGAGAAAAACACTTCAGTGAATGCTGGGAGAACTTTGGTCATGGCACAGCCATACACAAGTGTGTGTGCATATGTGTGCATGCAAGTGTATGATTGCATCTTATTCTGAGTGTATGTATGAACTTATTTGCTATGAATTTCTGAAGGTTTGGCTCTCTCTGATGAATCTAGTGTAAGATCCAGCTTAGAGTCTCAGAATCCCCTTCTTACTCTCAAATACGTCAGTACGTGTTCCCTTAGAAGTGGCATCCTCAATCAGTGCACAATCTGAACTTCCATACACATTAGCCTTGGTTTTGTGTTTCTTACACTAAATGCTACACAGATCTTTCTCCCCCAAGAAAAGGAAACTTGCCACACTTGCAGGATCAATGATTGAGAAAAAGAGAGGGGTACATTTGGTCCTCTGAACCTTGCAAATTTCACAGCAGGCTATGATTCCCAAGTTTCCCATTTTCCATTATCTCAGTTTTACAACGTAGGTTTTATGAATTGGCTGCTTCCTGCTCACTGGAGAAGGAGAAGGATGGCTCCATAGGGTCACACCCTTTATTATTACAAATGCACTTTTAAAAATTTATTATTATTTATTTATTTCCGAGAGAGAGAGGAAGGGAGAAAAATAAAGAGTCAAGAGAGGAGATTAGGGGCTGGACCTAGCTGGGTGCTGCCAATGAGGCACTTCTCCAGGAGAAGAGAGAATAGCTATCATGTCTTTGCCCTACAAGGAGGGAGAGAAGAGGTAAGAGGGAACAACTGTTAATTTTCACCATCCTCCAGTATGATTGTTTCCAGAGAGAAAGAGGTGGGAGGTAGTAAAAGGTCAAGGGGATTAAATATATGGTGACAAAAGAAGATTTGACTTTGGGTGGTGGGTACACAATGCAATATACAGATCAGGTATAATGAATTTGCACATTTGAAACCCATTAAATGAAACCCCCTGGTTGAGTGTTGACCTATGAACCAGGAGGTCACCAGGAAAAGTAAAATGGGAAAAATGTGAGAAAAGAGAAAAACTAAAAATAAGAAAAATGAATAAGAATAGTCAAAAGAAGACTAGAATGGAAGGAAAGAGGGAAAATAGAGATATGCAAGATAAAAGAGAAGAAAGGACAAAAGGGAAAACAAACCAAGAGCAAAACACACACACACACACACACACACACACTAAAACCAGACACACTCACACACTCGAAACGTTTGGGTGCACTATTTGTGGGGCTCGCTGGATTTTGAACTGATGTTGTTGACTCTGGTCCTTGGTGTGACTGTCCTGGGCCTCATGGGAGCTTCTCTGGTGCAGGTCAATGTGTCACTGTCCCTTTCTGGTCTTGGGCAAGGTGATTGAGGTCCGAGTGGCTGAAGCCCCTAGTAGTGCAGCAGGTGGGGACTCCTTAGCCCAGAGGCTGGGTCTACCTTGAGTCTTACCACTTGATTGTCCCTGTTATGAGCTGTACTCCATTCCCCCATGGGCTCTGCAGGGGTATCCTGGTCAGGGCCAGGATGCTTTGATCATACTCCTGTTGGGGATGGTGTCAGTAGCTTGTAGAAGGCAGGGCCCGGCCCTTCTCCTTCTAATGCTTCAGCTCTGCCTGGTTTGCTCGTACCTCTTCGCTGGCACCTGCAGGGGCATAGATTTCCTGCCCTGGGCTGTTACCCTTTGCCTCAGGTTGCTGCAGGTCAGGTCTGAAGCAACTGTTTTGCTGGTGGGAAAGAGGGCAGCTTCCCTGTGTTTCAGGTGGGCAGGGTTGGTCCTCCTTCCTGGGCCTACTGTCCAGCCCCCTTTCTGCTCACCAGCATGAGTTCCTCCAAGAAATAGAGGGTTCCACTATATTCTGTGTTGGACGTGTCCTTCAGACCCCTCCGATGTAGGCTGGCCCTGAGTTCCACTGCATGGCCCTTCCCCCTGGTCAGGAGGAGCTTCCCAGATTGCACAATGGTTGGGTGCTAGTGCTACTCTATGGAGGGACTTCAGCCCCAGGCTTCCACTGCTGCACCCACTCTATAGTGTCCACAGCCAGTGCCCTCAGGGACTGCTCTCTCAGTCCCAGGCCCTCCTGTCTCACCTACAGATCTGCAGCCTCTTCAGTCTCTGCAGATCCTCATTTCTCATTGTCCAGGGGAGGCTACATCCACCTCCCGGCCTTCAGCACAGTTTCCACCTCTGCACTTTTAATCTGTGTGAATCTTGTTGTTCTGAGGTGGGTCTCTTGTAGACAGCGTATATATGGGTCCTGTTTTCTTATCCATTCAGCTATATTATATATTTTGATTAGAGCATTTAGTCCATTTACATTAAGGTTATCATTGATAGGTACTTATTTTATTGCCATTTTTTCTTTATCCCAGTTTCCTCCTCTCTCAATTTCTTCTTCTTCTTCTTAAAGAATTCCCTTTAACATTTATTGTAATGATGGTTTGGTGGTAATGTACCCCTTCAGGTCACCCCTCCCCAGGAAGTTCTTTATTTCACCTTCAATTTTAAATGGTAACGTTGCCAGATAGAGTAGTCTTGGATTCAGGTCTTTGTTTTTCATTACTTTGAATATTTCATGCCAATTCCTTCTGGCCTGAAGTGCTTCTATTGAGAAAGCTGACAATCTATGGCAACTCCCTTATTGGTAACTTTCTGTCTTTCTCTTGATGCCTTTAAAGATTCTTTGTCCTTAATGTATGTCGTTTTAATTATGATGTGTCTTGGTGTGGGTCTTTTTTGGTAAGCCATTGATTTTGGTTGTTAATTTTGTATCCTGCTATTTTGCCAAATTTATTTATTAAATCTAGTAGATTTTTTGGTAGAGTCTTTAGGGTTTTCTATGTACAGTATCATGCCATGTGTGAATAATGAGAGTTTTAGTTCCTCCTTTCCAATTTGGACACCTTTTATTTCTTCTGCTTGTCTGATCTCTGTGGCTAGGACTTCCATTGCTATATATATATATATATATATATATATATATAAAAGCCTAAGCAACAGTTAAGGCAGAATGACTGAATGGCAAGAATGGACCGGTCACTATGATGTGCACTGACCACCCTGATTGCCTGATCAGGGCCTGCTGGCCAACCCGCTGGTCTCTCCCCCTGGCCGGCATGTGCTGCCTGCCCGATGGGGCGTGGGGAACCAGGAATGGGTGGTGGGTGGTGGCAGACACTGATGGTGCCAGGCCAAGGCCGGTGCAGTGGCAGGGAGGGACCAGCTGTCAGCAGCAGGGGGAAAGAAAGCCCTGTCTGTCCAACCTCCCAGTCCCTGAAGGCTTTTAAAAAAACTCTTTCTGGGGAGTCTTTTCTTTTCCCCCCAGTGGCATGCCATTCAAAGGCCCTCGCCATGGAACCGACCCCCATGGAGCCGCCCAATCTCTTCCTGCACCCAGTCAGATTGAGTCTGGTGTGTGGTGGGGTGGAACACCCAAGCCACTGCCTGCAGGTGGGAAGCTGGTGGGGGTGGGTCTTTAACGCTGGGGCCTCGGAGAATGGACCACCTGCCCCAGCATGCTCTCCGCCTGGAGAAGTCCAGCTGTAGACCTCTGACCCCATTAACTGGATCAGTGGTGGGGTGGAAAGCAACCTGGGAGGGTGAGGAAATGAAACTTGGGGTGAGTACCACAGGTGCAGTCCCTGAGACCTTTCCCTCCCAGGGTAATGCTGCGCTCCCATGGGAGATGTGCCAAGAGATAAATGTGGATACACAAAGAGGCAGGCCCCCAAGGAGCTTCAGCTGGGGGGTCGAGAGGAGTTTCTCGCTTCTGACATCCCCACCCTTTGCTTTAAGGCTGCATTCTCCTTCCCTAATACATGTTGCTTGAAGTTCATGATGGTTTGTGTTTAGACATGTGATAAATGTGGGAAAAGGAATGTTTTGTGTTTTAGAACAAAAGAGTGTGGCGTCTTTGGGGGGTCTCTCGCTCTCTCTCTCTCTCTCTCTCTCACACACACACACACACACACACACACACACACACACACACACACACACACACTCCTTCCTCCCCTCTTCCCTGGCCTGGCGAATCTTCATGCAGAAAGTTTACCCAAGCTCCTCAGAACCCACCCTTGTTGGAGTGGCCTCTGTTTTTTTTCTCTCACAACGTTTCTTTCTAACCTCTAAATTGGCAGTGGGACATCTCCTGAGCGGTCCTGGATTGTGAGAGGGCACACGCTGGGCTGAGGGCCAACCCCCCACCTCCGTACATGAATTTTGGGCACTGGGCCTCTAGTGTTGAATAAGAGTGGTGAAAGCAGACATCCCTGTCTTGTTTCTGTTCTTAGGGGAAATGGTTTTAGTTTTTGCCTATTGAGTCTGATGTTCATTGTAGGTTTGTCATACATGGCCTTTATTATGTTGAGACCAGAGGCCCGGTTTTAGGAATTCGTGCACAAGTGGGGTCCCCCAGGGCATGGAGGGGGGGGAGGCTTGGTGGTGATCAACCCTCTGGGTGGGCAGTGGGATGCCCTTGCCAACCCGGGGTCCAGATCCATCCTGCTGAGTTTTGCACTGGTTGTTGGGAGCTACCTGGCAGCAGCTTTTATATCCTTTCTTCCTTGTGCAGCATTTAGGGAAGGGAAGGGGCTGTGGTGCCTGAGGCCAACTTCTAGGAGGCCAGCAGCACTGTTAGGATCCTGCGGTGGCACTGGTCTGTTGGTACCTGGCTTGTTATCTGGAGGTTGGACCTGCAGGACTACTGAGGGAATGAGTGGCTGCTGCTGGGCTGGTGGGCTGCCAGGACCTGACAGTCAGCTGAGTGGCACTCCCGCTGTGGGAGTGCACTGACCACCAGGGGGCAGCTCCTGTGTTGAGCATCTGCCCCGTGGTGATCACTGCATGTCATAGCGACTGGTCAACCAGCTGTCCTGGTTGTCCCAGTGGTTCTGGTCGTTTGGTCACTTAGGTCATATAGATATGACCCCTCTAATCCCACACGGCAGCAAGTTTTTATCAAAAATGGGTGTAGGATTTTGTCAAATGCATTTTCTGCAGTTATTGATATGATCATGTGATTTTTATCTTTCAAATTGTTTATGTGCTGTATCACATTTATTGAGTTATGGATATTGTACCAGCATTGCACCCCTGGAATAAATCCCACTTGGTCATGATGCATCATCTTTTTAATATATTGCTGGATCCAATTTGCTAATATTTGGTTGGAGATTTTAGCATCTATGTTCATCAGGGATATTGGCCTGTAATTCTCTTTCTTTGTAATGTCTTTATCTTGTTAGGATTATGCCATTTTATGTGGCCTCATAAAAAGAGCTTGGAAGTATTCCTTCCTCTTGGATTTTTTTTTTGGACTTGTTTGAGGAGCATAGGTGTTAGTTCTTCTTTGAATGTTTGATAAGACTCCCCTGTGACCTGGGCTTTTGTTTTCTAGGAGTTTTTTGATTTCTGCTTCACTTTCATTAGTTGTTATTGGCCTGTTTAGGTTTTCTGATTCTTCTTGATTCAGTTTTGGGAGATTGTATTTTTCTAGGAATTTGTCCATTTCATCCACATTGTGCAGCTTGTTGGTATATACTTGTTTGTAGTATTTTCTTACAATCCTTTGTATTTCTGTGGTGCCAGTTGTTACTTCACTGCTCTCATTTCTGATTTTACTTATTTGGGTCCTTTCTCTTTGTTTCTTGATTAATCTGGCTAAAGACTCATCAATCTTGTTTATCTTTTTAAAGAACCTGCTCTTAGTTTCATTGAATTTTTTGGTATTATTTTTAGTCTTTATGTCATTTATTTCTGCCCGAATATTCATTATTTCCTTCTTTCTACTTACTCTGGGCTTTTCTTGTTGTTCTTTTTCTAATTCTTTAAGTTGGAGGGTTAAGTTATTTATTATTATTATTATTATTATTTTTTTTTTTTTCAGATTATTACAGGTGTTCCTCTTTTATTTTTCCCCATAGCTCCCCTCCACCTGATTCCCCATCCCACCCCATGTCCTTACCCCCCGCCACTGTCTTCATTCATAGGAGTAAGATTTTTGTCCAATCTCTTCCCGCACCCCTCACACCTGCTTCCCCTGAGAATCGTCAGTCCACTCCCTTTCTATGTCCCTGATTCTATTATATTCACCAGTCCATTCTGTTCTTCAGATTTTTTATTCACTTGATTTTTAGATTCACTTGTTGGTAGGTATGTATTTGATGTCATTTTGTTGTTCATAATTTTTATCTTTACCTTTTTCTTCTTCTTCCTTTTCTTAAAGGATACTCTTCAGCAGTTCATGTAATCCTGGTGTGGTGGTGATGAACTCCTTTAGTTTTTTCTTGTCTGTGAAGCTCTTTATCTGACCTTCAACTCTGAATGATAGCTTTGCTGGGTAGAGTAATCTTGGTTGTAGGTTCTTGCTGTTCATCACTTTGAATATTTCTTGCCACTCTCTTCTGGCCTGCATAGTTTCTGTTGAGAAATCAGCTGACAGTCGTATGGGTACTCCCTTGTAGGTAATTAACTGTTTTTCTCTTGCTGCTTTTAATATTCTCTCTTTGTCTTTTGCCCTTGGCATTTTAATTATGATGTGTCTTGGTGTGGTCCTCTTTGCATTCCTCTTGTATGGGGTTCTGTGCGCTTCCTGAACTTGTAAGTCTATTTCTTTCACCAGGTAGGGAAAGTTTTCTGTCATTATTTCTTCTAATAGGTTTTCAATATTTTGCTCTCTCCCTTCTTCTGGCACCCCAAAAATTCGGATGTTGGTTCGCTTGAAGTTGTCCCAGAGTCTCCTTACACTATCTTCATATTTTTGGATTCTTTTTTCTTTTTGTTTTTCTGGTTGGATGTTTTTTGTTTCCACATATTTCAGATCTTTGGTTTGATTCTTGGGGTACGTTGATCTACAGTTGAGTTTCTGTATATTCTTTATTTCAGACAGTGTATGCTTCATTTTTGACTGATCCTTTTCCATTTTTTTGGCATTCTCATTAAGCTCCTTGAAGGTCTCATCAAGTTTCTCAGCGGTTTTAAGAAGATTCTTGAGTAACCTTATAAATGTGGTTCTGAACTCTATGTCATCCAGTAGTTTGCTTTCCTCCGTTTCTTTCATTCGTGACATGTTTCTTTGTCTCCACATTTTGGCTGCTTCCCTGTGTTGATGGAGTAGCTTTGTGTGGTAGGTGATCTATAGGGGGCAGTAGCTCAGCCTCCTCAATCACATGAGGTGGATGCTCTTGGTACACTCCTTTGTGGGCTGAGTGCAAAGTCTTGGTGTAGTTAAGCCTTAATTTCTGTTGGTACACTGGGAGGAATTGACCTCCAGGCCAATTAACTGTGAGCACTCCCTTTGTCTATAATGGAAGAACTGCTGCGCTGAAGACACGCTTATGGGGCAGGACTTGTTTCAGTGGGGCTTTGGTGCTCACTGAGTCTGCCTCTTGAATGTGTCACTTATGGATGTGAGGACTTGAAATCTGGTGTCTCACACTAACCACTAGGTACACTGGCTTCTGGATCTCCAATGGGGTGCAGGTCAGCTACTGTCTGAGGCCACTCAGCAGGAGCTACAGTGAGAGCTGCAGTTTTCTCCTCTTTGCTTGGGGTTTGGAGGTTTTGGAGCTGTCTGACCCAGGCTGCAAGTTTGCTAGGTTAAGCTGGGATAGGGCAGGCCTTTCTTATGCTAACTGAGCTGCTGGAGCTTGGGTGGGTTTGTAGGTTGTGCAGGGCGGGGCCTCAGGGTGTTACTAGGTTAGGGCGTGGCAAACAGCAATGGCTGCTAGTTAGCCGGCTCTGTGTCCCCAATGGCATCCGCGAGTCCCATGGCCCAGTGTAGTAAACAATTATTCCTGAGCGCAGCTCTGCAAGCAAGCCACCCTCACTGGCAGACAGTCCAGCTTCTCTCCGTAAGAGTTTGGGTCCCCCGCGTCTTCCCAGAGACTGGATTTCAGAGTATTCGGGGGCTTGTCTCCGTTCGGGTTGAAAATAGCAATGCACCCAGTCGCCCACAGCCAGCCCAGATCACGCGCCTCCTTACATCAGCTTTTCAGTGCTCGTGCACGTCTCAATGCTCTTTTCTCTTTCCTTCTAGTTGTAGAACTTCCACTCAGCCAGCCTTCCTGTGGTTCTGGGTGATAGACGTTTTGTCTTTTAGTTGCAGTTTAAATTGTTGCGCGAGGCAGCAGTTTAGGTGTTTACCTACGCAGCCATCTTGGATTCTCTCCTATTTTTTTTTTTTTTTTAGGTAGACCTGTAGTGCTATGAACTTCCCTCTCAAGGTTGCTTTTGCTGTGTTCCAAAGATTTCAGTTTGTTGTGTGTTCATTTTCATTTGTCTCCAGGAAGTTTTTGTTTTCTTCCTGGATCTCATTGATAATCCATTCAGTGTTTAATAACATGCTATTTAAATGTGCTTGAATGTTTTTGAGTGTTTTTATGGTAGTTGATTTCTAATTCCATCCCATTGCGATATGAGAAGATGCTTGATACGATTTCAATCTTCTTTAACTTGTAGGGACTTCTTTGGTGTCCTAACATGTGGTCTATTTTTGAGAATGACCCATGTGCACTGAGAAGAATGTATATTCTGCAGTTTTGAGTGAAATGTTCTATAAATATCATTTAAATTAATCTGAACCAGGGTGTCATCTAGAGTCACTGTTTCCTTGTTAATTTTTTTGTGTGGGAGATCTATCCAGTAAAGTCAGCGGGTTGTTAAAGTCCTTTACTATGATTGTGTGATTGTTTATCTCTCAGCTAAATGCTTGGATAAGTTTTTTTTTTTAATTTAGGTGCTCCTATATTGGGTGCATATATATTTACCAGGTCATATCCTCTTGTCGGATCGATTCCTTTAGTATTATGTAGTGACCTTTGTTGTCTCTTGTGATTGCCTTCATTTTGAAGTCTAGTTTGTCAGGTATGAGTATTGCTATATCAGTGTGCCACACCAGCACAGCCAAGGCTTCGGCGAGCCTGAGGGAGGGCCGGCGAAGGATGAAGAAAAGACAGACAAAGAGAATAAGCTGGGTCTAGGTGGATCTTCTGTGCGTGACTGAGACCACAGACCAGATCCAGACTGCAAGCTGATGCTTTATTTTATTGTCAGAGGTAAACAAGGTAATTTACAATGTTCTTCTAAGTTTCACTTCTTTTGGCAGCACTTGCTGCACCTCCCACAGCCCATTAGCTACCCAGTAAAGATCTAGGGAGCATCATAAGATCAAGCTTAATTATGCTAAGAGGGCTGTGCCCTCTAAACTGGCACTTGTTTATGGCTTTGCAAGCAGGTCAGTCCCAGGTTTAACCCTATAACTGCTCCCTCCACCCCAGCTTTTTGTTTCAGTTTCCATTTGCATGGAAAATTGTTTCCCATGCCTTCACTCTCATCCTGTGTGAGTCATCCTGACGTGGGTGTGTTGTAGACAGCATATAATTGGGTCATGTTTTCATATCCATTCAGCTTCCCTTTGTCTTTTGATTGTAGTATTTAATCCATTTACATTTACAGTTATTATGGATAGGTACTTATTTATTACTGTTTGAATTGTGTATGCCTAAGTTTCTGTCTCTATATAGTTTTTCTTCTCATTACAGCAGTGTCTTTAGAATTTCTTGTTGAGCTGATTTAGTGGTGATAAACTCCTTTAACCATTTTTGTTTTGTTTTGTTTTGTTTTCTTTTCTTTTTTGTCTGGGAAGCTCTTTATTTCAGCATCTGTTTTGAAAGATAGCCTTGCTGGATATCTTTGTCTTGGTTTCAGATGCTTGATTTTCATTACCTTGAATATTTCATGCCATTCCGTTCTGCCCTGTAGAGTTTCTGATGAGAAATCAGCTGACAGCCTTAGGGGAACTCCATCATAGGTAACAAATTGTTTTTATCTTACTGCCTTTAAGATTCTCTCTTTGTTTTTAATTTTTGGCATTTTAATTATGCTGTGTCTGGGCATGGGCCTGTTTGGGTTCTTCTTACTTGGGACTGACTATCTGTGCCTCCTGGACTTGTGAGAGTTTTTCCTTCACCAAGTTAGCGAAGTTTTCTGCCATTATTTCTTCAAACACGTTCTCTATCCCTTGATCAGTTTCTTCCCCATCTGCCACACCTATTATAGGAATATTGTTATGTTTCTTGTTGTCCCACAGCTTCCTTTAGCTGTTGTACTTTTTAAAAATTGCCTTTTCTCTTTGGATCTGTGATAGAGTGATTTTTTTTCCTACCCTGTTTTCTAATTCACTGATACGACCCTTGGCTTCCCATAATCTGCTGTGTATTCCTTCCACTGTGTTCTTTCTTAGTATTTTTTCTCATTCTGTTGAGCATCTTTGCCATCATTATTCTGAATTCTATGTCTGATAAATTTCTTTTCTCCATTTTATTTAGTTCTTCTTCTGGAGAATTATCTTGTTCTTTCATTTAGAGGTTTTTTTTGGTCTCCCCATTTTGCCTGCCTTTATGGGTTTGTGACTATGTGTTAGGTAGATCTGCTAGCTTCCCACTTTCTAGTGCAGGGCAATGTCAAAGGCTGTTTCTGATTAACTAGATCTGGCAAAGACTCAAAGCCTCCAGAGACCTGCCTCTGTCTGCAGACTGATTGTATTCATTTTTGAGTAGCCTCAGGCAATCATCCACTGGTGGAGTAAGAGGTTTTCTACAGGATGGGGCAATTGCTTCTCCCTGGAGGCTAATTGTTATTCTCAGTCTCTTAATAGGTCTTAGAAACTACACAGGGTGGGGTAAGTGATTTTCCAATAGGGTGGGGCAACTAACCTCCCTCCATGCAAAACTGAGTGGATAGCAAAGGTCTGTCTGAAAAAAATGTCCTCTGCAGTGGGAGGGAATGACTCAGTACAGGAAACCATGGTGTCTGTCTTCTGAGCTCTAACCCAAGATCCCCCAAACCCGGTTTCTGCTCACAGAGCTCAGGTCCACTCTGCCCTCCCTTGGCCAGAGACAAAGGTGAGTGAGCTGCAAATGAAATTTTATGGGTTGTTCCTTTAAGAGGGTGCCTGCATTTCCAGCCATCTCTCACTGTCAGACAACAACACTGTTGCTTTTCACAAGTAGGTGTTGTGTGGGCACCTTTCTCAGTTCTGATGCTTTTGGTTGGGGAGCCCAGCATGGCATTTAAACCCCAGACTTCTCAGTGGCCGTCCCCCACAGCTGAGCTATCGCTCCATAACTTCAGCTGCTGTTTGTGGGAGCCCAGCCAGCCCTCTCATGTATCTGCCCTTTCTACCAGTGTCTATACAGTCTCCTCTTTCTGTCATGGGTTATTGGGGGTTCTCTCTAGCTAGTCTTCAGTTGATTAATCAAGGTGTTTTTTCTGTACTTTAGTTGTAATTCCAGTTTGGTCCTGGGAGCATGTCAGTATAGCATCCACTTCCTCCATCGCCAATTTTTATTTCACCCATTTAAAAAAAATACATATATATATTTTATTTCAGAGAGAAACGGAGAGGGAGAGAGAGATAGAAATATCAATGATGAGAAATAATCATTGAACAGCTGCCTCCTGCACCTCCCTACTGGGGATTGAGCCCACAATGCAGACATGTGCCCTCAACCAGAATCAAACCTGGGACGCCTCAGTCTGCAGGTCGACAGTCTACCCCCTGAGCCAAATTGGCAAGAGCAAACTTGACACTTTAAAAAATATATATATATTTTATTAATTTTTTACGGAGAGGAAGGGAGAGAGATAGAGAGTTAGAAACATCGATGAGAGAGAAACATCTATCAGCTGCCTCCTGCACACCCCCTACTAGGGATGTGCCCGCAACCCAGGCACATGCCCTTGACCAGAATCGAACCCAGGACCCCTCAGTCCATAGGCTGATGCTCTATCCACTGAGCCAAACCGGTTTTAGCTAGATGAATCTTTCTTAATATATCCATGCTTTTTAATGCATTCATTAATGAAGTCACCGAATGTCAATCAAGGCCCAACTAACTAAAGGTACCGGAATACAGCAAAGAATGAAACAGAAAAATATTTCCAGCTCTCATGGAGCTGACATTCTGGCTGTGATAATTTTTCTAGGGGCGATGCTAGAAGTGGAATTGCTGGGTCACAGGTATGTGCAGCTTCAACTGGTTAGGTATTGCCAAATTGCTTGGCAAAGTAGTTGAACTGATTTATGTTCCCACCAACAATGCACAAAGATTTCTCTGTTGTCCTCCAATACTTGATCCTATCAATTATAAAATTTTGCTAATCTGATGAGTGTGAAATTATATTTTATTTTTATTTACTTTTCTCCAAATGGTTACTGAGTTGAACAATTCCTTTGGATAGCAGCCATTTAATCTCCTCCTCTTCGAACTGCCTCTTAATATCTTTTCTTTCCTATTGGTTTATTATGAAGTCTAATCCTTTGTTGTAAGGGCTCAGTCCCTTTTAAGGAGTTACCTGATTGGCCAGTTCCTCCTAGGAAGACTTCACTTGGGATTAACTAAAAATTAATTGATTCAGGTCTCTAATCACATCTGCAAAATCCCTTTTGTCATATGTCACACAGTCATGGGAGCATATCTTACTAGATGCACATGTCCCACCCCACTGAGGAGAAGGGGATTATACAAGGGCATGGGTCATGTGGGGTCATCTTTAGAATTCTGCTTATCACAAATAGTATAGGAACTTAAAGTTATTTTTCCTTCTCAAAGACATTTTTGTTTTCATAATCTACCTACTGTGTTTTGCTGTTTCATTCATTTATGCCATTACCTTTATTACTTCTTTAACTTTACCTTTTTTTGGTTAATCCTCATGAGGATATTTTTGCATTGATTTATAGAGAGAATGGAAGGGAGGAGGAGGAGTGAGAGAAACACCTGTTAGGACTATATGGCAATACAATCCCTACAACATTTGTAAGCTTCCCGCCATAGGAGATCAAAGACCAGGAAAACTTGCTGGGCACCAGGAATGAGACCATACAAGGAATTAGAACTGTCCTAAGAACACCTGATCGCATTCCATCCGCATTCCAAGCTCACCACCTCATTCCCCATACCCACTGAGGACAAGAGCTTCCCCCCTGGGACTGCATATAAGGATGAAACACCAGCTCCGGGGTGCTGCCATCATCAACCCAATTGTCCCAGTGCTGTGCAGCCCTTCCCTTTGGATATCCCACCCCCCATCCCCTATACTTAAATAAATTTAATTTTTGTTAATCCACTGTCCAAGATGGCTATTTAGCCTGCCTGCACACTACTCATGTTAACCTTTCAAAACTGATGTGAGAGAGACATAAGGATTGGTTGCCTGTGGAACTGGTACTGCGGCCAGAACTGAGCCTGCAACCTAGGTACGTGCTCTTGGCTTGGAATTGAACCCAAAACCCTTAAGTCCGTGGACTGGTGCTCTAAGCACTGAACCACCAGTCAGGGCTATTTTTATCTTTTAAAGACTAACTCTGGTTTTTTTTACATAAACACTTTATTAGCGGTGGAACATCTTCCCGATGGGCCATGTGGTTCACCCAGACAGCCAGCACCCAGGCACACATTCAGTGCAGTCTCTGAGCTCCTCGCTCTGCGCTCTGACTCCAATGGAGTGAACACGTTGCCCTCACGCACAGGGCCTTTCGTGTTTCGGATGATGGAACAACCGTTCATGCCCACCAGCTGGGTGACCCTGGATAGTTTGACAGACTGCACAGGACTCATGTCCGTGATGGCAGCAACTTTCTGGCAGAAGGGGCTCACTCGGTTTTTTTTTTTATTAGAGGCCCTGTGCACGAATTTGTGCTCCAGTGAGGTCCCTCAGCCTGGCCTGTGGGATTGGGCTGAAACCAGCTCTCTGACATCCCCTGAGGGGTCTTGGATTGTGAGAGGGCACAGGCCAGGCCCAGGAAACCCACTGGAGCATGATCAGGGTCGGGGAGAGATGCAAGAGTTTGGCCAGCAGGGGAGGGACCATGGGAGGGCTCCAGGTTGTGTTGGGCCTGTCTCCCTCAGTCCTGATAGGCTAGACCCCAGCAGCAAGCTAATCTACCAGTCAGAGCGTCTGTCCCCTGGTGGTCAGTGCACATAGTAGTGAGCAGTTGAGTGGTCTTAGCATGTCATTAGCATATTATGCTTTGATTGGTTGAACGGCCAACTGGTTGACTGGACGCTTAGTATATTAGGCTTTTATTATATAGGATTCTCCTATATTTAGATGCTAGGCTCATTAATTTTCAGTTTCCTTAAAAAAATTTTTTTATAGAGAGAAGAAGTGAGAGAAAGAAACATCGATGTGAGAGAGAAACATCAATTAGTTGCCTCCCACACATGCCCCAACTGGGGATCTAACCTGCAACCTGGGTAGGTACCCTAAACAGGAATAAAACGATGCTCTAACCCCGTGGTCGGCAAACTGCGGTTCGCAGGCCACATGCAGCTCTTTGGCCCCTTGAGATTTTAGCAAAGGTCAGCTTAGGAGTACCCTAATTAAGTTAATAGCAATGTACCTACCTATATCGTTGAAGTGTAAAAAATTTGGGTCTCGAAAGGAATGCCAGTCATTGTACTGTTGCTATTTGGCTCTGTTGACTGAGGAGTTGCTGACCACTGCTCTAACCAACTGAGCCACCCAGCCAGGATACTTTTCAGTTTTCTTATTTTCACAGTTAGGCACTTCACTCTGCAGTCTGCTTAACCTGCATCCTTTAAAAACTCAGCTTTAAACTTTTTTGTTTGCTTTTGTTTTTCTATTACCGTTGATATTTGATATTATTTATATTAGTTTCATCAGTACCTCATCCTCTACTGTACTGTTGATCCCCTGTAAATTATTCTTTATTTTAGTTAGTGTATGTTTCATTTCTGACTTCATACTTTTATGTGTTGATGTTCTCACTAATTTCCTTGAAACTCTCATTAAGATCTTTGAGCAACCTTATAACCATTGTTTTGAACTCTGTATCTGGTAGTTTTCTTGCTTCCATTTCATTTAGTTCTTTTTCGGGAGATTTTTCCTGTTCTTTCATTGGTGACATGTTTCTCTGTCTGCATTTTGGCTGTTTGTGTCTATGTCTTAGGTAGATCTGCTATGTCTCCTATAATTGATAGAGTCACTTTGTGTAGTAGGTGTCCATTAGGGCGCAGTGGCTCAGCCTCCCCAATGACCTGAGCTGGGCACTCTAGCTGTGCCCCTGTGTAAGCTGTGTGCACTGTTCTATTGTAGTTGAGCCTTAATTTATGTTGGTGTCACCAGGAAGGACTGACTCCAGGTCAATGAGTTGTGAGAATTGGCTGTGACTACAACTGAGGAGCTGCTGTACAGGAGACACCCCTATGGAACAGGACTTGCTTCAGTGGGCTTTGGTGCTCACCGTGTCTGTCCCTTAATTGTGTCACTTTTGGAGGTGGTAGGGTTGTAATCCAGCATGGTCAAAGTTGACCACCAGGTGCACTGGCTCTGGGGCCTCCCGCGAGGTGTAAAGTCAGTCTCTGCCTGTGCCCTGCCTGTGCCACCCAGCATGAGCTATGAAGCAATCTGCAGATGGCTGCTACTTGTATTGAGCTTGGAGGTGCCCAGGAGAGGCCAGCTGTGAACCATGGTGGGCTGTGGCTAGTGCTGGCCTGGGGCTACGTCCTGAGAAGTATAGAGCTTGCTGCTGCCAGCTGCTGTTTGTTTGAGAGATTGTAGGAAAGTCCAAAGTTTGAGGCAAGAGAGGCCAGTTGTATGGAAAAGCCACTGTAAATGGCTTGGATGAGCCTGTAATCACCAGGGTAGGGTGAAAAGTGTGATCCATGTTAATGGAGATTCAGATAGAGCACAGCCTTTCAACTCTATGGCAGGGAGGTCTCATCAAAGAGAACACTGGCCTCTGCCAGCACTCTGTCTGGGAGAAAGCTACCCCTCCATCTCTTGCCCTGATTCCAGACAAGTTAGCTCCTCTCTGAGTATCCCAGGTTCCTTTCAAGCTGCTGCCCCAGTGTTGGAGCTCAGAGGGAGCAAGTCCAGGAGTGGACCCTTTAAGAGGAATTGCCTGGGTCTCCAGGCCTCTGTATCACTCAGCCACAATCTCTGCTGGTTTTTACAGCCTGAAGCTATGGCATTTTTCTTTATGACACTGAAACCATGGGCTGGGAGCCTGGCCTCAGGCAGGGACCCCTTGGTCTTCTGGGAAATCTCCACAGCCAAGATATCTCTCCTGATTTTAAATGGCCACACGGGGGCATCAGACCACCAGGGTCCAGGATTCCACCCAGGTCTCTATCCCTCCTACCAGGCTCAATGTGCTTCTTTAATTCCCTAGTTGGAGGACTTGCCTTCAGCTAGATTTCAGTTCATTCTGAAAGATGGTTGTTTTGTATTTTAGTTGTAAAAATTTTTCAGTATATTTGTACTGATTTCAGAGAGGAAGAGAGAGGGAGAGATAAAAGCATCAATGATGAGAGAGAATCATTGATTGGTTGCCTCCTGCATGCCTCCCACTGGGGGTTGAGCCGCAAACCCAGGCATGTGCCCTGACTGGGAATTGAATCATGACCTCTGGGTTCATAGCTTGAAACTCAACCACTGAGCCACACCACCTGGGCTTTAATTGTAAATTTTGCTGTGGTTGTGGGAGGCGGTGAGTATTGCATTTATCTATGCTGCCACCTTGACCAGAAGCCAAAAAAGAGCTTTAAACGTGTAATATTTTCTTACAAGAGTCTTTCTTGAAACTATTTACCATAGTTATTATATAAGCAAGGTAAGAATTGTAGGGAGCCCTAGCCAGTTTGATTAGTGGATGGAGCATCAGGCTGGAGACTGAAGGGTCCCACGTTTGATTCTGGTCAAGGGCACATGCCTGGGTTGTGGGCTCAATCCCCAGTAGGGGGCGTGCAAGAGGCAGCCAATCAATGATTCTCTCTCATCATTGATGTTTCTATCTCTCTATCCCTCTCTCTTCCTCTTCAAAATCAATGCAAATATATTTAAATAAAAAGAAGTGCAGGGAAAATCCAACCTAAAATTAGGAATTAAATCTGTTTAATAGCTTTAATAATTCTATTCATTCTAAGTCCTTCTACAAAAGGGCATTGCAGTTCTTCAGGTTATTGCAAACATATCTTTGTAAAAAGTCATCCATGATGTTCAAGCTATAATACAAAATTTTAATTATTGGCACTATACTATAAAGCTCAATGAAGGACATTTGATTTAAATAACTGAAAGTCATGCTTTGCTCAGGATACTATTGCACACATACCATATGGGTTGTTTTACAGCAGATGCTAGTTTGCCAAACTTCAGGTGGCAAAACGCTGAGTTGTGTTTGGTGTTGTCCTGCCATCTGCTCCTTGTCGCCCTAGAGAGTCTGGTGGCATGTAATGTTGAGAGAGCGCCTTGTGGCCACTGCTTCTTTTCTCACAGGTGACTCCACTGTGGTAGAACATTCATGTCCTTCTGATGCGAGGCCTAGCAAAAGCCTCCCACACCCATGGATATCACAATGTTGGGTTTGACAAATTTTGTCGCCTCTTCAATTATGCTGTTGATTTTGGGTTCTGCCTATTTGCTCGTTTCTTAATCTGTCATTTGCTTTGTTTACACTTTTTTTTTCATTGATCTGTACATAGTCACTGTGACTAGGAATCAAAGGAGAAGACTGCCACCACCTACTGCGGTTGCTGCACATTTTCCAGTTTTCTGAAACCAAAATCCTGCACACCAGCCAGTCAATCTACCCATTACACTCTGAGCGGCTACTGAGTATTTTTCTACCTTCGGCCCAGACTGTGGCCCCAAACACAATTCCACCAGTTGTGTGTTCTTGAATACTCAGCTAAATCCAACACTTGGTTTTCATATTCTTTTTTTATGTTTTTGCAATTTAGAGCCTACTTTATTTTATTTTATTATTTTAAAATTTAATAAATTTTTATTGTTCAGATTATTACAATTGTTACTCTCCCCCGTCCATAACTTCCCTTCACCTAGTTCCCACCCCACCCTCTGCCCTTGCCTCCCCCTCCCACTGTCCTCATCGACAGGTGTATGATTTTTGTCCAGTCTCTTCGCGCACCCCCACACCCCATTCCCCCTGAGAATTGTCACTCCACTCCCTTTCTATGCCCCTGATTCTATCATATTCACCAGTTTATTCTGTTCATCAGATTTTTTATTCACTTGATTTTTAGATTCACATGTTGATAGATATGTATTTGTTGTTCATAATTTTTATCTTTGCCATTTTCTTCCTCTTCTTAAAGAATACCTTTCGAGAACCGTGTGTGGCTGTATGGTGTTCATGAAGTTTTATCATCTGTTTAAGTAATCAAAAATGGAAAATTCTGTAAAAGCAGAGGAATGTGAAAAGATCTCTCTTGAAGAAGAGAAAGTATCAATAAATTTGGTAACAGAGTCTTCATTCAGCCATAATGAAAGCACAACTGCTCCTGGGACTGAGCTTTTTGAAAAGGCTCCTATGCAAGTACACACTCCCCAAAAAAGAAAAATGGAGTTTGCAGATGATCTTGTAAAAGAGAGTTCCAGCTGTGGAGAAGACACTCCATCCAAGAAAAGAAAACTTGATGCTGAAATTGTGCCAGAAGAAAAAGGTTCTGGTGACGATGAAGGCATTTTAAGGAAAAAAGGGCTGGAAACTGATGATTTTCCAAAAGATGAACTTTCTCCTGTAGACGGCACTCCAAAAAAGAGAAAAAGAGAACTTGAGGATGTTTCTGAAAAGCAGAAACACTTAAAAGTAGGACATAGCTCAACAGTGGCTGCCCACTACAATGAACTTCAGGAAGTTGGCTTGGAGAAGCGTAGCCAAAGTCGAATTTTTTACCTAAGAAACTTTAATAATTGGATGAAAAGCATCCTTATTGGGGAATTTTTAGAAAAGTTGCGACAGAAAAAAACACGTGACATTACTGTTTTGGACCTGGGATGTGGTAAAGGTGGAGATTTGCTCAAGTGGAAAAAGGGAAGAATTAATAAGCTAGTTTGTACCGATATTGCTGATGTTTCTGTCAAACAGTGTCAGCAGCGGTATGAGGACATGAAAAATCGTCTGGATAATGAGTATATTTTCAATGCAGAATTTATAACCGCTGATTGTTCAAAGGAACTTTTGATTGACAAATTTCGTGACCCAGAAATGCATTTTGACATCTGCAGTTGTCAGTTTGTCTGTCATTACTCATTTGAGTCCTATGATCAGGCTGACATGATGCTTAGAAATGCTTGTGAGAGACTTAGCCCTGGAGGCTATTTTATTGGTACCACTCCCAATAGCTTTGAACTGATAAGACGCCTCGAAGCTTCAGAAACAGAATCATTTGGAAATGAAATATATACTGTGAAATTTCAGAAGAAAGGAGATTATCCTTTATTTGGCTGCAAGTATGACTTCAACTTGGAAGGTGTTGTGGATGTCCCTGAATTCTTGGTCTATTTTCCATTACTAAATGAAATGGTGAAGAAGTACAATATGAAACTCGTCTACAAAAAAACATTTCTGGAATTCTATGAAGAAAAGATTAAGAACAGTGAAAATAAAATGCTGTTAAAATGAATGCAGGCCCTGGAGGCATAGCCTGCAAATGAGAATTCCAAACTTGCTTCTGAAAAGGCAGATGACTATGAACATGCAGCACAATACATAAAGAATCGTCAAGTTAGGTTACCTTTGGGAACCTTAAGTAAATCAGAATGGGAAGCTACAAGTATTTACTTGGTTTTTGCATTTGAGAAGCAGCAGTGAGCACCAGAACAGCTGTATTTCATCTTACACAGATTTGAATGATCCACCTTAGATGAATTTGTCAACTTTCTGTTTATTTTAATTATTCTAAATGTACAGGATGGTGCTGGAAACTCCAGTGTATACATTAAATATTTGCTGTCTGTGACAGATGAACTTTTGTGTGTGTATATAAGAATAAGTTGGGACCTTTGTCTTTAAAATCTATTTTTAATGTTCTAAGAATTCCATTTGCCTCTACTCTCTGAGCTCATAAAAATTACAATATGACTTGTTAAAGTTGCTGAACTCTTTCCACAGTGCTCTGATTTGTTCGGTCTGTTTACAGTATTAAATTTATTGCAATTGTAGAATTGATGAGGGAGTATAATAGTTTTGCAAGTGTGTTCTCTCATTTCTATAGTTTTACATAGTGTTTTTCAAGATTAAATGGATTGCATATCTGTACAATTGAATGTAAGAAGTGTTCAGTAAGTATCGCTAAAGTTATAAACTAAATTTTAAGTGGTCATAATAGTTATTAACCTAGAATTTTAGCCAGTTACTACATTTCATTACAAATAGTAACTATTTTATTTGCTAATATGATACATTATTGGAACTGGATAGAACATTTTGGATGCCAGCACAAAACTACTTTAGATCTTGAGGGTTTTCTCTGAAGAAATTCCTGCCAATTAATGTTTCTAGGTATCAAGAATATAATTAGATTTACCTTTCTTCATTGAACAACAAAAAAAAAAAAAAAAAAAAGAATACCTTTCAGCATTTCATATAATACTGGTTTGGTGGTGATGAATTCCTTTAGCTTTTTCTTATCTGTGAAGCTCTTTATCTGACCTTCAATTCTGAATGATAGCTTTGCTGGGTAGAGGATTCTTGGTTGTAGGTTCTTGCTACTCATCACTTTGAATATTTCTTGCCACTCCCTTCTGGCTTGCATAGTTTCTGTTGAGAAATCAGCTGACAATCGTATGGGTGCTCCCTTGTAGGTAATTAACTGTTTTTCTCTTGCTGCTTTTAATATTCTCTCTTTGTCTTTTGCCCTTGGCATTTTAATGATGATGTGTCTTGGTGTGGTCCTCTTTGGATTCCTTTAGTTTGGGGTCTGTGCGCTTCCTGGACTTGTAAGTCTATTTCTTGCACCAGGTGGGGGAAGTTTTCAGTCATTATTTCTTCAAACAGGTTTTCAGTATCTTGCTCTCTCTCCTCTTCTGGCACTCCCATAATTCTGTTGTTGGTATGCTTAAGGTTGTCCCAGAGTCTCCTTACACTATCTTCAACTTTTGGATTCTCTTTTCTTTTTGCTTTTCCAGTTGATTGTTTTTTGTTTCTTTGTATTTCAAATCTTTGACTTGATTCTTGCGGTCATCCAG
Source organism: Corynorhinus townsendii (assembly GCA_026230045.1). NCBI lineage: Eukaryota > Metazoa > Chordata > Mammalia > Chiroptera > Vespertilionidae > Corynorhinus > Corynorhinus townsendii. The sequence continues at coordinate 39,837,248 of JAPDVU010000011.1, forward strand.
TCTGCAGTTAGGTCTCTGTATAACATTTTATATTTCAGTCAGTCTAAGTTTAATTTCTAGTTGGTCTTTTTTGATATCCTTCATGGGTCTCGCTAAACTTATTGGCCTTTTCTAGGAAATTCTTGAAAAACCTTATAATTGTGGTTTTTAACTCTATATCCAGTCATTTGCTGTCCTCCATTTCTTTCATTTATGGTCTGTTTTTTTGTCTCCACATTTTTGCTGCTTCCCTGAGTTGGTAGAGTAGCTTTGTGTGCTAAGTGTTCTATAGGGCCCAGTGGCTCAGCCTCCCCAGTTACCTGAGGTGGACACTCTTGGGCTGTGTGCACAGCCTTGTTGTAGATAAGTCTTGATTGTTGTTGGTATCACTGGGAGGTATTGACCACCAGGCCAATTTGCTGTGAGGATCAGTTGTGTCTATGCTGGGAGAACTTCTGTGCTGGAGACAGCCTTATGAGAGAAGACTTGCAAAATTACAAAAGCCTTTGTGCTCAACTTGAATGGGGCATAGTCTCAGGGTGGAGCAGACAGCGTTGGCTTCCCGTCAACCCTGCCCTATGAGGCCTGTGCGTTTCAGTGTCCCATGGTAATCGCTGCATGCACCTCTGAGAGAACGCTGCCCTTGAGTTTCACCTTCTGCCAGACAGTTCCAGTTTCTTTGAGAGTGAGTCTGGGTTCCCAGTAACTCGCCCAGAACTGGAGTTCAGCACAGTCAGGTTCTTCCGTCTCCCTCCCACTTGAGAAAGCCAGCCACACACTCAGCAGTCAGTCCTCTCGGTGTGCGTGCCTCCGTACCTCTGCCTTTTGCAGCTCCCCTGAGTCTCAGTGTGCTTTTCTGTTTTCATGACAGTTTAGATTCCCCCTGTATGAGTCTGAGTTGCCAGGGTCTTGCCCTGAACTGGAGTTCAGCACAGTTGGGAGCTTCCATCTCCTTCCCACTTGAGAAAGCCAGCCACACACTCAGCTGCCAGTCCTCTCCACACACATGTCTCCGTACCTCAGCCTTTGGCAGCTCCTCTGAGTCTTCGTGTGCTTTTCTTTTCCCTTCTAGTTGTAGAATTTCCACTCAGCCAGCTTTCCTGTGGTTCTGGATGATGTCTGTTTTGTCTTTTAGTTGTAGTTTTGAAATTGTTGTGCGAGGCAGCAGTTTAGGTGTTTACCTATGCTGCTATCTTGGTTTCTCCTCAGTTTTCATATTCTTGGTGAGGGGGTTCTGGCTCGCCATGATACAGTAGCCTGCAGTTTGTATTGAAAGTGGTCCATGCCCATGCTCCTCTCTCTCCAGTACTTAAAAAACAACACCTCACCTGAGGATATGCTAGAGAGGGAGAGAGACAGACAGACAGAGATAGAGACAGAGACAGAGAGAGAGGTGAGACAGAGACATAAATGAGGTTCCTCCCATATGCCCCCTGACCAAGGAACCAAACCTGAAACTCCAAAACCCAGGTAGGAATAAAACCTGACCGCTCAGTGCCCAGGATGATGCTCCAACCAACTGAGCCACCAGGCCAGGGCATCTCTCCCCACTACTTTAAGAGCCTTCATCTTTTTTGTTATTGATTTGTATTTGGGGGGGGGGGGGGGCAATGTGGAAGACTGTATTATTTATGACATTATTTCTCCAGGATTTATTAAGGTGTGTATCTTGGCCTGGCATGTGGCTAATATTTGTAAAGTTTCCATGTGTGTTTGAAATTAATGGCGATTCTTTAATTAAGAATTTAGAGTACTATAGTGTTTACTTGGATAAACCTAAATAAGTATCTTTTTCAAGTATTTCATACATTTACTGATTTTTTTTGTTTGTTTGATTTATTGATTACTAATGGGCAAGTCAAGATCTTGTACTTTTGGGCTCTGTTGTTATGTTTCAGGACTTTTATGTTTTCCTGGCACATGACTCCTTTCATCACAATGTTCCTGCTATTCCTAATCATCTCTTTTTGCTGTAATGTCAATTCTATCTCATAGAAGCACAGCCACGCTGTCTTTCTTTCGGGCGACATTAGGCAGGTATATCTTCTCCCTTTCATTTCCTTTTTCCTTCCTGTGCTTGTGAAATCTATTTATTTATTTAGTTATTTTATTATTTTATTTTATTATTATCATCATTTTTAAGAATAAATCTTTATTGTTTAGATTATTACAATTGTTCCTCTTCCCCCCCCCATAGCTCTCCTCTACCAGGATTCCACCACACCTTGTGCCCTTAAACTACCCACCCCCCGCCCTCACTGTCCTCCTCCATTGATATACGATATTTGTCCACTCTCTTGCCATACCCTCCAGCCCCCTTCCCTCGAGAATTGTCAGTCCACTCCCTTTCAATGCCCCTGATTCTATTATATTCACCAGTTTATTCTGTTCATCAGATTTTTTATTCACTTGATTTTTAGATTCAGTTGTTGATAGATATGCATTTGTTGTTCATATTTTTTCTCTTTACCATTTTCTTCTTCTTCCTCTTCTTAGAAAATACCCTTCAGATTTTCATATAATTCTGTTTTGGTGGTGATGAACTCCTTTACCTTTTCTTATGTGTGAAGCTCTTTATCTGACCTTCAATTCTGAATGATAGCTTTGCTGGGTAAAGTAATCTTAGTTGTAGGTTCTTGCTAGTCATCACTTTGAATATTTCTTGCCACTCCCTTCTGGCCTGCATAGTTTCTGTTGATAAATTAGCTGACAGTCGTATGGGTACTCCCTTGTAGGTAATTAACTGTTTTTTTCTTGCTGCTTTTAAGATTCTCTATTTGACTTTTGCTCTTAGCATTTTAATTATGATGTGTCTTGGTGTGGTCCTCTTTGGATTCCTTTTGTTTGGGGTTCTCTGTGTTTCCTGGACTTGTAAGTCTATTTCTTTTGTCAGGTGGGGGAAGTTTTCGGTCATTATTTCTTCAAATAGGTTTTCATTATCTTGCTCTCTCTCTTCTTCTGGCACCCCCATAATTCTGTTGTTGGTATGCTTGAAGTTGTTGCAATGGCTCCTTACACTATCTTCATATTTTTTTATTCTTTTTTTTTCTGTTTGGGTGTTTTTTGCTTGTTTGTATTTCAAATCTTTAACTTGATTCTTGCGATCCTCTATTCTGCTGTTGGATATCTGTATGTTATTCTTTATTTCAGTCAGTATATGCTTAATTTCTAGTTGGTCCTTTTTCACATCCTTGAGGGACTCACTAAATTTATTGACGATTTCTAGAAGATTCTTGAGTAACCTTATAACCGTGGTTTTGAACTCTATATCCAGTAGTTTGCTTTCCTCCATTTCTGTCATTTGTGACCTGTTTCTTTGTCTCCGCATTTTGGTTGCTTCCCTGTGTTGCTAGAGTGGCTTTGTGTGCTAGGTGTCCTATAGGACCCAGTGGCTCAGCCTCCCCAGTTACCTGAGGTGGATACTCTTGGTGCACCCCTTTGTGGGCTGTGTGCACAGTCTTGTTGTAGTTAAGCCTTGATTGTTGTTGGTATCACTGGGAGGAATTGAGTTCCAGGCCAATTGGCTGTGAGGATCAACTGTGTCTACGCTGGAGGAACTTCTGTGCTGGAGATAGCCTTATGGGGCAGGACTTGCTTCAGTGGGGCTTTGGAGCTCACTGAGTTGCCCCCTGACTTTGTCCCTTATGGATCTGAGGAGTTGTAATCTGGATTGTCCCACTTTGACCACTGGGTACACTGGCTCTTGGGTCTCCAAGGAGGTGCAAATTTAGCTCTGCCTCAGGCCACCCAGCAAGAGCTATGGAGAGATCTGCAGATTCCTCTTCTTTGTTTGGGGTTTGCAGGTGCCCAGATGAAGCCCAGCTGTGAAGCAATCCAAGCTGCTGTGGAGCCTTGGTAATTTGAGCTCTCTGACCCAGCTGTAGTTCCTTAGGTAATTTTAGATTGCAAAGAATCCAGTAGTTTGCTTTCCTCCATTCCGCACAGCTGGGTTGTGGTTGTAAATTGAGTGTGGTGTGGGTCTCAGGGCATCAACAGGGCTGAACAAACTGCTATGGCTGACCTTCAGCCCTGCCCCAAGAGGCCCCCGGGTCTCACTGTCCCGTGGTAATTGCTGCAAGCACCTCTGAGAAAAAGCTGCTCTCAGGTTCTGGCCGATGCCAGACAGTCCAGTGTCTCCCCACATGAGTCTGGGTCCCCAGAGTCTCACCCAGAACTGGAGTTCAGAGCGGTCGGGACCTTGTGTTTCCCTCCCGATTGAAAAGACAGCTGTGTCCTCAGTTGCCAGCCAGTTCCTCACGGGTGCGCCTCCGTACCTCTGCACTTTACTTCCGCACCTCCTCTGAGTCTCAGTGTGCTTTTCTCTTCCCTTCTAGTGGTAGAATTTCCACCCAGCCAGCCTTCCTGTGGTTCTGGATGATGTCCATTTTGTCTTTTAGTTGCAGCTTTGAAGTGGTTGTGTGAGGCAGCAAGTTTAGGTGTTTACCTGTGCAGCCATCTTGGTTTCTCCAGTTATTTTATTTTTAGAACTTTGATTTCAGAGAGGAAGGGAAAGGGAAAGAAACATCATTGATGAAGAGAATCATCAATCGGCTTCCCCCTGTACCCACAACTGGTGACTGAGCCTGTAATCCAGGCATGTGCCCTGATTGGGAATCGAACCGTAACCTCCTGGATGCTCAACCACTGAGCCATGCTGGCCAGGCTGTTTACTTATTTAAAAATTGTTTGATTGATTATTGACTTTAGAAAGAGAGGAAGAGCCCTATCCAGTTTGGCTCAGTGGATAGAGCGTTGGCCTACGGACTCAAGGGTCCCAGGTTCGATTTCAGTCAAGGGCATGTACCTTGGTTGTGGGCACATCCCCAATAGGGAGTGTGCAGGAGGCAGCTGATGGGTGTTTCTCTGTCACCAATGTTTCTAACTCTCTCTCCCTCTCCCTTCCTCTCTGTAAAAAAATAATAAAATATATTTTAAAAAGAAGGAGAGGTAGAGAGAGGGAGAGATAGAAATATCAATGCATGAATATCAATTGGCTGCCTCCTGCACAGCCCCTGGTGGGGTCAAAGCCTTAAACCAGGGCATGTGCCCTGACCAGGGACCAAACCTGCAATTTCTTGGTACATGGGTCAGTGCTCAACCACTGCACCATACTGGCCAGGTGATACTCATTTTTTTTATTCAATCTATGAGTGTGGGTCATTGCAGGTGTATGAATTGGCAGGTACTGTCTGTTTTCACTTCTTGAAATATCGATGGATATGGATTTATTCCTACTATTTATTTTATTTTCTATTTACCATGTTTTTTTCATAATCTTTCTCCACTTCCACACCTAGATTGAGTTTTCTTTAAAACGATAAATATAATTATTTTATTTTTGTAGTTACCTGTACATTTAAAGCATTCTAGAGAATATAATATGTAGTATATGAAGACGCCTACATATACTGTAGCGGTGCAGCTCAATAAACGTTCACAAGTTGAGTAACCCCCTGAACCACTGGCTAGATGAAGAAACACAGGTTTATCAGCACTTCGGATGCCTCTCCTGCTTTCTTCAATTCCCCACCCTGCAGGAAGCCTGTGTCTTTTAAAAAAATATTTTTTTGATCTCAGAGAGGAAGGAAGAGGGAGAGAGATAAAAGCATGGATTATGAGAATAATTTAGTGGCTGCCTCCTGCACATCCCTATGGGCAATCTGAGCATGTGCCCTGTGTGGGAATTGAACCTCGACCTTCTGGTGCATAGGTTGGTGCTCAACCATTGAGCAACACTGCCAGGCAGGAAGCCCATGTCGTGACTTCAAGCATTAATCTATTAAGAAACTCGGAGAGTTACCTAGTTTCTCTCAGTTTACTCATCTGTATTTGAGGATAATAGCAGCATCTAACTCTTAGGGTTATTGTAAGGATTCAGTCAATTGAAAAATTAAAGGTCTTAAACAGGACGTGTAGCCATTGGCAGTTTCCAAGCTTTGAGGCATCTGGTCACACTTTAGTTTTTACGGCAGACTTGCAAAGGAGGGAGCCATGGCCATCATCATCCCCAAGATTACACAGGGGCTGGTAACAAAGCCTGGGCAAGAACCCTGCGCCCTTGCCTTCCCCCACCCTGCCTCTCCTAAACCCCAGAGATGCCCGATCTCAGCTGAGAGCTGAGCTGCCCTTAGTTGTTAGTTGGGGAGAGGCCCTTCCAAAGTCTGGAGTCGGGTGAAAGCACAGGTTTGGACAAGTAAGATCTGGGAATAGTCTTGGTGGATGAAAGGTGATTCGTCCTGTGGACTCTGGTCCTATTTGCAGCCACTCCCACGTTCTCTGTCACCTTTGAGATTATGGGGATTAACTTCACCCCCTCTTCTCTGTCATCTCTGTGTGTATGTGTGGCAATGAACCAACCTCAAACCTGGAGGAGCCAAGCGGGCCCCAGCTAGCCTCTTCCACACAAGCTGTGAGTAAGAATGATTTGTGATGACTGGTGAAAAGAAACCTCAGCTTCGTACGATAGCGTTGTAGCCACAGAGAAGCTGTGATGTCATCTGTAAAGATAAATGCAGAAGAATCTTGGATTTTAAATTTTGGGGTATCCTTGACTCTAAGATTTGGGGAGTCTGAGGTTCTCAGATTATCATTCTAGTAATAAGATTTGTTTCTAAGGCTCATGGATGTCTCTTTATGAGGACTTACAAAATGATGCTGTGCATTGTTAAGGGATGAAGTGCACCTTTTGTCTGCCACTGATTTTGAAGTACATAAAAACACACACACACACACACACACACACAAAACCAGATGCCCTAGCTGGTTTGGTTCAGTGGATAGAGCATTGGCCTGCAGACAGAAGGGTCCCAGGTTTGATTCCAGTCAAGGGCACATACCTGGTTGCAGGCTTATCTGTGGCCTAGGCCCTGGACGGGGCTTGTGCAGGAGGCAACCCATCAACGTGTTTCTCTCACATTGATGTTTCTCTCTGTCTTTTCCTCTCTCTTCCACTCTCCCTAAATATCAATGGAAAAATATATCTGGTGAGGATTAAAACCCCCTCACCCCAAACAAACAAACAAACAAACAAACAAAAACAGATGAGTTGATGGATGGATGGAGGCATAGATTTGCAATAAAAAAAGTAGAAAAACACTAATTGTAGAATCTAGGTGGTGTCGTATTGTACAATTCTTTAAACTATTTTGTATATTTCCAAATCCTATATAATAAAAGGCTAATATGCAAATCAACTTAACAGCGGAATGAATGGTTGCTATGACACACACTGACCACCAGGCGGCAGCTTCTGTGTTGAATGTCTGCCCCCTGTTGGTCAGTGTGCTCCTGCAGTGGGAGTGCTGCTCAGCCAGAAGCCCTGAGCCTAGCTCAAGGCTGGTGAACACAGCAGTGGTGGCTGCTACACATGCTCTGAGGGCTCTTGGACTGCGAGAGGGCACAGGCCGGCCTGAGGGACCCACCGGGTGCACGAATTTCATGCACTGGGCCTCTAGTTGTCATAATAAAAATGTTAAAAAAATATGATGCTATTGGATTCTGTCTCTTAGTCAAGACAGTTGCTTCATTTGGGAGAGTTCATCAGTTGAGACTTTCAAATGTTGGCAGAGTCAGCACTCAAGACTGGTGGGAGAGTGTAACAGAGCTTGACAAAGGCTTTCCCGAGAAAGATCTGGGATTAAGACTTTTTTGCAGCCCAGCTGGTGTGGCTCAGTGGTTAAGCGTTGATCCAGGAACCAAGAGATTGCAGTACGATTCCCATTCAGGACACAGGACCAGGTTGCCGGCTCAATTCCCAGGAGGGAGTGTGCAGGAGGCAGCCAATCCATAATTTTTCTTTCTCATTGATGTTTCTATCTCGTTCTCTCTAAAAATCAATAAAAACTTATTTAAAAAAAAGACTTTTGTTACAAGTGGTGGGAATCTAACTCAAACTAGTTTAAGTGAGAACAAGAATATAGTTTTAGGATCTCTGGGGCAGGTCCAGAGGCAGCTATGCTGGATTCAGGCTTTAAGTAATATCTTTAGGATTTTGTTTTTCTCAATTTCTTTCTGGTCTCTCTTTGATTTTATCATCTAGCAGGCTTTATTCATGTGTGGGTAGGAGAGTTGTTGGAAGTCTGAAGTTTATCTTGTTTGTCGGAGAATATATCAGTCATTCCTTGGTATTCACGAGGAATTGGTTCGAGACCCCCTGCAGTTACTGAAACCTGAGGGAGCTCAAGTCCTTTAGTTGGCCCTCTGTATCCCTGGGTTCCACTCCCAATCGTAGCTGGTTGAATCCATGGATACACAACTATGGCTATGGAGGGACGACTGTACTTTCAAAATGTTTTCTTCCCTCCCACGGACCTTCTCTTAGGACAAGCTTACACTTCCCTTTCCCCCACGGGTTGCTTGGTCATGTAACTTGCTTTGGCCATGACTCCTGTTGCGTGCACACGTGTCAGCGTTCCAGGAACTGCTCCTTCCTGCAGGGACAGGCATCCAGGGGAGCCTTACTGTGGCTAGTTTACAGGTGTTTCCCACTCCTCATTGGATTTCCCTCCCTCAACTTTGTAAGTGGTCCTTTCATTAACTTCTCCATTATTCTATTTGTGTGTGACTCACCTTTCCTGCTGGGATCCTGATGGCACAGCATTCCATTGTATGGATGCACCACATTTTGTTAGTCGGTCATCTAATGATGAACATTTGCGTTATTTCTAGTCTTTCACTATTCAACCAAACTGCAGCAATAAAGCTTGCACATAGGCCATTTTGCACACAGTTGAGTACATGTGTAGGCTAAATTATTAGCTGTGAAATCGCTGAGTCAAATGATACATTCCCTTATTCCTTTGGCTGATATTGTCAAACACACTCAGAGGTTGCACCAATTCATTGTCCACCAGCAATGGATGAGAGTAAGGATTGTTTTTTAATGATCTGAGAGAGGGAGAGAGATAGAGAGAGAGAGGGAGAGAGAGGGAGAGAGAGAGAGAGATTGAGAGAAACATTAATGTGAGAGGGAAACATTGATCGGTTGCCTCCTGCATGCTGGCGATTGAACCAGAAACCTGGGTATGTGCCCTGAACGGGAATTGAACCGGCGACCTTTTGGTGCATGGGAACGATGCTCAACCAACTGAGCCACACCAGCCAAAGTAGAACATTTTTCATTTTAAAGACATATTTATTTGAAGACATTTTAAAATTCAGTGTATATTGACTATAGTATTTCAAGTCTTTGGTACTGAGATTGTGGTTCCAAAGTTTTGTGTATTGTTATGTCATCCATGGAAGATTGTCAAAGGTTTTCAGCCTCCTCTCAAAAGACGGTGCACGTGGATGCTTACAGTCTGAATGGGCACTTGATAGTAATGTGTCTGTTCTGAAACAAGGCATGTGGTTTTGGGGTTTCCAGGAGCCCTCCCACTCCTACCCCTGGCCTGTGGGAAGCAACCAGAACTGGAATCCAAGCTGTCAACACAAATCTGATAAATGTTTGAAACTTAACTGTGGTACCTTACGAAACACACAGGGCTCTGGCGGTTTAATTACTTCACCCTTGATGTTTTTGTGTGTGTGCCTGTTTGTAGACTAGGCAGGAAAGAGTCCAATAGAACGTCTGGGCACTGCTACTCTTTAGTTGTGTAATTTGTGAGTATGTCACTCAATGACTCTGGGACTGAATGTCCTCACCTACAAAATGAGAACAATAATAGTAATCCAGTCATACACCACTTAAAGATGGGGATGTTTTGAGAAATGCATCATTAGACAATTTTGTTGTGCAAATATCACAGAGGGCACTTACACAAACCTAGATGGTCTAGCCCAGTGGTCGGCAACCTCATTAGTCAACAGTACAACGATTGAAATTTCTTTTGAGAGCCAAATTTTTTAAACTTAAACTATATAGGTAGGTACATTGTTATTAACTTAATTAGGGTACTCCTAATTTTGTGGAAGAGCCACTCTCAAGGGTCCAAAGAGCCGCATGTAGCTCACGAGCCGTAGTTTGCCGGCCAGGGGTCTAGCCCAGTGATTTTCAACCAGTGTGCCGCAAGAATTTTTAAAACCTGCAGTACCTGACTATTTAGTTAGGGGCACTGACCTCTTTTCCCTTAGATTGTCAAATAAAAAAAACGACAGCAGCCAACACAGCAATAGCTATCCAGTGTGAATGAATCAGAATTATATATCTATTTTTGTCAGATTAGCAAAAAATGTAACATGTTTTTGGGTGTGCCAGAGAATTTTAGTAATTAGTTTATGTGTGCCATGAAATAAAAAAGTTGAATATTTCTGGTCTAGCCTACTGCACTCCTAGGCTCTATGGTATAGCCTACTACTCCTAGGCTACAACCATGCCCAGCATGTTACCGTACAAAACAACACACAATTAAATCAAGCACAGAGGAAATTGGTGTGAACAAGAGAGGAAGTAAGCACCAGATGTATGCGGCTTCTGCCAGCATAACACAACATACTATGCAACATCAAAAATGCGAAACGTCTTGATGTAGTCCCATTTGTTTATCTTCTCGTTAGTTTCCATTGCCCAAGGACAGTGGTTCTCAACCTGTGGGTCGCGACCCCTTTGGGGGTCAAACGACCCTTTCACAGGGGTGGCTTAACACATCCTGCATATCAGATATTTACATTATGATTCACAACAGTAGCAAAATTACAATTATGAAGTAGCAACGAAAATAATTTTATGGTTGGGGGTCACCACAACATGAGGAACTGTATTAACGGGTTGCGGCATTAGGAAGGTTGAGAACCACTGCCCTAGGAGCTATATCGGTGAATGTCTGAGATTTTGCTGCCTGTGGATTCCTCTAAGATTTTTATGGTTTCCTGTCTTACGTTTAAGTCCTTTATCCATTTTGAGGTTTTTTGTTTTGTTTTGTGTGTGTGTGTGTGTACGGTGTAAGTTGGTTGTCTAGTTTCAGTTTTTTGCATGTATTTGTCCAATTTTTCCAACACCGTTTATTGCAGAGACTGTCTTGATTTCATTGTATGCTCTTGCCTCCTGTGTCAAATATTAACTGAGCGTAATGGCTTGGGTCAATTTCTGGGTTCTATTCCATTGGTCTATATGTCTGTTCTTGTGCTAGGACCAGGCAGTTTTGAGAACAGTGGCTTTGTAATATAGCTTGATATCTGCTATTGTAATCCCTCTTTGTTCTTCTTTGTCAGGAATATATCCCAAGAAACTAGAAAGGATATATGTATCCCTATGTTCATAGCAGCACAGTTTACAATAGCTAAGATTTGGAAACAGCCTAAGTGCTCATCAGCACATGAATGGATTAAAAACCTGTGGTACATCTACGCAATGGAATACTACACTGCGGTAAAAAAGAAGGAACATTTACCATTTGCAACAGCATGGATGGAACTGGAGAGCATTATGCAAAGTGAAATAAGCCAATGGGAGAAAGATATAATGATCAACATAAACTGATGAGCAAAAATAGATCGAGAGACAAGGTAGCACTGAACAGACCGTCCAACCTCGGAGAGAAGGCAGGAGGTGGGGGGGTTAGAGATCAACCAAAGGTCTTGTATGCATGCATAGTAGCACAAGCAATGGACACAGACACTGCGCTTTTCCGCAAGATTGGAAGTTTCCAGCTAAAAGGTGCTCCCTGACAATCAGCTGGGAGGTGATACCACTCAGAGGCCTCGGAGTGGGGCTTAGAGGTGCAGATCACCCAGGATTCAGGTCAGGGCTGTGTGACTTCAGAGCCAGCAGGACTCCCGGCATTTGAAGGACAGGAGCCCAGCCAGGTGACCGGGGCAAAGTGTGTGAGCCCGATGACTCGATGTGCAGGTTACGGAGAGCAGTGTGGGTTTATTCGTGGTGCCCTCAGGAGATTTTACCATTTTTTATATTTATTATTTTAAAAATTTTATTTATTTATTTATTTATAATAAATCTTTATTCAGATTATTACAATTGTTTCTCCTCCCCCCCCCATTGCTCCCCTCCCCCTGGTTCCCACCCCACCCTCTGCCCTTACCTCCCCCCCCCACTGTCCTCATCCGTCAGTATACGATTTTTTTCTAGTCTCTATCTGCACCCCCCCATACCCCTTCCCCCCTGAGAATTACCAGTCCACTTCCTTTCTATGCCCCTTATTCTATTATATTCACCAGTTTATTCTGTTCCTCAGGTTTTTAATTCAAAAAACTTGATTTTTAGGTTCACTTGTTGATAGATATGTATTTGTTGTTCATAATTTTTATCTTTACTTTTTTCTTCTTCCTCTTCTTAAAGAATACCATTCAGCATTTCATATAATACTGGTTTGGTGGTGATGAACTCCTTTAGCTTTTTCTTATCTGTGAAGCTCTTTATCTGCCCTTCCATTCTGAACGATAGCTTTGATGGGTAGAGTAATCTTGGTTGTAGGTTCTTGCTATTCATCACTTTGTAGATTTCTTGCCACTCCCTTCTGGCCTGCATAGTTTCTGTTGAGAAATCAGCTGACAATCGTATGGATGCTTCCTTGTAGGTAATTAACTGTTTTTCTCTTGCTGCTTTTAATATTCTCTCTTTGTCTTTTGCTCTTGGCATTTTAATTATGATGTGTCTTGGTGTGGTCCTCTTTGGATTCCTTTTGTTTGGGGTTCTGTGTGCTTCCTGGACTTGTAAGTCTATTTCTTTCACCAGGCGGGGGAAGTTTTCAGTCATTATTTCTTGAAATAGGTTTTCATTATCTTGCTCTCTCTCTTCTTTTGGCACCCCCATAATTCGGATGTTTGTACGCTTGAAGTTGTCCCAGAGGCTTCTTACACTATATTCAACTTTTTTGGATTCTTTTTCTTTTTACTTTTCCGGTTGAGTGTTTTTTGCTTCTTTGTGTTTCAATTCTTTGACTTGATTCTTGCGTTCCTCTAGTCTGTTGTTGGGTCTCTGTATAATATTTTTTATTTCAGTCAGTGTATGCTTAATTTCTAGTTGGTCCTTTTTCATATCTTCGAGGGTCTCATTATATTTATCGGCCTTTTCTAGGATATTCTTGAAAAGCCTTATAACCGTGGTTTTGAATCCTATATCCAGTCATTTGTTTTCCTCCATTTCTTTAGTTTGTGATCTGTTTATTTATTTATTTTTTTTGAGGTAAGTCTGCTTTTTATTAACTACTTGAGAGGGATGAAGCAGGAGGAGTGGGTGGCTCCAATGCCAGGTCTGCCATGCTTCACTGGCTTGTCAGTGATGGAGAACTCACCCAGGTTGTGGCCAACTATCTCAGGCTTGATTTCCACCTGATTGAAGGTCTTGCCAGTGTAGACGCCCACCATGCTCCCCACCATCTCCGGCAGGATAATCATGTCCTGCAGGTGTGTCTTCACCACCTCTGGCTTCTCCATGGGCGGCACCTCCATTTTGGCCTCGCACGAGCGCTTCAGAAGCAAGTGCTGCTTCCTTCGCAGGCCCTGCTTTAGCCGCCATCACTGCCGGGCACTGTACAGCTGCATCAACTGCTCATAAGACATGTCAAGAAGTCGATGGGGATTCACGCCACGGTAGGCGAACTTGCGGAAGGTCCACTTCTTCTTCTGCTCCACTGCTGCCATCTTGTCTGTTCCTTAGAAAGGCATGATCTGTTTCTTTGTCGCCGCATTTTCACTGCTTCCCTGAGTTGGTAGGTAGCTTTGTGTGCTAGGTTTCCTATATGGCCCAGTGGGTTGGCCTCCCAGTTACCTGAGGTGGACACTCTTGGTGCACCCCTTTGTGGACTGTACGTACTGCCTTGTTGTAGTTATCACTTGATTGTTGTTGGTATCACTGGGAGGAATTGACCTCCAGGCCAGTTGGCTGCGAGGATCAGCTGTGTCTACGCTGGGAGAAGTTTGGTGCTGGAGACAGCCTTATAGGATTAGACTTGCCAAATTGCAAAAGCCTCTGTGCTCAGCTTGGATGGGGTGGAATCTCAGGGCTGAGCAGACAGTCTTCACTTCCCCTCAGCCCTGCTTTGTGCACGCACGTGCGTGCATGGGCCTCCAGACTTCTTCCTTTTCTGGCTCCCGAGCCTCTGCCTGAGAGTCCAGATTCCTCCTGCAAGAGCGTGGGTCCCCAGGGGCTCGCCTGGAACTGGGGTTCAATGCAGTCAGAGCTGGGGTTCAGTGCAGTCAGGAGCTTCCGACTCCCTTCTGCTAGGGAAAGCCTGTGGCAACCTCCTCAGTCTTTGTGCGCACTGGCGTGCGCGCCTCCAGACCCCCTTCCTCGGGTCTCTGAGTGTCCAAGTGCCTTTCTCTCTACCTGACAGTCCAGACTCCCCCTGTATGAGCCTGGGTCCACGGGGTTTTGCCCGGAACTGGGGTTCAGTGCAGTTGGGGGCTTCCTTCTCCCTCCTGCCAGAGAAAGTCAGCCAGGCTCTCAGCCGCCCTTCCTCTCCACACGCACAAAGACCCTTTGCCGTACCTCATCTGTTTGCCGTTCCTCCAATTCTCCATGAGCTTTTCTCTTTCCTTCTAGTTGTAGAATTTCCACTCAGCCAGCTTTCCTATGGTTCTGGATGGTGTCCGTTCTGTCTTTTAGTTGTCGTTTTGAAACTGTTGTGTGAGACAGCGGTTTAGGTGCTTACGTATGCCACCATCTTGGTTTCTCCCTTAACCATTTTTTTAAAGTAAAAACCAACAGTTTTTTAAGCAGAGGAGTGATGAGGCCAGGGTTGCACTGGATAAACATTCCCACAGGCGCTGTGAGAAGTCCACTGGAAGGAGGAAGAGGCGGGAGACCTCTGTGAGGTGGGCGGTACAGGCACTGGGAAGCTGGCGTGGTTCTGAGCTTGGTAGTGGGCTGTGGAATTTGGCACAGGGTGGCATATGGGGCTGGAAGAAGAAGAGGTAAAGGAGAGCCCTAGTTTCCAACTTCATCACTTGAGGAGAAAGTGGTGAAGGACAGTAACTGAAGTAACCCAAGACAGTACAATCGGCATGGGGGTGGGTGGGGGGAGCATTTCCATGAGCTGGGCCTACCTGTTCCTGTCCCATCGCCTGGGCAGCACTAAGAGTCACTGTGCCCCCTACCAGGGGCCATGCCCTGGGCATGCTCACACACCTAATGCCCACTTCCCTGCAGGGGAGTGCTGTCCCAGGGGCTCCCTCTGCCCATCCCAGCCAGGCCCAGTGGGTGAGCCCAGGTGAAGCTGCCAAGCTGACACCCCCACACCTCCCCACCCCCGAGCCCAACAGAGAATTCCTTCCTTACCTTTTGTGAAGTCCCCTGCCTTGTGCAAGTTTGGAATCCGTTCCCCAAACCTGTACTGGCCCAGAGCTACCAAAACTTGCTGTCTGGGTTTCCTAGATGTTGGAGAGCAGCATTCAAAGCACGGCCACCTTGCCTTGCCCTGAGCATGACCCGAGTTTTTAATGATTGGCTTTCACTGGACACAGGAGAACAAGGTGTCTAAGCCACTGGCCTTGGAGTCAGACAGGTCTGCGTGTATGAATAGTTGTGTGTTCTTGGAGGAAGCAGCCCAGGGCCTGACACATAGTAGGGCCTTACTCAAAGGACGGTAGCAGTGATCTGGGGAAGTTGAGAAAGGAGAATAAATTCTGGCTGGAAGGGGCCCTTAGAGGTCATCTGCCATTCTACAGGTGGGGTAAACCGAGGCCTGGAGAGACTGAAGGGCTTGCCCAAGGATCCACTTAGACATAGAACCTGGGGAAATGCCACACCTGGACACTGGAGAAGCACAACATGCCTTTCTAGCTGAGGGCAAGGTTGGCCTGGAGCAGAGGGGCGCACAGGTGTCCCCCTGGCCTGATGGGGTTTGCTTGCTTGTACAGAGTAGGCAGCATGAACTACTCACTACAGTTTACAGACTTGTCATATAAAAATCCACATTTTTTAATTTGTTTGGAAAAAATCAGAAAAGGTGGTTCCTCCAGACCTCTATTCCTCCATGGCAGCAAGCAGCTGGAGCTGGCCTGGGCTGCTCCCTTCGGCTGTTCTCTGCTTTGCCACAGTCCCCACCCCTCTCCATTGTCTCCTGGACCCCACAGCCCGGTGTCCCCTGCACGTGACCATCCTACCTGAGCTCCGGTGCTTAGAACACGTGGCTCGCTCCCTCATTTACAGGACCTGCCCTGTCTGCTTTAGGAAATAAAGCCCTCCACATGCTGCAACCCACGTATTACCTGCCATTGTGCAACCCTGAGTCACTTCTCTCGAGCCCCCTTGGCAAATGTTTTCTCCTGAAGTCTTCCTGCCATCATCCGTCTGGAACTAGAAGGTCCTGCCTGTGGTCCTACGTGGGCCCTGTCTCCACATTCCCCACTTTACCTCTGCTTTTTGGGATTATGCCAAGGGTTAGACTGTTTGTTTTTCCCCATCTTCTTTCTTTTCCCCACCCCAATCCCCTCCCTGCCCATCAAGTGCCTCTCCTCCCCTCCTCCCTGCAGAGGCCCAGTGCCCTGTGGGGCTGGCCTTTCTTCTCTGCATCTGGTGGCCAGAGGACCCAAGGGCAGGCAGCATTGCCAAGGGCGCTATTTACCTGGGGGGTGGAGGGCGGGCAGATTTCTTGAGTTCCTTGGAGCAGGAAAGATAATCATGACATGCTGTCCTGGTCCCCCTCTATCCTCTCCCCGCCCCCACACACACTCCCTGGGCTCCTCTGGGGGTGGGATAATAAATCTTCCCCTGCTTCCCCTCAGCGGCTGGAGATGAATAAATGAGATGTCATGGGGGAGATATTGGGGCCTCCGTGCTTTACCTCCTTTTCTATGGCCTCTAGTTAGACCTGCACCACTTTCAAACGTGCTGTGGTTCCTCTCCTGGCAACCAGGCTCCCCACCCCCACACCACACCTCCTGCCCCTTTTCGCACTGCCTCAACCTTGAGCAGGCCTCCCCCTGCTTAAATGCCATCCAGAGCTCCCCACCGCCTCAGGATAAAGCCTAAGGGCCCGGCCAGCCAGGTGGGCCCACTGAACTTCCCAGACGCATCTCTACCTTCCCCACAGGCAGGCACCAGGGCCAGGAAGCTACAGCTCTCACCTGCCCTCCGTTTTGCCCCTGTATCTTCCTTGGCCAGGACAACCTCCTGCCCAATCAGTTTTGTTACAAACAAACAAGGGGCCAAAATGGAGTTACTGCTGCCACCTCACCTGCTTTCGGCCTACAGGGGAGACCACTCGACAGAGGCGGTGTGTGCAGTGACCCGAAGGCTTAAGCAAACATGGCCTGGTGCTTCGGTAAATGTTTAGCCTCGGCGGGTGACTGGCTGGCAGAGGGGCGAGGCCCGAGGCCCGAGGCCCGAGGATCTGTGTCCCTGACAGCTGACACCATGGGGAGCAGCTGGGGCAATGGGGACAGGGAGGGGGAGCCTGGGCTGTGCCCTGTGGTGACCTCTTCTGCTCTAAGGAGAGGTAAGGTGCTGAGCTCAGAGGCTGCAGGGAACAAATAAATAGCAGTGTTTGCAGCTTCGTCCTCGTTAGTAATATCCTGGCATCATACACACACACACACACACACACACTCTCACACACACACATTCACACACACACTCGCACTCACACACACACTCACACACACTAACACATTCACACACGCTCACACTCACACACACACACACTCACACTCATACACACACAATCACACACACACACACATACACACACTCACACTTATAAACACTCACACACACTAACATTCTCACACACACAATCACACACACTCACACACACACTCACACACACTCATACACACACTCACACTTACACTCACACACACATGCTCACACTCACACACACACTCACACACACTCACACTCACACACACACACACACACACTCATACACACACTCACACTTACAAACACACACACACACTCACACTCACATGATGCAAATATATATCCTCAACTAAGGCACACACAGCCCACCTCTGGCTTAGGAACATCACCTCAGACATAACAGCGTCCTTCTCCCACGTGTCCCCTCTGCTGTCAGCTTCCAACTCACAGAGGAGGCCCAGGAGCTGGGCCTGAGTCAGTGTCTGCAGGGAGGACAACACCCTGGCTGCTGTCAGCTCTCTGTTGCCCCACCCACAAGGAGCTCAGGGGCTGGGGAGTCAGAGGGAGACCCCCACTGTCCCAGAGGCTTGTGGGCAGGACCAAGATCACATCAGGCCCTCCGCACACCACAGGTTTTCGGCATGTGGTTCGTATTAGGTACCCCGCCTGCTGCAGCATGAAGCTAGCTGACCCGTTGGCAGTCAGTCACAAGGAAAAGGGAGAGAGGGGGGAACCAGAGACCATTTGGGGTAGTGGAGTCAAGCAGACTCACATTCAAATGCTTCCACTGCCACTTGATAGCTGTGCACCTTGAGCAGGTCACTTCCCCTCTCTGAGCCTCAGTTTCCGCATCTGTAAAGTGGGTGTGATGGTAATACCTCACTCCATGAGGACTAACTTACATGATGCGTATAGTGTTATATTGTAAATCAGAAGATGCCTTAATCAATAAGCCAAATTTATTTGGAGTCCTGTTTGCTAGCGCTAGTGGGCCCAGAAGAAAATCTTGCTTCTCAAATTCTAGGGCCAATATGGTGCAAGTCTCCCTTATTTATATGTTTTTCAGTTCTATGTTTTCAAAATTTGGAATGAGACTTCTGGAACTTCTGAGAAAAAGTCCTGTGTGTTGGGACAGACCGTGAGACCATATCTCAAGGCCTGGCCTGGCTCCAGCACTGACAACTGTGTCTGGGGCATAGTTTATGGCCTCTCTGGAATGGGGAGTAGTCTTATTTTTCCCTATTATTTAAGCAAGCAAATGTTTACAGAAGCCAGAATAGCAGAATTAAATTTTAAACAGCAGTTTTTACCCAAGATGGAGGTCACTATGCTTCAATAGAACACTTAGCCCAGCTCTCATCTCACTGTAAACCAGGCTTTCTCGGCCTTGATGCTACTGACACTTTGGGCCAGATTGTCTTTGCTGTGGGGACTGTCCTATGCATTGCAGGGTGCTCAGCAGCATCCTGGGCCTCCGCCCACTGGATCCAAATTGTGACAACAAAAGTGGTCAGAGAAGGTCCCTGGGCACAGACCTGAAGGGACTGAGGGATCAAGGAGCCAGGGGCATCTGGGCAGGAGTGTCCCCGCAGAGTGCCTCATGGGGACACATTTCATGTGTTCAAACACAGAGGGAGGTCAGCGCAGGAGATGGTCTTTGCAGGCGCAGGGAGAACCTTCCGTTTTATCCCCGCGAGGCGGTGCCTCTGCAAGGTGTGGGCAGAGGACGAGGTGGTCTCATACAACACCCCCCATCACAAGGTTGTCTGTGGAGTCTCAGATTTGTTCCAGAAAAGCGGGCTCCACTGTACCTGGACTCAGGACTGCAGTCAGCCCAGGCCCCTGCACCCGAAGGTCCGAGGGGGCAGGGGGTGGTGGTCAGCTGGGGTCTCTGTGGGTGCCGGGCAGGAACCACAGGTGCCGAGCAATGCCTGGTCACCCTCGCAATGAGATGCTGCTGCATGTGGCGACGGGCGCTCTCACACACTGCTGGTGGGACAGTCCCCGCAAGGTGGGATCCACAATTGCAGTCCCAGCTGTGTGCCGCCAGGAACCCCTGCGCACGGAGTGCCCGGAGGCACGCACAGGCGCAGCCCTGCGGTTCACAACAGCAAAAAAGGGGCCACCCCTGTGTCTGCAGAGAGAGGAAGCCGGGCTCATTCCTCCAACTGCACACAACGCAGCAAACAAATCCACTCTGTGCCGTGGGCTTGGGGAGTCCCAAGCCCCGATGTGAGTAGGAGACGCGGGGCACGGGGCACATACAAATGATGCCATTGAACAGCGGCCCAAACCAGGCAAAGCCAGCTCTAGCTACATGAGTACAGGCCATAGAGTCGAAAGGAAAGCAAGGGAGGTGTTAACAGAGCATTCAATAAGGCGCCATAGAATCTGTCTTTTTTTTTTTTTTTTTTTAAGTGAAAATAGTTGATTCCTTTTGCTTTTAGACAGAATCCAAATTCCCCAACAAATTGCATGAGGCTCCATCTGGCCTGACTCCTGCTCATGGCTCCAGTTTCATGGGTGAATGCTACAGCCCCCGATCTCTACACTCTAAGAGCAGTCAACCCTACTCTTTGGGGTCTCACCTTTATTCAAGCTTATTCCTCTGTCTGCAAGTCTCCCTCACAACACCCCCTATCCCTCCATGGAAAGTCCTTCTTAGCCCTATAGGGGCTTACCCTGAACATATAAAGTGCCAGGTGCCATTTCTGGGCTCCTACAGCTCCCTAGGATCCCCGTTCTGGCTATGACCCCTCTGCCTGCGTCCCCCACCCAAGCCCTGCAGCCTGCTGGGATCCACCTCAGAGCCCACATGGTGCCCCCCTTATGCCTTCTGGAAGCCAGCCTCAATGCCACTTGGTGTACTCTCAGAGCCCTCTTGACAACAGCGGTGCTCTACTGCTGCTCTCCTGGTTTCAAGTTCAGTGCCAACTTATTTTCAATCCTAGTGTCTCCCTGGGAACAAGCTCAATGCCAACGTGATGGCCCTCTGTCCCAGGGCTACCTGATGCCAATAGCAGAACCTGCCAATGCCGACGCCAATCTCAGCACCCACCTGCTGCTAAACTTGGTCTCCACTTGGCCTCCAGGGTGCACAAGGCCAGTCAGTGAGAAAGCAGAAGAGAGGATTCAAAGCCCAGCTTCATCACTTTTTACCTGTGACCTCCGGCAAGTGGCTTTATGGAGTCTTGGTTTTAACTGCGAAGTAAGAACGATAATGACCTGGCCCATTCTTATAAAGATTCCATAAGACCTGCATACAGACCCAGTCTCCACAATTAGTGCTCACCAAGGGGACACTGTCCTTATTATTAAGACAGAATGCCAGTGAGGAACGGACAGCAGAGTCACTCATACTTCCTCTACTCCCCCCTCAGCATCTCAGGGCCCACCTCTGTTCCCAGCACTGAAGCTTACCCAAATCTCTCCTGTTATGTGGTTCCCTCTGCCTGCTAATGGCAGCCTTGCTGAGCCAGGAATCACCCCTAAAATACACACACCCTCAAATATAACCTTTCCACTGGTGGCAACCCAATCCCAGAAAGGGGGAATAAAAGTAGAAAGCAGGAGAGACATATGTGCCCTCTGCTCACTCTCTGTTCTTTGCCCTCATCTTACCCTCTATAAAGTGGGAAGGATTAATTAATAATAATAATAATAGAAATGATAAAATCAAGTTGGTGGGTTTCCCTAAGCATCTGGGCAGGGAGTCACTGTGGCTCTCTGCAAATTATAACCCTTCGGACAGTTGGGATGTTTTTTGTACCGTATTGCAGTGGTCATTAATATTTCCCAAGTCCTGGCCCATCCGTCTGCCAACTGAGACCATGAGTTACTCTTCTCCAGTTCTGTGGAAATTTCCATTGAAATATGGCTCTGGTTGTTTCTCCCTTTCCCAGCTAGAGAAGGGCAGTTCTGAGGCATGCCATCTTGACTCCGCTTTGAGATTCCAATGAGGATTCTGGGCATCAAGAAGCGGTGTTATGTCCAAAACAAAAGCAGGTCAGCATCTGGGTCAGGAGTTGACTCCATGATCCAGCTGGACTCCTCTTATATTTCTCCCCCTACAGGAAGCCCACATCCACTGCTGGAGTGCTTCTCACCTCAAGATCTTCAAATCCATTCTCTGGAATCTCCAATCCTGAGACCGTTAAACCCACATCCCTCCTCCTCAAAAGATTCCCAAATCCACAGCCACATATTCTGTCTCTCCCAAGACCCCAAACTCCACAACTTCGGTGTTCTTTCTCACTCTGAGGCCCCAAATCCCAAGCTCCGGGGCTCACACATGCAAATATTCCAGAATCTTCAGCTCTGAAATTTGTCTGCTATCCCTGCCCTCTCCTCCCCCACTAAGTCCACAGTCCTGGGCTGGCCCCTCAGGAGAAGCCACAAAATCAGACTTGTTAATCTGCCTTGGAGTCCCTCCCTCCTCCATTGCTGGCTGCATCCCAAGCTAGGCGGGAACATGGTGGGGGGTATAACTGGGAGGTGAAATGAGGCAGTTGCATAATCAGGACCAAAGGCTGCCCTTCTCTCCCAATCAGTATAAAGACAAGCCATCCCAGCCATCACCATGTGACTCTCACTCAGAGCCGTCATGCTGGCGACGGGGCTGCTTCTGGTGGCTTTGCTGTCCTGCCTGACAATAATGGTCTTGATGTCTGTCTGGCAGCAAAGGAAGCTCTTGGGAAAGCTGCCTCCTGGTCCCCGAGCACTGCCCTTCATCGGGAACTACTTGCAGCTGAACACAGAGCAGATGTACAACTCCATTATGAAGGTGTCACGAGGCAGGGAAATGGGTGTTATGGTGGGGTTGGGTCCTGCCCAGTCTGGCCGAGACTTTGTGGCAGGGGATTGGCAGGGTTGGACTGAAATCTTAGGAAGGAGGAGGTTGTTTTTTAAAATATATGTTTTTATTGATTCCAGAGAGAGAGGAAGGGAGAGGGAAAGAGAGAGAGAAACATCATTGGAGTCCAAAACCTGGGCATGTGCCCTAACCTGGAATCAGGGAATCAAGATCGTGACCCCTTGGTGCAAAGGATGATGCTCAAGCCACCGAGCCACCCCAGACAGGGCGAGAAGGGGGAGTTCTGAAGGTTTAGTACTGGGGTTCTAGCCAGGAAAGACCAGATCTTGGGATGTCCAGTTCCTTGACTGTCAGAACTTGGGCAAAATGTATCTCAGTCTGTGAGGTCTGGGGACAGAGTCAGTTCAGAGCTGGGGCTGCTCCCTCTCACCACTCCCACACCTGTCCATCAGATCAGTGAGCGCTATGGGCCAGTGTTCACCGTTCACCTGGGCACTCGGAGGATCGTGGTGCTGTGTGGCTATGAGGCTGTAAAGGAGGCTCTGGTGGACCAGGCTGAGGAATTCAGTGGGCGAGGCAAGCAGGCCACCTTTGAATGGATCGCCAAAGGCTATGGTGAGGGGGACTCTGGGTGGGGAGAAGGCAATGGAGGAGGGAGGGACTCCAGGGCAGATGTGGTCCAGCAGACCTGATGGCCTGTTTCCCAGCATTCTTCTCCCAACTTACCTACCCACTCAAGGCTGTGGCAGAGGCCTTCCTCTGGTCCCCTCTGTCCCCGTTCCTGTGTATCCCTGTGTCCTCTCTAACTTGTCTTAGTGTTTCTGCGTCTCTCTGCCCTACCTCCCAGCTCTCTCTCACTAGATATCTCTTCTTTCTCTGCATCTCTTAGAAGCTCTTGGGATTTTTGCGTTGGAACCCTGGTCCTCTGTCTCCATGTGTCCTTTTGTCCTTTTCTCCTTCTCAGCTTCTGTGCTGTCCCGTGTTTCTCTCTCCCTCTCCTTGCCTCTCTTTTTCCTTTGTCTTAGAATCTCACATTATTTCTGCTTCAAAATCCCCATGCCTCTGCTTCCTGGTAAAAGCCTCTTCTCTCTTCCAGACCCTCTCTGTTTCTCTGTATATATTTTCTCTGTTCTCCAGCTCAGTCTTAGAATCCTTCTCAATTTTTACTCCCACCTCCCAGATCTCCACATATCTCACTTCCCCTCCTTCCCTCCTGCCTCTTTCTCTTCATGTGAGTGTCTCTGCATCTCTGTTTCTCTGTACATCCGTGTGGCCCTTTCCTTCTGATTTTCTTCCAACTTGGTCTCTTTCTCTTTCTGTATTTCTCTGACTGAGTGTTCTCTCTCTGTTTCCCTCTCTCTCTCTATCTCTCTCCCTCCTTCCCTCTCCACCCCCCCACCATCTGACCCCGCCACTCTCTGGCCACTACCCACTCCTACATTCACTCCCTAGGTGTGGTGTTCAGCAATGGGGAGCGAGCCAAGCAACTAAGGCGCTTCTCCATCTGCACGCTGCGGGACTTCGGAGTGGGCAAGCGCAGCATCGAGGAGCGCATCCAGGAGGAAGCGGGCTTCCTCCTAGAGGCCTTTCGAGGCACTCGTGGTGAGCCTGGGACCCCCCAGAGCAGAAGAGGAAAACGCGCCTCTGGCCTGGGAGGGGAACTAGGTTGGGGGAAGGGGTTCCTCGAATTCTCAGACTGGCATCTGACCACCAAGTTGACTCTCCTCCAAATCCCGTCTACTCCCCTCCCAGGTACCTTCATCGATCCCACCTTCTTCCTGAGCCGAACTGTCTCCAATGTCATCAGCTTCATTGTCTTCGGGGACCGCTTTGACTATGAGGACAAAGAGTTCCTTTCACTGCTGCGCATGACACAGGGAAGCTTCCAGTTCACAGCCACATCTACCGGGCAGGTAACTGACCCCAACCTGACTCTGCTGTGGCACTTGCACAACCAGACTCTGCCTCTCTTATACGGACACAGGTGCCCCAGCCCCTATCCTCCTCCAGACCTGGGTCCCCTCAAATCAGCCTTCTCCCTTGGACAACTGAACAGGTGAACAGGAACTCAGGACAGGTGCCCCAAACCTAGTCTCCAATACCTGGATATCTCAACTGGTATTCCCCTTACAACCAAAGAAAGGGAAGGAAGGAAATCTGGGTATGTGTCTCAATCCACCTCATCTAAATCCTTGGACAGGAGCCCTCACACTGATCTCGCATGAAAACTTAGACATCAGTTTCCATCCAGCCCCATCTAAATACCTAAACACCCAGACAGGGGCCTTACCAGTGCCGCTGTTGCCCCGAGACAGGCCCCACTCCCTTGAGGTGACGCCCACCGACAGCTGTCCTTCCCTTTCCTTCCCCCTCAGCTCTATGAGATGTTCTCCTCGGTGATGAAACACCTGCCGGGGCCACAGCAACAGGCGTTTAAGGAGCTCCAGGGGCTGGAGGCCTTTATAGCCAAGAAGGTGGAGCAGAACCAACGTACACTGGATCCCAACTCCCCGCGGCACTTTATCGACTCCTTCCTCATCCGCATGCAGGAGGTACCTGCCAGCAGCCAGTGCAAAGTAGATCAAAGCCTAGCAGAGGAAAATCAGGCAGGGGGCAGGGGGTTGGAGAGAACAGAGGCTCATTCAGATGACCCCCCTCCCCATCTTAATCCTCAGGACCCCAATTATAGTTCACTGTTCTCTCCACTGAGCCTTCACCCATGGGCAGGACTTGTGTGTGCACATCATCATAATAGGCACATCTACGCCACTACCGTGCACCAGGCACTATTTTAAGAACGTCACGGCATTCACCTATTTAACACTCACACCAGCTCTTGGAAAAGGTTCTACTATGACTCCAATGTTACAAATGAGGACACTGAGGCCCAGAGAATGTAAGTGCCATGCCTCAGGTCCCGCAGTGAGGAAGCAGTGGAACCTAGCTCCAACTCTGGTCTCGCAGACTCCAAGGCTGGTGCTTTAACCACCATGGTCTTTCCTTTCATTCCTTGGTTATCAGATACACCTGTGTGGACAGGTGACCTGGCTTTATTATGTGGCATTGGAGGGTCCCCCCTCCTAACTGGATGGGCTTTATGGAGTCTGAAGGAAAGGACCAGGGAGTGCATTCTCCATAGTGAGCTTCAAGATTTGCGGTGAAGGAATGGGATGCTGTTGCTTAAAATCCGGTCTGTGTCTCAGAAAATGTCTCTCTTCAACTCTCTCTGATGCATTCTATCATGGTCTCTCTCGCTCCCTGTCTGTATTCCTTCATTTCTAAATATTTCTATAATTAAAAAGCAACAACTAAGTGGGTAATTAAAGAACAGATAGTCAGCTGGGTAAGGAGTGTGTGAAGAACATTTGGGTAGAGCCACCAGCCTGGGAAAAGGCCTTGCAGAACTAGGGTCCCTCTTCCCACCTTTGGTCCAGAGGAAAAGAAGTGGGTCCAGAGGAAAACCCCCAGAAGGGTCCTGAGAGCATGGGGGAGTGGGCTTGGCCTGAAGCCATCTCTCTCTGCAGGAGCAAAAGCACCCCAACACAGAGTTCCACTTGAAGAACCTGGTACTGACCACGCTGAGCCTTTTCTTTGCGGGCACCGAGTCGGTCAGCACAACCCTGCGTTATGGTTTCCTCTTGCTCATGAAGCACCCACATGTGGAGGGTAAGGCTGGAGGGGCAGGGAAGTGAGGGCCACAGACCCTCAAAATTCCTCTGTGCCCGCTGCAATGTGCCCATCTCTCTCAAACTTCTGGACCCTCAGACACACCCTGCTATCCAGAGACTGGGTATTCATACTCGCTAGGGACCAGGCATGTTTCATTCTCTGTTAACAAATTAAAAATATCTGACCTGATTGGTCAATAGCTCCTCCAGTGCCCAGTACTTGCCCCTCCAGAGGATCCCCCAAGACTCCTCCCTCGCAGCTCCCCCCATGATTCTGGCACAACCAGGTTAACAGGCCCCTGCGCCCACAATGCTATGACCAACCTCTGTTTCGAATGATCATATATCCATCCAGTGGCACATATTTGGGCTATCATTGCTGCCCTGAGACCCCTAGATACCTAAACATATTTCCCCCCTATTCCAAAGCCAAGGTCCATGAGGAGATTGACCGGGTGGTTGGCAAAAACCGTCAGCCCAAGTTCGAAGACCGGGCCAAGATGCCCTACACAGAGGCGGTGATCCATGAGATCCAGAGATTCGGAGACATGATCCCCATGGGCGTGGCCCGCAGAGTCACCAAGGACACCAAGTTTCGGAACTTCCTCCTCCCTAAGGTGCTGCCCTTGCCCAGCCTAGAGGGACCTCCAACCTGCACCCTGTGACCCAGCACCCCATCCTCCTTAGAAACTTCCCAGCCATTGTCCCCCTCCCTTAATCACAGACTTCCCCAATCACATGTCCCTTCAACCTTCCCACTCAGATATGGGTCCCTTTAACCCACCCATATCTCCCCAAGACCTCTTGCCTCAGGGAATACAAATACCATGTCCCCCAAATGTCCTGCTTTGAGAGACATAAGCTGCATGTACCCCAAAGCTTCTACTTCAGGAGACACAGACCCTATACTCCCCCAAATTCCTGTCTCAGGGACATAAATGTCACATCCCTCAAAGCTCCTCCCTCAGAGAGGACCCTGGCTCCCATTTCTCCTTACCTAGAGCGCCCACATTCTCCCTCTAACCCCATATGCTCTCAGCATACCCGTTCCCCCTTCACCTTGTCAAACCCTTCCTCCTCCCCACCAGGGCACTGAAGTGTTTCCTATGCTGGGCTCCGTGCTAAGAGACCCCAAGTTCTTCTCCAACCCTGGAGATTTCAACCCGCAGCATTTCCTAGATGAGAAAGGGCAGTTCAAGAAGAATGATGCTTTTGTGCCATTCTCCATTGGTAAGAGACCGCTGTCTGTTGCCAAGCCACCCGTCACACCAACAGGGGCCTCCTTCATTCCAGCTCCCCTCTCTGAGATGTAGCCCAATAGCTTTCTCCAGCTTGGAAGTCCCTCTTACTATCTATCCTACAGCCAACCAACTGTAACCCTCTTAACTAACACCTACCAAAACTCAGGCAAAAGGAAAGGGGTGATTGTACCTTCTTCAAAGATGGGGAAAATCAAGGCCTAGAGTGAGTCAGGGATTTGCCCAAGTCACTTGAATTCTTCAGACTCCTAAGGAGATGATAGCACAGCAGCCATATGTGTATGTTTAGGGGGAGGGTCGTCTAAAATTGCCATTGCTACAGCCTACTATAGCTCACCCCCATCCCATGTACAAGGGAAACCGAGGCTGAGACTGGATTAGAGACTTCTCTGAAAGTCTTCGGGCCACGGATCCGTCCCCTCCTCCCCGGGGAGAATGCATATGGAGATTTAGAGAGGGAAGAGGTGGCAGTGAGAGTAGGCCTCACCTCCACCCTTCCCACCCTATCTTGTCAGGAAAGCGGTACTGCTTTGGAGAAGGCCTGGCTAGAATGGAGCTCTTTCTCTTGCTCACCACCATCATGCAGAACTTCCGCTTCAAGTCCCCGCAGTCACCCAAGGATATCGACGTGTCCCCGAAACATGTGGGCTTTGCCACCATCCCACGAAACTACACCATGAGCTTCCTGCCACGCTGAGCTAGAGCTACTACAGGGCAGGGCTAGTGGGAGGAGCAAATGAGAGGGCGGGGCCTGGAGAGGTGATGCTAAGGATCGGGGGTAAGATGGAGGAAAAGAAGGTGCAAGGTGGATAGGAGGGTAAGAAGGAACAGACAGACTGTCTGTCCACCGTGTTAGAGATAGAACTTCAGAGTTGGGGTGAGATAAAGTGAATCCTTACACTATACTGTGCATGATGATAATAATAAAAATAACAGCTATTATTTATTGACCAAGTGCTCTATGTCAGCTCTGTGCTAAAAGCCTGACACACTCACCTCCCTTAATGCTCACAAACCTATGGGATGGGAATTGTGTTCATACCCATTTTACAGGTGACACAGCTGAGGCTCAGAAAGTTTAAGTCTCTATCTGAGATACCAGAGAACACAGTAAGTGCTCAGCAAGTACTCAAACACAGATCTGTGTAGGGATGGCTATATGTAGCCCATTGTCCTTTCGGTAGATTCTTAAAGAGCACCCCTTCCTTTCAAGTAAAAAAATGACAACTTAGTATATCATTATACAATACTAGAGGCCCGGTGCACGAAATTCGTGCACAGGGCAGGGTCCCTTCAGTCCAGCCTGCACCCTCTCCAATCTGGGACCCCTTGGGGGATGTCTTACTGCTGGTTTAGGCCCAATCCTTCTCACAATCCGGGACCACTGGCTCCTAACTGCTCACCTGCCTGCCTGCCTGATTTCCCCTAACTGCCCCCCTGCTGGCCTAGTCACCTCAACTGCCACCCCTGCCAGCCTGGTTGTCCCCAACTACCCCTCTTGCTGGTCTGGTTGCCCCTAGCTGTCCCCCCCCCCCCCGCCTTGCCTGCCTGGTCACCCCTCACTGCCCCCTTCTGCTAACATGGTTGCCCCACCCCACCAGCCTCATTGCCCCCAAGTGCCCCCACTGTGATCCTAGTCTCCCCACACAGCCTGCTGTTTGGTCATTTGATTGTCACTCACTAACCGCCCTGCTGTACTGGTCGCCCCACGCAAGCCTGCTGCTTGGTCGTTTGGTCGACCCTCACTGACCCCCCTGCCATCTTGGTCTACCCATGAAGCATGTTGCTCAGTTGTTTGGTCACTCCTTAGTAACACCCCTGCTGGCCTAGTCGCCCCATGCAGCCTGTTTGGTTGTCCGTTTGGTTGCGATGGTCGCTTCGGCATATATATATATATATATATATGTGTGTGTGTGTGTGTGTGTGTATACATATACATATACATATACATATACATATACATGAATACACACACACACACACACACACACACACACACACACACACATATATATATATATATATATATATATATATAGAGAGAGAGAGAGAGAGAGAGAGAGAGAGAGAGAGAGAGAGCCTGGTGCATGTTCCCTCAGCCAGCCTGCACCCTCTCCAATTGGATATCTCTCTCACAATCTGGGACTGCTGACTCCTAACCGTTCACCTGCCTGCCTGCCTGATTGCCCCTAACTGCCTCTACCTGCATGCCTGATTACCCCTAACCCCTCTGCCTGCCTGTCTGATCGCCCCTAACTGCCCTTTCCTGCCAGCCTGGTTGCCCTCAACTGCCCTCTCCTGCTGGCCTGATGTCGCCCCCAATGGACTTCCCCTGCCGGCCTGATCTCGTCCCTAACTGCACTCCCTTTGCTGGCCTGGTTGACCTCAACTGCCCTCCCCTGTAGGCCAGATCTTGCCCCCAACTCCCCTCCTCTGCCAACCAATTTGGTTCTGGTCAGTTTCTATGCCAGTCAGTGTCAAAAGCTCCTCCTTCTAGGCAGCCATTGGCTCCTCACAGTTGACCCAGATTTGGTTCTGATTGGTCAGTTTCTATGCAAGTCAGCGTCAAAAGCTCTGCCTCCTAGGCATCAACTGGCTCCTCACACTTCATCTAGATTTGGTTCTGATTGGTTAGTTTCTATGCCAGTCAGCGTCAAAAGCTTCGCCTCCTAGGCAGCCATTGTTTCCTCACATTTCACCAGATTTAGTTCTGATTGGTCAATTTCTATGCCAGTCAGTGTCTCTGGGCCTATCAATGGGGACTGATCAGAAATGTCGGGCTGATCAGCAGCCGTGGTGGAGGCCTGAAAAGAAATGGAGACACAGCTGCTGGCAAGACTGGGAGAGAAAGAGAGGCAAGTTCTGATCAAAAGCTGCCACAGAGGCAACAGATCAGTCCCTGTTTCTCTCTTCAGGCCTCTCTCTGGCCCTGATTTGCAGCCCCCTCAAGAGTCAGTGCTGGGGCACTGTGCCTGCAGAGGAAGCAGTCAGTGCTGGGTTGCCATGGCAACCCAACGCTGACTGCAGGACTGACTTCCAAATGGTCAAGTCTCGGTTGTTACCGAGGTTTTTATATATTAGGATAGATGAACAGCTCTGTCCAGAATTTTTCCAGAGCCCTGGCAGGCATCTGATCTTGCTTTGCTACATACTCTTGTCCATTCATGCACACTACAAATGCCAGGGCATTGATCAGATCCCTAATAAGGTGGGATCTGATCAGAGTGAGACTGGGGAACAGGAATCAGGTCTCTCAGTGAACTGGGTGTGGGAGAAAAACACTTCAGTGAATGCTGGGAGAACTTTGGTCATGGCACAGCCATACACAAGTGTGTGTGCATGCAAGTATAAGATTGCTTCTTCTCCTGAGTGTATGCATGAACTCATTTGCTATGAATTTCTGAAGGTTTGGCTCTCTCTGATGGATCTAGTGTAAGACCCTGCTTAGAGTCTCAGAATCCCCATCTTACACTCAAACACGTCAGTATGTGTTCCCTTAGAAGTGGCATCCTCAATCAGGGCACAATCTGAACTTTCATACACATTAGCCTTGGATTTGTGTTTCTTACACTAAATGCTACACAGATCTTTCTCCCCCAAGAAAAGGAAACTTGCCACACTTGCAGGATCAATGATTGAGAAAAAGAGAGGGGTACATTTGGTCCTCTGAACCTTGCAAATTTCACAGCAGGCTATGATTCCCAAGTTTCCCATTTTCCATTATCTGAGTTTTACAACTTAGGTTTTATGAATTGGCTGCTTCCTGCTTTCTGGAGAAGAAGGATGGATCCATAGAGTCACACCCTTTATTATTACAAACGCACTTTTAAAAATTTATTATTATTTATTTATTTATTTCTGAGAGAGAGAGAGAGAGAGACAGAGAGAGAGAGAGAGAGGAAGGGAGAAAAACAAAGACTCAAGAGAGGAGATTAGGGCCTGGACCTAGCTGGGTGCTGCCAATGAGGCACTTCTCCAGGAGAAGAGAGAATAGCTATCACGTCTTTGCCCTAAGGAGGGAGAGAAGAGGTAAGAGGTAACAACTGTTAATTTTCACCATCCTCCAGTATGATCATTACCAGAGAGAAAGAGGTGGGAGGCAGTAAAAGGTCAAGGGGGTTAAATATATGGTGACAAAGAAGATTTGACTTTGGATGGTGGGTACACAATGCAATATACTGATGAGGTATAATGAAGTTGCACATTTGAAACCCATCTAATTTTATTAACCAATGTCTGTGGTTGGAAATCCCAATACTATGTTGAATAGAAGTGTTGAAAATGGACATCCCTGCCGGCCAGTGTGGCTCATTGGTTGAATGTTGACCTATGAACCAGGGGGTCACCAGGAAAAGTAAAATGGGAAAAAATGTGAGAAAAGAGAAAAACTAAAAATAAGAAAAATGAATAAGAATAGTCAAAAGAAGACTAGAATGGAAGGAAAGAGGGAAATTAGAGATATGCAAGATAAAAGAGAAGAAAGAACAAAGGGGAAAACAAACAAACAAAAATCAAAAAAACCACACACACACACATACACACACACACACACACACACACACACACTCACACACACACCAAAACCGCACTCACACACTCCGAAACGTTTGGGTGCACTATTTGTGGGGCTTGCTGGATTTTGCACTGATGTTGTTGACTCTGGTCCTTGGTGTGACTGTCCTGGGCCTCATGGGAGCTTCTCTGGTGCATCTCAATGTGTCACTCTCCCTTTCTGGTCTTGGGCAAGCAGATTGAGGTCCGAGTGGCTGAAGCCCCTAGTAGTGCAGCAGGTGGGACTCCTTAGCCCAGAGGCTGGGTCTACCTTGAGTCTTACCACTTGATTGTCCCTGTTATGAGCTGTACTCCATTCCCCCATGGGCTCTGCAGGGGTATCCTGGTCAGGGCCAGGATGCTTTGATCATACTCCTGTTGGGGATGGTGTCAGTAGTTTGTAGAAGGCGGGGCCCGGCCCTTCTCCTTCTAATGCTTCAGCTCTGCCTGGTTTGCTGGCACCTCTTCGCTGTCACCTGCAGGGGCACAGATTTCCTGCCCTGGGCTGTTACCCTTTGCCTCAGGTTGCTGCAGGTCAGGTCTGAAGCAACTGTTTTGCTGGTGGGAAAGAGGGCAGCTTCCCTGTGTTTCAGGTGGGCAGGGTTGGTCCTCCTTCCTGGACCTACTGTCCAGCCCCCTTTCTGCTCACCAGCATGAGTTCCTCCAACAAATAGAGGGTTCCACTATATTCCGTGTTGGGCGTGTCCTTCAGACCCCTCCAATGTAGGCTGGCCCTGAGCTCCACTGCATGGCCCTTCCCCCTGGTCAGGAGGAGCTTCCCAGATTGCACAATGGTTGAGTGCTAGTGCTACTCTATGGAGGGACTTCAGCCCCAGGCTTCCACTGCTGCACCCACTCTACAGTGTCCACAGCCAGTGGCTTCAGGGCCTGCTCTCTCAATCCCAGGCCCTCCTGTCTCACCTACAGATCTGCAGCCTCTTCAGTCTCTGCAGATCCTCATTTCTCATTGTCCAGGGGAGGCTACATCCACCTCCCGGCCTTCAGCACAGTTTCCACCTCTGCACTTTTAATCTGTTGGAATCTTGTTGTTCTGAGGTGGGTCTCTTGTAGACAGCGTATATATGGGTTCTGTTTTCTTATCCATTCAGCTATATTATATATTTTGATTAGAGCATTTAGTCCATTTACATTAAGGTTATTATTGATAGGTACTTATTTATTGCCATTTTTCTTTATCCCAGTTTCCTCCTCTCTCAATTTCTTCTTCTTCTTCTTAAAGAAGTCCCTTTAACATTTATTGTAATGCTGGTCTGGTGGTAATGTACCCCTTCAGGTGCCCCCTCCCCGGGAAGTTCTTTATTTCACCTTCAGTTTTAAATGGTAACGTTGCCAGATAGAGTAGTCTTGGATTCAGGTCTTTGTTTTTCATTACTTTGAATATTTCATGCCAATTCCTTCTGGCCTGAAGTGCTTCTATTGAGAAAGCTGACAATCTATGGCAACTCCTTTATTGGTAACTTTCTGTCTTTCTCTTGATGCCTTCAAAGATTCTTTGTCCTTAATGTATGTCATTTTAATTATGATGTGTCTTGGTGTGGGTCTTTTTTGGTAAGCCATTGATTTTGGTTGTTAATTTTGTATCCTGCTATTTTGCCAAATTTATTTTTTAAATCTAGTAGATTTTTTGGTAGAGTCTTTAGGGTTTTCTCCGTACAGTATCATGCCATCTGTGACTAATGAGAGTTTTAGTTCCTCCTTTCCAATTTGGACACCTTTTATTTCTTCTGCTTGTCTGATCTCTGTGGCTAGGACTTCCATTGCTATATATATAAAAGCCTAAACAACAGTTAAGGCAGAACAACTGAATGGCAAGAATGGACCGGTCACGATGATGTGCACTGACTACCCTGATTGCCTGATCCGGGCCTGCTGGCCAGCCCCCTGGTCTCTCCCCATGGCCGGCAGGTGCTGCCTGCCCAATAGTAGTGGGGAAGCAGGAATGGGTGGTGGTTGGTGGCAGACACTGGTGGTGCCAGGCCAAGGCCGGTGCAGTGGCAGGGAGGTTCCAGCTGCCAGCAGCAGGGGGAAGGAAAGCCCTGTTTGTCCAACCTCCCAGTCCCTGAAGGCTTTAAAAAAAAACTATTTCTGGGGAGTCTTTTCTTTTTCCCCCAGTGGCATGCAATTCAAAGGCCCTCGCCATGGAACCGACTCCAATGGAGCCGCCCAATCTCTTCCTGCACCCAGTCAGATTGAGTCTGGTGTGTGGCGGGGTGGAACACCCAAGCCACTGCCTGCAGGTGGGAAGCTGGTGGGGGTGGGTCTTCAACGCTGGGGCCTCGGAGAATGGACCACCTGCCCCAGCATGCTCTCCGCCTGGAGACGTACAGCTGTAGACCTCTGACCCCATTAACTGGATCAGTGGTGGGGTGGAAAGCAACCTGGGAGGGTGAGGAAATGAAACTTGGGGTAGTACCACAGGTGCAGTCCCTGAGACCTTTCCCTCCCAGGATAATGCTGCGCTCCCAGGGGAGATGTGCCAAGAGATAAATGTGGATACACAAAGAGGCAGGCCCCCAAGGAGCTTCAGCTGGGGGGTCGAGAGGAGTTTCTCGCTTCTGACATCCCCACCCTTTGCTTTAAGGCTGCATTCTCCTTCCCTAATACATGTTGCTTGAAGTTCATGATGGTTTGTGTTTAGACATGTGATAAATGTGGGAAAAGGAATGTTTTGTGTTTTAGAACAAAAGAGTGTGGCGTCTTTGGGGGGTCTCTCTCTCTCTCTCTCTCTCTCTCTCTCACATACACACACACACACACACACACACACACTCCTTCCTCCCCTCTTCCCTGGCCTGGTGAATCTTCATGCAGAAAGTTAACCCAAGCTCCTCAGAACCCACCCTTGTTGGAGTGGCCTCTGTTTTTTTTCTCTCACAACGTTTCTTTCTAACCTCTAAATTGGCAGTGGGACATCTCCTGAGCGGTCCTGGATTGCCAGAGAGCACACGCTGGGCTGAGGGCCAACCCCCCAACTCCGTACATGAATTTTGGGCACTGGGCCTCTAGTGTTGAATAAGAGTGGTGAAAGCAGACATCCCTGTCTTGTTTCTGTTCTTAGGGGAAATGGTTTTAGTTTTTGCGTATTGAGTATGATGTTCATTGTAGGTTTGTCATACATGGCCTTTATTATGTTGAGACCAGAGGCCCGGTTTTAGGAATTCGTGCCTGGGTGGGGTCCCCTAGGGCATGGAGGGGGGGAGGCTGGGTGGTGATCAACCCTCTGGGCAGGCAGTGAGACGTCCTTGCCAACCCGGGGTCCGGATCCATCCTGCTGAGTTTTGCACTGGTTGTTGGGAGCCACCTGGTAGCCGCTTTTATATCCGTTCTTCCTTGTGCAGCATTTAGGGAAGGGAAGGGTCTGTGGTGCCTGAGGCCAACTTCTAGGAGCGCTGTTGGGATCCTGCTGGTGGCACTGGTCTTTTGGTACGTGGCCCGTTATTTGGAAGTTAGACCTGCAGGACTACTGAGGGAGTGAGTGGCTGCTGCTGGGTTGGTGGGCTGCCCGGACCTGACAGTCAGCTGAGTGGCACTTCCGCTGTGGGAGTGCACTGACCACCAGGGGGCAGCTCCTGTGTTGAGCATCTGTCCCGTGGTGATCACTGCATGTCATAGAGACTGGGCAAGCAGCCTTTCTGGTTGTCCCAGCGGTTCTGGTCGTTTGGTCACTTAGGTCATATAGATATGAGCCCTCTAATCCCACTCTGTGGCAAGTTTTCATAAAAAATGGGTGTAGGATTTTGTCAAATGCCTTTTCTGCAGTTATTGATATAATCATGTGATTTTTATCTTTCAAATTGTTTATATGCTGTATCACATTTATTGATTTGTGAATATTGTACCAGCATTGCAAGCCTGGAATAAATCCCACTTGGTCATGAAGTATGATCTTTTTAATATATTGCTGGATCCAATTTGCAAATATTTGGTTGGAGATTTTGGCATCTATGTTCATCAGGGATATTGGCCTGTTATTCTCTTTCTTTGTAATGTCTTTATCTGGTTAGGATAATGCTGGCCTCATAAAAAGAACTTGGAAGTATTCCTTCCTCTTGGATTTTTTTTGGACTTGTTTGAGGAGCATAGGTGTTAGTTCTTCTTTGAATGTTTGATAAGACTCCCCTGTGACCTGGGCTTTTGTTTGCTAGGAGTTTTTTGATTTCTGCTTCAATTTCATTAGTTGTTATTGGCCTGTTTAGGTTTTCTGATTCTTCTTGATTCAGTTTTGGGAGATTGTATTTTTCTAGGAATTTGTCCATTTCATCCACATTGTGCAGCTTGTTGGTATATACTTGTTTGTAGTATTTTCTTACAATCCTTTGTATTTCTGTGGTGTCAGTTGTGACTTCACTGCTTTCATTTCTGATTTTACTTATTTGGGTCCTTTCTCTTTGTTTCTTGATTAATTTGGCTAAAGACTCATCAATCTTGTTTATCTTTTTAAAGAACCTGCTCTTTGTTTCATTGATTTTTTTTGGTATTATTTTTAGTCTTTATGTCATTTATTTCTGCCCGAATATTCATTATTTCCTTCTTTTTACTTACTCTGGGCTTTTCTTGTTGTTCTTTTTCTAATTCTTTAAGTTGGAGGGTTAAGTTGTTTATTATTATTATTTTTTATTTTTTTAGGTAGGTCTGTAGTGCTATGAACTTCCCTCTCAAGGTTGCTTTTGCTGTGTTCCGTAGATTTTGGTTTGTTGTGTGTTCATTTTCATTTTTCTCAGGGAAGTTTTTGTTTTCTTCCTGGATCTCATTGATAATCCATTCAGTATTTAATAACATGCTATTTAAATGTGCTTGAATGTTTTTGAGTGTTTTTATGGTAGTTGATTTCTAATTTCATTCCATTTTGATATGAGAAGATGCTTGATATGATTTCAATCTTCTTTAACTTGTAGGGACTTCTTTGGTGTCCTAACATGTGGTCTATTTTTGAGAATGACCCATGTGCACTTGAGAAGAATGTATATTCTGCAGTTTTGAGTGAAATGTTCTATAAATATCATTTAAATTAATCTGAACCAGGGTGTCATCTAGAGTCACTGTTTCCTTGTTAATTTTTTTGTGTG
Organism: Corynorhinus townsendii; assembly: GCA_026230045.1. Classification (NCBI taxonomy): domain Eukaryota; kingdom Metazoa; phylum Chordata; class Mammalia; order Chiroptera; family Vespertilionidae; genus Corynorhinus; species Corynorhinus townsendii. Next base: position 39,874,084 of record JAPDVU010000011.1, read on the forward strand.
GGAGATCTATCCAGTAAAGTCAGCGGGTTGTTAAAGTCCTTTACTATGATTGTGTGATTGTTTATCTCTCAGCTAAATGCTTGGATAAGTTTTTTTTTTTTTTTAAATTTAGGTGCTCCTATATTGGGTGCATATATGTTTACCAGGTCATATCCTCTTGTTGGATTAATTTCTTTAGTATTATGTAGTGACTTTTGTTGTCTCTTGTGATTGCCTTCATTTTGAAGTCTATTTTGTCAGATATGAGTATTGCTATCCTAGTGTGCCGCACCAGCACAGCCAAGGGTTCAGCGAGCCTGAGGGAGGGCCGGTGAAGGATGAAGAAAAGACAGAAAAAGAGAATAAGCTGGGTCTAGGTGGATCTTCCGTGTGTGACTGAGACCACAGACCAGATCCAGACTGCAAGCTGATGCTTTATTTTATTGTCAGAGGTAAACAAGGTAATTTACAATGTTGTTGTAAGTTTCACTTGTTTTGGCAGCACTTGCTGCACCTCCCACAGCCCATTAGCTACCCAGGAAAGATCTGGGAGCATCACAAGATCAAGCTTAATTCTGTAAGAGGGCTGTGCCCTCTAAACTGTCACTTGTTTGTGGCTTCACAAGCAGGTCAGTCCGAGGTTTAACCCTGTAACCGCTACCTCCACTCCAGCATTTTGTTTCAGTTTCCATTTGCATGGAAAATTGTTTCCCATGCCTTCACTCTCATCCTGTGTGAGTCATCCTGACGTGGGTGTGTTGTAGACAGCATATAATTGGGTCATGTTTTCATATTCATTCAGCTTCCCTTTGTCTTTTGATTGTAGTATTTAATCCATTTACATTTACAGTTATTATGGATAGGTACTTATTTATTACTGTTTGAATTGTGTATGCCTAAGTTTCTGTCTCTATATAGTTTTTCTTCTCATTACAGCAGTGTCTTTAGAATTTCTTGTTGAGCTGGTTTAGTGGTGATAAACTCCTTTAACCATTTTTTTTTTTTTTTTTTTGGTCTGGGAAGCTCTTTTTTTCAGCATCTGTTTTGAAAGATAGCCTTGCTGGATATCTTTGTCTTGGTTTCAGATGCTTGATTTTCATTACCTTGAATATTTCATGCCATTCCGTTCTGCCCTGTAGAGTTTCTGATGAGAAATCAGCTGACAGCCTTAGGGGAACTCCATCATAGGTAACAAATTGTTTTTATCTTACTGCCTTTAAGATTCTCTCTTTGTTTTTAATTTTTGGCATTTTAATTATGCTGTGTCTGGGCATGGGCCTGTTTGGGTTCTTCTTACTTGGGACTGACTATCTGTGCCTCCTGGACTTGTGAGAGTTTTTCCTTCACCAAGTTAGCGAAGTTTTCTGCCATTATTTCTTCAAACACGTTCTCTATCCCTTGATCAGTTTCTTCCCCATCTGCCACACCTATTATAGGAATATTGTTATGTTTCTTGTTGTCCCACAGCTTCCTTTAGCTGTTGTACTTTTTAAAAATTGCCTTTTCTCTTTGGATCTGTGATAGAGTGATTTTTTTTCCTACCCTGTTTTCTAATTCACTGATATGACCCTTGGCTTCCCATAATCTGCTGTGTATTCCTTCCACTGTGTTCTTTCTTAGTATTTTTTCTCATTCTGTTGAGCATCTTTGCCATCATTATTCTGAATTCTATGTCTGATAAATTTCTTTTCTCCATTTTATTTAGTTCTTCTTCTGGAGAATTATCTTGTTCTTTCATTTAGAGGTTTTTTTTGGTCTCCCCATTTTGCCTGCCTTTATAGGTTTGTGACTATGTGTTAGGTAGATCTGCTAGCTTCCCAATTTCTAGTGCAGGACAATGTCAAATGCTGTTTCTGATTAACTAGATCAGGCAAAGACTCAAAGCCTCCAGAGACCTGCCTCTGTCTGCAGACTGATTGTATTCATTATTGAGTAGCCTCAGGCAATCATCCACTGGTGGAGCGAGAGGTTTTCTACAGGATGCATCAATTGCTTCTCTCTGGAGGCTAATTGTTATTCTCAGTCTCTTAATGGGTCTCAGAAACTACACAGGGTGGGTTAAGTGATTTTCCAATAGGGTGGGCAACTAAGCTCCCTCCAGGCAAAACTGACTGGATAGCAAAGTTCTGCCTGAAAAAGGTGTCCTCAGCAGTGGGAGGGAATGACTCAGCACAGGAAACCGGGGTGTCTGCCTTCTGAACTCTAACCCCAGATCCCCCAAACCCGGTTTCTGCTCACAGAGCTCGTGTCCACTCTGCCCTCCCTTGGCCAGAGACAAAGGTGAGTGAGCTGCACATGAAATTTTGTGGGTTGGTCCTTTAAGAGGGTGCCTGCATTTCCAGCCATCTCTCACTGTCAGACAACAACCCTGTTGCTTTTCACAAGTAGGTGTTGTGTGGGCACTTTTCTCAGTTCTGATGCTTTTGGTTGGGGAGCCCAGCATGGCATTTAAACCCCAGACTTCTCAGTGGCCGTCCCCCACAGCTGAGATATCGCTCCATAACTTCAGCTGCTGTTTGTGGGAGCCCAGCCAGCCCTCTCATGTATCTGCCCTTTCTACCAGTGTCCATGCAGTCTCCTCTTTCTGTCATGGGTTATTGGGGGTTCTCTCTAGCTAGTCTTCAGTTGATTAATCAAGGTGTTTTTTCTATACTTTAGTTGTAATTCCAGTTTGTTCCTGGGAGCACGTCAGTATAGCATTCATTTCCTCCATTGCTAATTTTTATCTCACCCATTTAAAAGATATATTTTTTATTGATTTCAGAGAGAAACAGAGAGGGAGAGAGAGAGAGAACTATCAATGATGAGAGATAATCATTAATCAGCTGCCTCCTGCACCTCCCTACTGAGGATGGAGCCCACAATCCAGACATGTGCCCTCAATCAGAATCGAACCTGGGACCCCTCAGTCCACAGGTTGACACTCTATCCCCTGAGCCAAATTGCCAAGGGCAAACTTGACGCTTTTAAAAATATATATATTTTATTGATTTTTTTACAGAGAGGAAGAGAGAGAGATAGAGAGTTAGAAACATCGATGAGAGAGAATCATTGATCAGCTGCCTCCTGCACACCCCTACTGGGGATGTGTCCGCAACTCAGATACATGCCCTTTACTGGAATCGAACCTGGTACCCTTCAGTCCGCAGGCTGAAGCTCTATCCACTGAGCCAAACCGGTTTTGGCAAATTTGACACTTTTAAAGTATGGTCAGTTATGCCCTGACCGGTTTGGCTCAGTGGATAGAGCATCTGCCTGAGGACTGAAGGGTCCCAGGTTGGATTCTGGTCAAGGTCATGTACCTTGGTTGTGAGCACATCCCCAGTAGGGGGTGTGCGGGAGGCAGCTGATCGATGTTTCTCCCTCATTGATGTTTCTACCTCTCTACTCCTCTCCCTTCCTCTCTGCAAAAAAAACCAAAACCATAAAAAATATTAAAAAAGGAAAAGAAAAAGTATGGTCAGCTAATTAGTAGGCTATGATGTTTTCTCATGACTATATTGAGATCATGTAGTTTTGGCAAGAATTGCACAGGAATGCTGTGCCCTTCCCAGTGTGTCCTGTCAAGGTACATGATGTTACATCTTACCATTGACAGTGTCAACTTGGATTACTTGCTTAAGATTTCTTGAGGAATATATCCGAGATCACAAAATTCTGTTTTTCCTCACATTTTTGCCCACCAATGCTAGCAGCCATCGGGGACCTTGCCCACAGTGTTACTGTGCTGTCCTCATAGTGATTTCCCATTTCCCTCATTCCTCCCACATTGATCAACTGCAATTCTTCCACAATGTGGACTTGCCTCTTTCCCCCTGTGCATTTATTTGTCCATTTATGTATTTACATCACTGTGGTCTACTGGGTATTCATTTTACGCCACGGTTATAATCCAAACTTTCTTTATTTTTCAAGTTGTCTCAGCTTTGATCATTGGGTGCTCCTTCAGGTTGGCTTCTGTTTCTTGTTGACGTGGCCCATCTTCTTTGACCACATCCTTACTTTCTGGCACCACGGGTGCGGTAATTATACAAGGGGAATTATATCAGGGCATGGCCATGTGGGGTCATTTTTGGGATTCTGTTTACCACAAATGCTACAGGAAGTTAAAGTTATTTTTCCTTTCCTTATGCTTTCCCCGCTCTGGAATCAAGCACTCTCCAAGGAGTCCTGGCTCCTCTAAGCCAGTGGCAGATGAGGGAGTAGGGCACGGGTGGAGTGAAATGAACTCCAGTCCTACCGAGGGCCAGTCCAGCTCTGAGAGCGGCTTGCTATCCCACAGATTTATTTAAAAATATTTTTATTGACTTCAAAGAGAAAGGGAGAGGAGAAAGAGAGATAGAAACAACAATCTGAGAGAGAATCCCTGATCGGCTGCCATCTGCACACTCCCACTGGGGATTGCGCCCCAGGCATGTGCCCTGATTGGGAACCCAACTGTGACGTCCTGGTTCATAGGTCAACACTCAATCACCAGCCACACCAGCTGGGCATGGAAGGTTTAGAATCATTGTATTGTGGAACCCCAGAATCTGAAACCCACATCATTAAGACTATTGCCTGGATTTCTGCAGAACTGAGAGAGAAGAAATTACCCCACGTCCACCAAATCCTTTCCTGAGTGTACTTTCTATCTGTCTGCATGCTGGGATCCATAGTGGTCCTCCTCCTCCGTTCCTGGACATAAGGAGCTCCTGCAGCAAAAGACACTCATCCCGCATTCCCTTCTCCCTTCTCCTGGGGACTCAGAGTGCTTGCTCTGACATGCAAAGAGTTGGGTGCATTGGGGATGTGGCTTCCTTACTCAGTCACAGGTCTGGAGAGCTGACCTGGGGCTGGAAGGGGAGACAGGGGAGCTGATGAAGTGAAGACAGTGAGACATAAGGAGCTGGGGATTTGAGTGGAGCAGGAGGAGAGGAACCTCCTCTTACAGGCCTATCCATGTGGGTGAAAACACCAGTAAACAGTTTTCCTAGATTCAGCATAGTGGCTGCATTGGAGGAGAATAAGCAAAGGAGAAATTGGGAGGGGGGTACACTTGGAAGAAAGTCGCAGGGGAATCCAACAGTTCCAGATATTCCACCTCAGCGGCACAGGTGACAGTCAGTCAGGAGGTATTACTGAAGGACAGCGAGGAAAGGCAGCTTGTATAGGACAAAGTACCTGAGGCCCGGGAACAGGTATAGGCGCATCACAGTACTGCCTGGGAGGGAGGCGCAGCTGCGAGACATCAGGAAGGGAGTTATCACACGAGTGGAACAGTCAAACACGCAAGCTCCTGGAGGTGGAAGATTTCAGAAAGTCTGTGGCTAGTGTCTGCCGGACCTGATAGTGGCTGTTCATTTATTTTATTTAAAAAAATATGTATTTTATTGATTTTACAGAGAGGAAGGGAGATGGATAGAGAGTTAGAAACATTGATGAGACAAACATCTATCAGCTGCCTGCTGTACAACCCCTACTAGGGATATGCCCACAACCAATGTATATGCCCTTGACCAGAACCGAACCCTGGGACCCTTCAGTCTGTGGGCCGGCTCTATCCACTGGGCCAAACTGGTTAGGGCATGGCTGTCCATTATAGACTGGGCATCGGCTCTCAGTCCCAGTCCCCCTCCCAGTCCCCCTCACTTGCTGGTGACCTGTCAGGCCCCCTGGGGCACTTAAGTATGGGGGAGGTGGGACTTGGGTATCAAAGGGCTGTGACTGCCAGTCTGAGGAGTGAAGATTTTGTTTCCTAGGCCCCTGAACAAGGTTGTGGAGCAATGGGTCTCATTGCACACAGTGGTTAAGTCTCCCTTGGCGAGTAAAGGCGAGCTGAAAAAGCTGGTGGCTGAGAGCTGAGGCAGACACCTTCAGGTTGTGTGTGGACAGAGGAGACGGGTTTCCTGGGAAATAAGTGAGAGGTGCAATAGGGGAGGGACGGTCACTCCGTCTGAACTGGGTTCTGTGATCAAGATGCTGTCAGTCTCCACGGAAATCACTGCATCACCGCATACCTCCTCCTTGGAGCCAGATGAATCTTTCTTTTTTTTAATAGAAAAATTTAAAATATATTTTATTGATTTTTTACCGAAAGGAAGGGAGAGAGAGAGTTAGAAACATCGATGAGAGAGAAACATCCATCAGCTGCCTCTTGCATGCCCCCTACTGGAATGTGCCCACAACCCAGGTACATGCCCTTAACCGGAATCTAACCCGGGACCCCTCAGTCCACAGGTGACGCTCTATCCACTGAACCAAACTGGTTTCGGTTAGATGAATCTTTCTTAATATGACCATGCTTTTAATGCATTCGTTAATGAAGTCAATGAATGTCAATTAAGGGCCAACTAACTAAAGGTACCGGAGTACAGCAAAGAATGAAACAGAAAATATTTCCTGCTCTCATGGAGCTGATATTCTGGCTGTGATAACTTTTCTAGGGGCGATGCTAGAAGTGGAATTGCTGGGTCACAGGCATGTGCAGCTTCAATTGGATAGGTATTGCCAAATTGCTCGGCAAAGTAGCTGAACTGATTTATGTTCCCACCAACAATGCACAAAGATTTCTCTGTTGTCCTCCCATACTTGATCCTATCAATTATAAAATTTTGCTAATCTGATGAGTGTGAAATTATCTTATTTTTATTTACTTTTCTCCAAATGGCTACTGAGTTGAACATTTCCTGTGGATAGCAGCCATTTAATCTCCTCCTCTGCGAACTGCCTCTTAATATCTTTTCTTTCCTATTGGTTTATTATGAAGTCTAATCCTTTGTTGGAAGGGCTCAGTCCCTTTTAAGGAGTTACCTGATTGGCCAGTTCCTCCTAGGAAGACTTCACTTGGGATTAACTAAAAATTAATTGATTCGGGTCTCTAATTACATCTGCAAAATCCCTTTTGTCATATGTCACACAGTTATGGGAGCATATCTTACTAGATGCACATGTCCCACCCCACTGAGGAGAAGGGGATTATACAAGGGCATGGGTCATGTGGGGTCATCTTTAGAATTCTGCTTATCACAAATAGTATAGGAACTTAAAGTTATTTTTCCTTCTCAAAGACGTTTTTTTTTTTAAATTTTATTTTATTTTTATTGTTTTAAGTATTACAAATAGTAGTACATATGTCTCCTTTTTTCCCCCCCCTTTGATCTCCCCCCGACCTCCCCTACCCCCCAGGACATGCCTTCACCTGCCCACCCTCTCCCCCCACCCCAGTGTCTTATATCCATTGGTTGTGCTTATATGCATGCGTACAAGTCCTTCGGTTGGTCTCTTACAGCCCTCCTTGCCCAACCACCCCTGTCTTCCCAATGTAGTTTGGCAGTCTGTTCAATGCTTCTTTGCCTCTGTATCTTTTTCCCACCATTTCTTTCCTTTAAAAAGTTTTGCCTTTGCAGACTGGAAATAAACATATAATAACAAAACAAAAAAATGTTTGAGTCCCAATTTCAATGTCCAACAGTTCCTTATGTGTACATGTCAGCAGTGATATCTGGATGGTGGGCACATGGTGGCAATGCAGGTCCGACCCTCTCTGGTTTGGTCCTAGGTAACCTGCAGCGGTGCACAGCTGCTGACTGCTCCCATGGCAAGGCGTTGTCAGCATCTTCCATCTCTGGACTGTTTTTTCCTCTTGTCTTCGTGGTTGGAGCACTCCTGTCAATTCCTCTCTGTTGCAGGAATCCATCTGGTCTTGGGGTTGTTTTCTGAAAATATACAAATATATTCTCGACCACAAGTTAATAAAGGAATCTTTTCTATATAATTGATTTGGGATCCTTTTTATTTTTGTTCAAACGATTTTCCTTTGTCTTATTTAGACACCATGTGTGTTTTTAATGGCCGTCTTGCTGTTAGCTCAAAGACGTTTTTGTTTTCATAATCTACCTACTGTGTTTTGCTGTTTTGTGTTTCATTCATTTATACTATTACATTTATTATTTCTTTAACTTTACCTTTTTTTGGTTAATCCTCATGAGGATATTTTTGCATTGATTTATAGAGAGAATGGAAGGGAGGAGGAGGAGAGAGTGAGAGAAACACCTGTTAGGACTATATGGCAATACAATCCTTACAACATTTGTAAGCTTCCCGCCATAGGAGGACAAAGACGAGGTTAACTTGCTAGACACCAAGAATGAGACCATACAAGGAATTAGAACTGTCCTAACAACACCTGATCGCATTCCATCCGCATTCCAAGCTCACCACCTCATTCCCCATACCCACTGAGGACAAGAGCTTCCCCCCTGGGACTGCATATAAGGATGAAAAACCAGCTCCGGGGTGCTGCCATCATCGACCCAATTGTCCCAGTGCTGTGCAGCCCTTCCCTTTGGATATCCCACCCCCCATCCCCTGTCCTTAAATAAATTTAATTTTTGTTAATCCACTGTCCAAGATGGCTATTCGACTGCTGGCACACTACTCATGTTAACCTTTCAAAACTGATGTGAGAGAGACATAAGGATTGGTTGCCTGTGGAACTGGTACTGGGGCCAGAACTGAGCCTGCAACCTAGGTACATGCTCTTGGCTTGGAATTCAACCCAAGACCCTTAGGTCCGTGGACTGGTGCTCTAAGCACTGAACCACCAGTCAGGGCTACTTTTATCTTTTAAGGACTAACTCTGTTTTTTTTACATAAACACTTTATTAGCGGTGGAACATCTTCCCAATGGGTCTTGTGCTCCACCCAGACAGCCAGGACCCAGACACACATTCAGTGCAGCCTCTGAGCTCCTCGCTCTGCGCTCTGACTCCAATGGAGTGAACACGTTGCCCTCATGCATGGGGCCTTTCGCGTTTCGGATGATGGAACAACCGGTCCTGCCCAGCAGCTGGGTGACCCTGGATAGCTTGACAGACTGCACAGGACTAGTGTCCGTGACGGCAGCAACTGTCTGGCAGAAGGGGCTCACTCGGTTTTTTTTATTAGAGGCCCCTGTGCACGAATTTGTGCTCCAGTGAGGTCCCTCAGCCTGGCCTGTGGGATTGGGCTGAAACCAGCTCTCCGACATCCCCTGAGGGGTCTTGGATTGTGAGAGGGCACAGGCCAGGCCCAGGAAACCCACCGGAGCATGATCAGGGTCGGAGAGATGCAGGAGGTTGGCCAGCAGAGGAGGGACAATGGGAGGGCTCCAGGTTGTGTCAGGCCTGTCTCACTCAGTCCTGATAGGCTAGACCCCAGCAGCAGGCTAATCTACCAGTCAGCATCTGCTCCCTGGTGGTCAGTGCACATGGTAGTGAGCAGTTGAGAGGTCTTAGCATGTCATTAGCATATTATGTTTTGATTGGTTGAACGGCCAACTGGTTGACTGGACGCTTAGTATATTAGGCTTTTATTATATAGGATTCTCCTATATTTAGATGCTAGGCTCATTAATTTTCAGTTTCCTTAAAAAAAATTTATTTTAGAGAGAGGAAGTGAGAGAAAGAAACATCGATGTGAGAGAGAAACATCAATTAGTTGCCTCCCACACATGCCCCGATTGGGGATCTAACCTGCAACCTGGGTAGGTACCCTAAACAAGAATAAAACGATGCTCTAACCCCGTGGTCGGCAAACTGCGGTTCGCAGGCCACATGCGGCTCTTTGGCCCCTTGAGTTTTTAGCAAAGGCCAGCTTAGGAGTACCCTAATTAAGTTAATAGCAATGTACCTACCTATATCGTTGAAGTGTAAGAAAATTTGGGTCTCAAAAGGAATGCCAGTCATTGTACTGTTGCTATTTGGCTCTGTTGACTGAGGAGTTGCTGACCACTGCTCTAACCAACTGAGCCACCCAGCCAGGATACTTTTCAGTTTTCTTATTTTCACAGTTAGGCACTTCACTCTGCAGTCTGCTTAACCTGCATCCTTTAAAAACTCAGCTTTAAACTTTTTTGTTTGCTTTTGTTTTTCTATTACCGTTGATATTTGATATTATTTATATTAGTTTCATCAGTACCTCATCCTCGACTGTACTGTTGATCCCCTGTAAATTATTCTTTATTTTAGTTAGTGTATGTTTCATTTCTGACTTCATACTTTTATGTGTTGATGTTCTCACTAATTTCTTTGAAACTCTCATTAAGATCTTTGAGCAACCTTATAACCATTGTTTTGAACTCTATATCTGGTAGTTTTCTTGCTTCCATTTCATTTAGTTCTTTTTCGGGAGATTTTTCCTGTTCTTTCATTGGTGACATGTTTCTCTGTCTGCATTTTGGCTGTTTGTGTCTATGTCTTAGGTAGATCTGCTATGTCTCCTATAATTGATAGAGTCACTTTGTGTAGTAGGTGTCCATTAGGGCCCAGTGGCTCAGCCTCCCCAGTGACCTGAGCTGGGCACTCTAGCTGTGCCCCTGTGTAAGCTGTGTGCACTGTTCTATTGTAGTTGAGCCTTAATTTATGTTGGTGTCACCAGGAAGGACTGACTCCAGGTCAATGAGTTGTGAGAATTGGCTGTGACTACAACTGAGGAGCTGCTGTACAGGAGACACCCCTATGGAACAGGACTTGCTTCAGTGGGCTTTGGTGCTCACCGTGTCTGTCCCTTAATTGTGTCACTTTTGGAGGTGGTAGGGTTGTAATCCAGCATGGTCAAAGTTGACCACCAGGTGCACTGGCTCTGGGTCCTCCCGGGAGGTCTAAAGTCAGTCTCTGCCTGTGCCCTGCCTGTGCCACCCAGCATGAGCTATGAAGCAATCTGCAGATGGCTGCTACTTGTATTGAGCTTGGAGGTGCCCAGGAGAGGCCAGCTGTGAACCATGGTGGATTGTGGCTAGTGCTGGCCTGGGGCTACTTATTGAGAAGTATAGAGCATGCTGCTGCCAGCTGCTGTTTGTTTGAGAGATTGTAGGAAAGTCCAAAGTTTGAGGCAAGAGAGGCCAGTTGTATGGAAAAAGCCACTGTAAATGGCTTGGATGAGCCTGTAATCACCAGGGCGGGGTGAAAAGTGTGATCCATGTTAATGGAGATTCAGATAGAGCACAGACTGTCAGCTCTATGGCAGGGAGGTCTCATCAAAGGGAACACTGGCCTCTGCCAGCACTTCTGTCTGGGAGAAAGCTGCCCTTCCATCTCTTGCCCTGATTCCAGACAAGTTAGCTTCTCTCTGAGTATCCCAGGTTCCTTTCAAGCTGCTGCCCCAGTTTTGGAGCTCAGAGGGAGCAAGTCCAGGAGTGGGCCCTTTAAGAGGAATTGCCTGGGTCTCCAGCAGCCTCTGTATCACTCAGCCACAACCTCTGCTGGTTTTTACACCCTGAAGGTATGGACATTTCTCTTTATGACACTGGAACCATGGGCTGGGAGCCTGGTTTCAGGCAGGGACCCCTTGCTCTTCTGGGAAAACACCACAGCCAAGATATCTCTCCTGATTTTAAATGGCCACACGGGGGCATCAGAACACCAGGGTTCAGGATTAATTCCCTAGTAGTAGGACTTGCGTTCAGCTAGATTTCAGTTCATTCTGAAAGATGGTTGTTTTGAATTTTAGTTGTAAAAATTTTTTAGTATATTTGTACTGATTTCAGAGAGGAAGAGAGAGGGAGAGATAGAAGCATCAATGATGAGAGAGAATCATTGATTGGTTGCCTCCTGCATGCCTCCCACTGGGGGTTGAGCCACAAACCCAGGTGTGTGCCCTGACTGGGAATTGAATCATGACCTCTGGGTTCATAGCTTGAAACTCAACCACTGAGCCACACCAGCTGGGCTTTAATTGTAAATTTTGCTGTGGTTGTGGGAGGCGGTGAGTATTGCATTTATCTATGCTGCCATCTTGACCAGAAGCCAAAAGAGAGCTTTAAATGTGTAATATTTTCTTACAAGAGTCTTTCTTGAAACTATTTACTACAGTTATTATATAAGCAAGGTAAGAATTGTAGGGAGCCCTAGCCAGTTTGATTAGTGGATGGAGCATCAGGCTGGAGACTGAAGGGTCCCACGTTTGATTCTGGTCAAGGGCACATGCCTGGGTTGTGGGCTCAATCCCCAGTAGGGGGCGTGCAAGAGGCAGCCAATCAATGATTCTCTCTCATCATTGATGTTTCTATCTCTCTATCCCTCTCTCTTCCTCTTCGAAATCAATACAAATATATTTAAATAAAAAGAAGTGCAGGGAAAATCCAACCTAAAATTAGGAATTAAATCTGTTTAATAGCTTTAATAATTCTATTCATTCTAAGTCCTTCTACAAAAGGGCATTGCAGTTCTTCAGGTTATTGCAAACATATCTTTGTAAAAAGTCATCCATGATGTTCAAGCTATAATACAAAATTTTAATTATTGGCACTATACTATAAAGCTCAATGAAGGACATTTGATTTAAATAACTGAAAGTCATGCTTTGCTGAGGACACTATTGCACACATACCATATGGGTTGTTTTACAGCAGATGTTAGTTTGCCAAACTTCAGGTGGCAAAACGCTGAGTTGTGTTTGGTGTTGTCCTGCCATCTGCTCCTTGTAGCCCTAGAGAGTCTGGTGGCATGTAATGTTGAGAGAGCGCCTTGTGGCCACTGCTTCTTTTCTCACAGGTGACTGCACTGTGGTAGAACATTCATGTCCTTCTGATGCGAGGCCTAGCAAAGCCTCCCACACCCATGGATATCACAATGTTGGGTTTGACAAATTTTGTTGTCTCTTTAATTATGCTGTTGATTTTGGGTTCTGCCTTATTTGCTCGTTTCTTAATCTGTCATTTGCTTTGTTTACACTTTTTTTTTCATTGATCTGTACATAGTCACTGTGACTAGGAATCAAAGGAGAAGACCGCCACCACCTACTGCGGTTGCTGCACATTTTCCAGTTTTCTGAAACCAAAATCCTGCACACCAGCCAGTCAATCTACCCATTACACTCTGAGCGGCTACTGAGTATTTTTCTACCTTCGGCCCAGACTGTGGCCCCAAACACGATTCCACCAGTTGTGTGTTCTTGAATACTCAGCTAAATCCAACACTTGGTTTTCATATTCTTTTTTTATGTTTTTGCAATTTAGAGCCTACTTTATTTTATTTTATTATTTTTAAATTTAATAAATTTTTATTGTTCAGATTATTACAATTGTTACTCTCCCCCCCTCCATAACTTCCCTTCACCTAGTTCCCACCCCACCCTCTGCCCTTGCCTCCCCCTCCCACTGTCCTCATCGACAGGTGTATGATTTTTGTCCAGTCTCTTCGCGCACCCCCACACCCCATTCCCCCTGAGAATTGTCAGTCCACTCCCTTGCTATGCCCCTGATTCTATTATATTCACCAGTTTATTCTGTTCATCAGATTTTTTATTCACTTGATTTTTAGATTCACATGTTGATAGGTATGTATTTGTTGTTCATAATTTTTATCTTTACCATTTTCTTCTTCTTCCTCTTCTTAAAGAATACCTTTCAGCATTTCATATAATACTGGTTTGGTGGTGATGAACTCCTTTAGCTTTTTCTTATCTGTGAAGCTCTTTATCTGCCCTTCCATTCTGAATGATAGCTTTGCTGGGTAGAGTAATCTTGGTTGTAGGTTCTTGCTACTCATCACTTTGAATATTTCTTGCCACTCCCTTCTGGCCTGCATAGTTTCTGTTGAGAAATCAGCTGACAATCGTATGGGTGCTCCCTTGTAGGTAATTAACTGTTTTTCTCTTGCTGCTTTTAATATTCTCTCTTTGTCTTTTGCCCTTGGCATTTTAATGATGATGTGTCTTGGTGTGGTCCTCTTTGGATTCCTTTAGTTTGGGGTTCTGTGCGCTTCCTGGACTTGTAAGTCTATTTCTTGCACCAGGTGGGGGAAGTTTTCGGTCATTATTTCTTCAAACAAGTTTTCAGTATCTTGCTCTCTCTCCTCTTCTGGCACCCCCATAATTCTGTTGTTGGTACACTTAAGGTTGTCCCAGAGTCTCCTTACACTATCTTCACCTTTTGGATTCTCTTTTCTTTTTGCTTTTCCAGTTGATTGTTTTTTGTTTCTTTGTATTTCAAATCTTTGACTTGATTCTTGCGGTCCTCTAGTCTGCAGTTGGGTCTGTGTATAATATTTTTTATTTCTGTCAGTCTATGTTTAATTTCTAGTTGGTCTTTTTTCATATCCTTGATGCGTCTCACTAAACTTATTGGCGTTTTCTAGGAAATACTTGAAAAACCTTATATTGTGGTTTTTAACTCTATATCCAGTCATTTGCTGTCCTCCATTTCTTTCATTTGTGGTCTGTTTCTTTTTCTCCACATTTTTGCTGCTTCCCTGAGTTGGTAGAGTAGCTTTGTGTGCTAGGTGTTCTATAGGGCCCAGTGGCTCAGCCTCCCCTGTTACCTGAGCTGGACACTCTTGGGCTGTGTGCATAGCCTTGTTGTAGTTAAGTCTTGATTGTTGTTGGTATCACTGGGAGGAATTGACCTCCAGGCCAGTTGGCTGTGAGGATCAGTTGTGTCTACGCTGGGAGAACTTCTGTGCTGGAAACAGCCTTATGAAAGAAGACTTGCAAAATTACAAAAGCCCCTGTGCTCAACTTGAATGGGGCATAGTCTCAGGGTGGAGCAGGCAGCGTTGGCTTCCTGTCAACCCTGCCCTATGAGGCCTATGCATTTCAGTGTCCCATGGTAATTGCTGCAAGCACCTCTGAGAGAACGACGCCCTTGAGTTTCGCTTTCTGCCAGACAGTCCAGTTTCTTTGAGAGTGATTCTGGGTTCCCAGTAACTCGCCGAGAACTGGAGTTCAGCACAGTCAGGATCTTCCATCTCCCTCCCACTTGAGAAAGCCAGCCACACACTCAGCAGTCAGTCCTCTCGGTGTGCGTGCCTCCGTACCTCTGCCTTTTGCAGCTCCCCTGAGTCTCAGTGTGCTTTTCTGTTTTCATGACAGTTTAGATTCCCCCTGTATGAGTCTGAGCTGCCAGGGTCTTGCCCTGAACTGGAGTTCAGCACAGTCGGGAGCTTCCGTCTCCTTCCCACTTGAGAAAGCCAGCCACACACTCTTCTGCCAGTCCTCTCCGCACACATGTCTCCGTACCTCAGCCTTTGGCAGCTCCTCTGAGTCTTCGTGTGCTTTTCTTTTCCCTTCTAGTTGTAGAATTTCCACTCAGCCAGCTTTCCTGTGGTTCTGGATGATGTCTGTTTTGTCTTTTAGTTGGAGTTTTGAAATTGTTGTGCGAGGCAGCAGTTTAGGTGTTTACCTATGCTGCTATCTTGGTTTCTCCTCAGTTTTCATATTCTTGGTGAGGGGGTTCTGGCTCGCCATGATACAGTGGCCTGCAGTTTGTATTGAAAGTGGTCTGTGCCCACGCTCCTCTCTCTCCAGTACTTAAAAAACAACACCTCACCTGAGGATATGCTAGAGAGGGAGAGAGACAGACAGACAGAGATAGAGACAGAGACAGAGAGAGAGGTGAGACAGAGACATAAATGAGGTTCCTCCCATATGCCCCCTGACCAAGGAACCAAACCTGAAACTCCAAAACCCAGGTAGGAATAAAACCTGACCGCTCAGTGCCCAGGATGATGCTCCAACCAACTGAGCCACCAGGCCAGGGCATCTCTCCCACTACTTTAAGAGCCTTCATCTTTTTTGTTATTGATTTGTATTTGGGGGGGGGGGGCGGCAATGTGGAAGACTGTATTATCTATGACATTATTTCTCCAGCATTTATTAAGGTGTGTATCTTGGCCTGGCATGTGGCTAATATTTGTAAAGTTTCCATGTGTGCTTGAAATTAATGGCGATTCGTTAATTAAGAATTTAGAGTACTATAGTGTTTACTTGGATAAACCTAAATAAGTATCTTTTTCAAGTATTTCATACATTTACTGATTTTTTTGTTTGTTTGATTTATTGATTACTAATGGGCAAGTCAAGATCTTGTCCTTTAGGGCTCTGTTGTTATGTTTCAGGACTTTTATGTTTTCCTGGCACATGACTCCCTTCATCACAATGTTCCTGTTATTCCTAATGATCTCTTTTTGCCGTAATGTCAATTCTATCTCATAGAAGCACAGCCACGCTGTCTTTCTTTCGGGCGACATTAGGCTGGTATATCTTCTCCCTTTCATTTCCTTTTTCCTTCCTGTGCTTGTGAAATCTATTTATTTATTTAGTTATTTTATTATATTATTATCATCATTTTTAAGAATAAATCTTTATTGTTTAGATTATTACAATTGTTCCTCTTTTCCCCCCATAGCTCTCCTCTACCAGGATTCCACCGCACCTTCTGCCCTTAAACTACCCCCCCCTCGCCCTCACTGTCCTCCTCCATTGATATACGATATTTGTCCACTCTCTTGCCACACCCCTCACCCCCCTTCCCCTGAGAATTGTCAGTCCAATCCATTTCAATGTCCCTGATTTTATTATATTCACTAGTTTATTCTGTTCATCAGATTTTTTATTCACTTGATTTTTAGATTCACTTGTTGATAGATATGTATTTGTTGTTCATATTTTTTATCTTTACCATTGTCTTCTTCTTCCTCTTCTTAAAAAATACCCTTCAGATTTTCATATAATTCTGTTTTGGTGGTGATGAACTCCTTTACCTTTTCTTATGTGTGAAGCTCTTTATCTGACCTTCAATTCTGAATGATAGCTTTGCTGGGTAAAGTAATCTTAGTTGTAGGTTCTTGCTAGTCATCACTTTGAATATTTCTTGCCACTCCCTTCTGGCCTGCATAGTTTCTGTTGAGAAATTAGCTGACAGTCATACGGGTACTCCCTTGTAGGTAATTAACTGTTTTTCTCTTGCTGTTTTTAAGATTCTCTCTTTGACTTTTGCTCTTAGCATTTTAATTATGATGTGTCTTGGTGTGGTCCTCTTTGGATTCCTTTTGTTTGGGGTTCTCTGTGCTTCCTGGACTTGTAAGTCTATTTCTTTTGTCAGGTGGGGGAAGTTTTCGGTCATTATTTCTTCAAATAGGTTTTCATTATCTTGCTCTCTCTCTTCTTCTGGCACCCCCATAATTCTGTTGTTGGTATGCTTGAAGTTGTTGCAATGGCTCCTTACACTATCTTCATTTTTTTTATTCTTTTTTTTCCTGGTTGGGTGTTTTTTGCTTCTTTGTATTTCAAATCTTTGACTTGATTCTTGTGATCCTCTAGTCTGCTGTTGCATCTCTGTACATTATTTTTTATTTCAGTCAGTATATCCTTAATTTCTAGTTGGTCCTTTTTCACATACTCGAGGGACTCACTAAATTTATTGACGGTTTCTAGAAGATTCTTGAGTAACCTTATAACCGTGGCTTTGAACTCTATATCCAGTCGTTTGCTTTCCTCCATTTCTGTCATTTGTGACCTGTTTCTTTGTCTCCGCATTTTGGCTGCTTCCCTGTGTTGCTAGAGTGGCTTTGTGTGCTAGGTGTCCTATAGGACCCTGTGGCTCAGCCTCCCCAGTTACCTGAGCTGGATTCTCTTGGTGCACCCCTTTGTGGGCTGTTTGCACAGTCTTGTTGTAGTTAAGCCTTGATTGTTGTTGGTATCACTGGGAGAAATTGACCTCCAGGCCAACTGGCTATGAGGATCAACTGTGTCTACGCTGGGAGAACTTCTGTGCTGGAGATAGCCTTATGGGGCAGGACTTGCTTCAGTGGGGCTTTGGTGCTCACTGAGTTGCCCCCTGAGTTTGGCCCTTATGGATCTGAGGAGTTGTAATCTGGATTGTCCCACTTTGACCACTGGGTACACTGGCTCTTGGGTCTCCAAGGAGGTGCAAATTTAGCTCTGCCTCAGGCCACCCAGCAAGAGCTATGGAGAGATCTGCAGATTCCTCTTCTTTGTTTGGGGTTTGCAGGTGCCCAGATGAAGCCCAGCTGTGAAGCAATCCAAGCTGCTGTGGAGCCTTGGTAATTTGAGCTCTCTGACCCAGCTGTAGTTCCTTAGGTAATTTTAGATTGCAAAGAATCCAGTAGTTTGCTTTCCTCCATTCCGCACAGCTGGGTTGTGGTTGTAAATTGAGTGTGGTGTGGGTCTCAGGGCATCAACAGGGCTGAACAAACTGCTATGGCTGACCTTCAGCCCTGCCCCAAGAGGCCCCCGGGTCTCAGTGTCCCGTGGTAATTGCTGCAAACACCTCTGAGAAAAAGCTGCTCTCAGGTTCTGGCCGATGCCAGACAGTCCAGTGTCTCCCCACATGAGTCTGGGTCCCCAGAGTCTCACCCGGAACTGGAATTCAGAGCGGTCGGGACCTTGTGTTTCCCTCCCGATTGAAAAGACAGCTGTGTCCTCAGTTGCCAGCCAGTTCCTCACGGGTGCGCCTCCGTACCTCTGCACTTTACTTCCGCACCTCCTCTGAGTCTCAGTGTGCTTTTCTCTTCCCTTCTAGTTGCAGAATTTCCACTCAGCCAGCCTTCCTGTGGTTCTGGATGGATGATGTCCGTTTTGTCTTTTAGTTGCAGCTTTGAAGTGGTTGTGTGAGGGAGCAAGTTTAGTTGTTTACCTGTGCAGCCATCTTGGTTTCTCCAGTTATTTTATTTTTAAATCTTTGATTTCAGAGAGGAAGGGAAAGGGAAAGAAACATCATTGATGAAGAGAATCATCAATCAGCTTCCCCCTGTACCCACAACTGGTGACTGAGCCTGTAATCCAGGCATGTGCCCTGATTGGGAATTGAACCGTAACCTCCTGGATGCTCAACCACTGAGCCATGCTGGCCAGGCTATTTACTTATTTAAAAATTGTTTGATTGATTATTGATTTTAGAAAGAGAGGAAGAGCCCTATCCAGTTTGGCTCAGTGGATAGAGCGTTGGCCTACGGACTCAAGGGTCCCAGGTTCGATTTCAGTCAAGGGCATGTACCTTGGTTGTGGGCACATCCCCAATAGGGAGTGTGCAGGAGGCAGGTGATTGATGTTTCTCTGTCACCAATGTTTCTAACTCTCTCTCCCTCTCCCTTACTCTCTGTAAAAAATTAATAAAATATATTTAAAAAAAAGAAAGAGAGGAAGAGAGAGGGAGAGATAGAAATATCAATGCATGAATATCAATTGGCTGCCTCCTGCACAGCCCCTGGTGGGGTCCAAGCCTTAAACCAGGGCATGTGCCCTGACCAGGGACCAAACCTGCAATTTCTTGGTACATGGGTCAGTGCTCAACCACTGCACCATACTGGCCAGGTGATACTCATTTTTTTAATTCAATCTATGAGTGTGGGTCATTGCAGGTGTATGAATTGGCAGGTACTGTCTGTTTTCACTTCTTGAAATATCGATGGATATGGATTTATTCCTACTATTTATTTTATTTTCTATTTACCATGTTTTTTTCATAATCTTTCTCCACTTCCACACCTAGATTTAGTTTTCTTTAAAACGATAAATATAATTATTTTATTTTTGTAGTTACCTGTACATTTAAAGCATTCTAGAGAATATAATATGTAGTATATGAAGACGCCTACATATACTGTAGCGGTGCAGCTCAATAAACGTTCACAAGTTGAGTAACCCCCTGAACCACTGGCTAGATGAAGAAACACAGGTTTATCAGCACTTCGGATGCCTCTCCTGCTTTCTTCAATTCCCCACCCTGCAGGAAGCCTGTGTCTTTTAAAAAAATATTTTTTTGATCTCAGAGAGGAAGGAAGAGGGAGAGAGATAAAAGCATGGCTGATGAGAATCATTTATTGGCTGCCTCCTGCACGTCCCTATGGGCAATCTGAGCATGTGCCCTGTCTGGGAAGTGAACCTCGACCTTCTGGTACATAGGTTGGTGCTCAACCATTGAGCAACACTGCCAGGCAAGAAGCCCATGTCCTGACTTCAAGCATTAATCAATTAAGAAACTGGGAGAGTTACCTAGTTTCTCTCAGTTTACTCATCTGTACATTGAGGATAATAGCAGCATCTAACTGTTAGGGTTAATGTAAGGATTCAGTCAATTGAAAAATTAAAGGTCTTAAACAGGACGTGTAGCCATTGGCAGTTTCCAAGCTTTGAGGCATCTGGTCACACTTTAGTTTTTACGGCAGACTTGCAAAGGAGGGAGCCATGGCCATCATCATCCCCAAGATTACACAGGGGCTGGTAACAAAGCCTGGGCAAGAACCCTGCGCCCTTGCCTTCCCCCACCCTGCCTCTCCTAAACCCCAGAGATGCCCGATCTCAGCTGAGAGCTGAGCTGCCCTCCGTTGTTAGTTGGGGAGAGGCCCTTCCAAAGTCTGGAGTCGGGTGAAAGCACAGGTTTGGACAAGTAAGATCTGGGAATAGTCTTGGTGGATGAAAGGTGATTTGTTCTGTGGACTCTGGTCCTATTTGCAGCCACTCCCACGTTCTCTGTCACCTTTGGGATTATGGGGATTAACTTCACCCCCTCTTCTCTGTCATCTCTGTGTGTGTGTATGGCAGTGAACCAACCTCAAACCTGGAGTAGCCAAGCTGACCCAGCTAGCCTCTTCCACACAAGCTGTGAGTAAGTATGATTTGTGATGACTGGTGAAAAGAAACCTCAGCTTCGTACAATAGCGTTGTAGCCACAGAGAAGCTGTGATGTCATCTGTAAAGATAAGTGCAGAAGAATCCTGGATTCTAAATTTTGGGGTGTCCTTGACTCTAAGATTTGGGGAGTCTGAGGTTCTCAGATTATCATTCTAGTAATAAAATTTGTTTCTAAGGCTCATGGATGTCTCTTTATGAGGACTTACAAAATGATGCTGTGCATTGTTAAGGGATGAAGTGCACCTTTTGTCTGCCACTGATTTTGAAGTACATAAACACACACACACACACACACACACACACACACACAAAACCAGATGCCCTAGCTGGTTTGGTTCAGTGGATAGAGCATTGGCCTGCAGACAGAAGGGTCCCAGGTTTGATTCCAGTCAAGGGCACATACCTGGTTGCAGGCTTATCCGTGGCCTAGGCCCTGGTCGGGGCTTGTGCAGGAGGCAACCCATCAATGTGTTTCTCTCACATTCATGTTTCTCTCTGTCTTTTCCTCTCTCTTGCACTCTCCCTAAATATCAATTGGAAAATATATCTGGTGAGGATTAAAATCCCCTCACCCCAAACAAACAAACAAACAAACAAACAAACAAAAACAGATGAGTTGATGGATGGATGGAGGCATAGATTTGCAATAAAAAAAGTAGAAAAACACTAATTGTAGAATCTAGGTGGTGTCGTATTGTACAATTCTTTAAACTATTTTGTTTATTTCCAAATCCTGTATAATAAAAGGCTAATATGCAAATCAACTTAACAGCGGAATGAATGGTTGCTATGACGCACACTTACCACCACGGGGCAGCTTCTGTGTTGAATGTCTGCCCCCTCTTGGTCAGTGTGCTCCTGCAGTGGGAGCGCTGCTCAGCCAGAAGCCCTGAGCCAAGCTCATGGCTGGTGAACACAGCAGCGGTGGCTGTACACACGCCCTGAGGGCTCTTGGACTGCGAGAGGGCACAGGCCGGCCTGAGGGACCCCCCGGGTGCACGAATTTCATGCACTGGGCCTCTAGTTGTCATAATAAAAATGTTAAAAAAATATGATGCTATTGGCTTCTGTCTCTTAGTGAAGACAGTTGCTTCATTTGGGAGAGTTCACCAGTTGAGACTTTCAAATGTTGGCAGAGTCAGCACTCAAGACTGGTGGGAGAGTGTAACAGAGCTTGACAAAGGCTTTCCCGACAAAGATGCAGGATTAAGACTTTTTTGCAGCCCAGCTGGTGTGGGTCAGTGGTTAAGCGTTGATCCAGGAATCAAGAGATTGCAGTACAATTCCCATTCAGGACACAGGACCAGTTTGCCGGCTCAATTCCCAGGAGGGGTTGTGCAGGAGGCAGCCAATCCATAATTTTTCTTTCTCATTGATGTTTCTATCTCTTTCTCTCTAAAAACCAATAAAAACTTATTAAAAAAAGACTTTTGTTACAAGTGGTGGGAATCTAACTCAAACTAGTTTAAGTGAGAACAAGAATATAGTTTTAGGATCTCTGGGGCAGGTCCAGAGGCAGCTATGCTGGATTCAGGCTTTAAGTAATATCTTTAGGATTTTGTTTTTCTCAATTTCTTTCTGGTCTCTCTTTGATTTTATCATCTAGCAGGCTTTATTCATGTGTGGGTAGGAGAGTTGTTGGAAGTCTGAAGTTTATCTTGTTTGTCGGAGAATATATCAGTCATTCCTTGGTATTCACGAGGAATTGGTTCGAGACCCCCTGCAGTTACTGAAACCTGAGGGAGCTCAAGTCCTTTAGTTGGCCCTCTGTATCCCTGGGTTCCACTCCCAATCGTAGCTGGTTGAATCCATGGATACACAACTATGGCTATGGAGGGACGACTGTACTTTCAAAATGTTTTCTTCCCTCCCACGGACCTTCTCTTAGGACAAGCTTACACTTCCCTTTCCCCCACGGGTTGCTTGGTCATGTAACTTGCTTTGGCCATGACTCCTGTTGCGTGCACACGTGTCAGCGTTCCAGGAACTGCTCCTTCCTGCAGGGACAGGCATCCAGGGGAGCCTTACTGTGGCTAGTTTACAGGTGTTTCCCACTCCTCATTGGATTTCCCTCCCTCAACTTTGTAAGTGGTCCTTTCATTAACTTCTCCATTATTCTATTTGTGTGTGACTCACCTTTCCTGCTGGGATCCTGATGGCACAGCATTCCATTGTATGGATGTACCACATTTTCTTAGTCGGTCATCTAATGATGGACATTTGTGTTATTTCTAGTCTTTCACTATTCAACAAAGCTGCAGCAATAAAGCTTGCACATAGGTCATTTTGCACACAATTGAGTACACGTGTAGGCTAAATTATTAGCTGTAAAATCGCTGAGTCAAATGATACATTCCCTTATTCCTTTGGCTGATATTGTCAAACACACTCAGAGGTTGCACCAATTCATTGTCCACCAGCAATGGATGAGAGTGAGGATTGTTTTTTTAATGATCTGAGAGAGGGAGAGAGAGAGAGAGAGAGAGGGAGAGAGAGGGAGAGAGAGAGAGAGAGAGAGAGAGAGAGAGAGAGAGAGAGAGAGAGAGAGAGAGAGAGAGAGAGAGAAACATTGATGTGAGAGAGAAACATTGATCGGTTGCCTCCTGCATGCTGGCGATTGAACCAGAAACCTGGGTATGTGCCCTGAACGGGAATTGAACCCGCGACCTTTCGGTGCATGGGAACGATGCTCAACCAACTGAGCCACACCAGCCAAAGTAGAACATTTTTCATTTTAAAGACATATTTATTTGAAGACATTTTAAAATTCAGTGTATATTGACTATAGTATTTCAAGTCTTTGGTACTGAGATTGTGGTTCCAAAGTTTTGTGTATTGTTATGTCATCCATGGAAGATTGTCAAAGGTTTTCAGCCTCCTCTCAAAAGACGGTGCACGTGGATGCTTACAGTCTGAATGGGCACTTGATAGTAATGTGTCTGTTCTGAAACAAGGCATGTGGTTTTGGGGTTTCCAGGAGCCCTCCCACTCCTACCCCTGGCCTGTGGGAAGCAACCAGAACTGGAATCCAAGCTGTCAACACAAATCTGATAAATGTTTGAAACTTAACTGTGGTGCCTTATGAAACACACAGGGCTCTGGCGGTTTAATTACTTCACCCTTGATGTTTTTGTGTGTGTGCCTGTTTGTAGACTAGGCAGGAAAGAGTCCAATAGAACGTCTGGGCACTGCTACTCTTTAGTTGTGTAATTTGTGAGTATGTCACTCAATGACTCTGGGACTGAATGTCCTCACCTACAAAATGAGAATAAT
Source organism: Corynorhinus townsendii (assembly GCA_026230045.1). Taxonomy (NCBI): domain Eukaryota; kingdom Metazoa; phylum Chordata; class Mammalia; order Chiroptera; family Vespertilionidae; genus Corynorhinus; species Corynorhinus townsendii. Next base: position 39,897,727 of record JAPDVU010000011.1, read on the forward strand.
AATAGTAATCCAGTCATACACCACTTAAAGATGGGGTTATCTTCTGAGAAATTCATCATTAGACAATTTTGTTGTGCAAATATCACAGAGGGCACTTACACAAACCTAAATGGTCTAGCCCAGTGGTCGGCAACCTCATTAGTCAACAGTACAATGATTGAAATTTCTTTTGAGAGCCAAATTTTTTAAACTTAAACTATATAGGTAGGTACATTGTTATTAACTTAATTAGGGTACTCCTAATTTTGTGGAAGAGCCACTCTCAAGGGTCCAAAGAGCCGCATGTGGCTCACGAGCCATAGTTTGCCGACCAAGGGTCTAGCCCAGTGATTTTCAACCAGTGTGCCGCAAGTTTTTAAAACCTGCAGTACCTGACTATTTAGTTAGGGGCACTGACCTCTTTTCCCTTAGATTGTCAAATAAAAAAAACGACAGCAGCCAACACAGCAATAGCTATCCAGTGTGAATGAATCAGAATTATATATCTATTTTTGTCAGATTAGCAAAAAATGTAACATGTTTTTGGGTGTGCCAGAGAATTTTAGTAATTAGTTTATGTGTGCCATGAAATAAAAAAGTTGAATATTTCTGGTCTAGCCTACTGCACTCCTAGGCTCTATGGTACAGTCTACTTCTTCTAGGCTACAACCATGCCCAGCATGTTACCGTACAAAACAACACACAATTAAATCAAGCACAGAGGAAATTGGTGTGAACAAGAGAGGAAGTAAGCACCAGATGTATGCGGCTTCTGCCAGCATAACACAACATACTATGCAACATCAAAAATGCGAAACGTCTTGATGTAGTCCCATTTGTTTATCTTCTCGTTAGTTTCCATTGCCCAAGGACAGCGGTTCTCAACCTGTGGGTTGCGACCCCTTTGGGGGTCGAACGACCCTTTCACAGGGGTGGCTTAACACATCCTGCATATCAGATATTTACATTATGATTCATAACAGTAGCAAAATTACAGTTATGAAGTAGCAACGAAAATAATTTTATGGTTGGAGGTCACCACAACATGAGGAACTGTATTAACGGGTTGTGGCATTAGGAAGGTTGAGAACCACTGCCCTAGGAGCTATATCGGTGAATGTCTGAGATTTTGCTGCCTGTGGATTCCTCTAAGATTTTTATGGTTTCCTGTCTTATGTTTAAGTCCTTTATCCATTTTGAGGTTTTTTGTTTTGTTTTGTTTTGTGTGTGTGTGTGTGTGTGTGTGTGTGTGTGTATGTGTGTGTGTGTGTGTGTGTATGGTGTAAGTTGGTTGTCTAGTTTCATTTTTTTGCATGTATTTGTCCAATTTTCCCAACACCGTTTATTGCAGAGACTGTCTTGATTCCATTGTATGCTCTTGCCTCCTTTGTCAAATATTAACTGAGTGCAATGGCTTGTGTCAATTTCTGGGTTCTATTCCATTTGTCTATATGTCTGTTCTTGTGCTAGGACCAGGCAGTTTTGAGAACAGTGGCTTTGTAATATAGCTTGATATCTGCTATTGTAATCCCTCTTTGTTCTTCTTTGTCAGGAATATATCCCAAGAAACTAGAAAGGATATATGCATCCCTATGTTCATAGCAGCACAATTTACAATAGCTAAGATTTGGAAACAGCCTAAGTGCTCATCAGCAGATGAGTGGATTAAAAACCTGTGGTACATCTACACAATGGAATACTACACTGGGGTAAAAAAGAAGGAACGTTTACCATTTGCAACAGCATGGATGGAACTGGAGAGCATTATGCAAAGCGAAATAAGCCAATGGGAGAAAGATATAATGATCAACATAAACTGATGAGCAAAAAAAAATCGAGAGACAAGGTAGCACTGAACAGACCGTCCAACCTTGGAGAGAAGGCAGGAGGTGGGGGGGTTAGAGATCAACCAAAGGTCTTGTATGCATGCATAGTAGCACAAGCAATGGACACAGACACTGGGGTGGTGGGGGCTTGCCTCTGAGGTGGGAGTGGCAAGGGGGGGTGTCAATCGGGGGAAAAGGAGACATATGTAATACTTTAAAAATATAGTAAAAACAAAACAACAAAACCTGTCTGTGGCTTGAATTTATAACCCGCTTGGAAAGAAGATGAAATGTGTGAGTGCCTCTGTCTGATTTGCTGTTAAAGTTGAGGAGGCCAGTAAAATAGTCAGGAGGCTAAATGAACCCCTTGGTCTCCCCGCTTTTCTGCGAGATTGGAAGTTTCCAGCTAAAAGGTGCTCCCTGACAATCAGCCGGGAGATGATACCGCTCAGAGGCCGCAGAGTGGGGCTCAGAGGTGCAGATCACCCAGGATTCAGGTCAGGGCTGTGTGACTTCAGAGCCAGCAGGACTCCTGGCATTTGAAGGACAGGAGCCCGGCCAGGTGACCGGGGCAGAGTGTGTGAGCCCGATGACTCGATGTGCAGGTTACGGAGAGCAGCGTGGGTTTATTCGCGGTGCCCTCAGGAGGTTTAACCATTTTTTACTTTTATTATTTTTTTAAATTTTATTTATTTATCTATTTTTAATAAATCTTTATTCAGATTATTACAATTGTTTCTCCTTCCCCCACATCATTCCCCTCCCCCTGGTTCCGACCCCACCCTCTGCCCTTACCCCGCCCCCCCACTGTCCTCATCCATAGGCATACGATTTTTTTCCAGTCTCTATCTGCACCCCCCCCATACCCCTTTCCCCATGAGAATTATCAGTCCACTCCCTTTCTATGTCCCTTATTATATTATATTCACCAGTTTATTCTGTTCCTCAGGTTTTTAATTCACTTGAGTTTTAGGTTCACTTGTTGATAGATATGTATTTGTTGTTCATAATTTTTATCTTTACTTTTTTCTTCTTCCTCTTCTTAAAGAATACCCTTCAGCATTTCATATAATACTGGTTTGGTGGTGATGAACTCCTTTAGCTTTTTCTTATCTGTGAAGCTCTTTATCTGCCCTTCCATTCTGAACGATAGCTTTGCTGGGTAGAGTAATCTTGGTTGTAGGTTCTTGCTATTCATCACTTTGTAGATTTCTTGCCACTCCCTTCTGGCCTGCATAGTTTCTGTTGAGAAATCAGCTGACATTTGTAAGGGTGCTCCCTTGTAGGTAATTAACTGTTTTTCTCTTGCTGCTTTTAATATTCTCTCTTTGTCATTTACTCTTGGCATTTTAATGATGATATGTCTTATTGTGGTCCTCTTTGGATTCCTTTTGTTTGGGGTTCTGTGCACTTCCTGGACTTATAAGTCTATTTCTTTCACCAGGTGGGGGAAGTTTTCAGTCATTATTTCTTTAAATAGGTTTTCATTACCTTGCTCTCTCTCTTTTTCTGGCACCCCCATAATTCTGATGTTGTTACGCTTGAAGTTGTCCCAGAGGCTTCTTACACTCTCTTCAACTTTTTGGATTCTTTTTTCTTTATGCTTTTCCAGTTGAGTGTTTTTTGCTTCTTTGTGTTTCAATTCTTTGACTTGATTCTTGCAATCCTCTAGTCTGTTGTTGGGTCTCTGTATAATATTTTTTATTTCAGTCAGTGTATGCTTAATTTCTAGTTGGTCCTTTTTCATATCTTCGAGGGTCTCATTATATTTATCGGCCTTTCCTAGGATACTCTTGAAAAGCCTTATAACTGTGGTTTTGAATCCTATATCCAGTCATTTGTTTTCCTCCATTTCTTTCGTTTGTGATCTCTTTCTCCTTCCTTCCCTCCCTCCCTCCCTCCCTCCCTCCCTCCCTCCCTCCCTCCCTCCCTCCCTCCCTCCTTCCCTCCTTCCTTCCTTCCCTCCCTCCCTCCCTCCCTCCCTCCCTCCCTCCCTCCCTCCCTCCCTCCTTTCTTTCTTTCTTTCTTTCTTTCTTTCTTTCTTTCTTTCTTTCTTTCTTTCTTTCTTTCTTTCTTTCTTTCTTTCGTTTTGAGGTAAGTCTGCTTTTTATTAACTACTTGAGAGGGATGACGTTGGAGGAGTGGGTGGCTCTAATGCCAGGCCTGCCATGCTTCACTGGCTTGTGGGTGACGGAGAACTCACCCAGGTAGTGGCCAATCATCTCAGGCTTGATTTCCACCTGATTGAAGGTCTTGCCAGTGTAGATGCCCACCATGCTGCTCACCATCTCTGGCAGGATAATCATGACCTGCAGGTGTGTCTTCACCACCTCTGGCTTCTCCATGGGCGGCGCCTCCGTTTCGGCCTCGCACAGGCGCTTCAGAAGCGAGTGCTGCTTCCTTCGCAGGACCCGGTTTAGCCGCCGTCACTGCCGGGCACTGTACAGCTGCATCAACTGCGCATAAGACATGTCAAGCAGTCGATGGAGATCCACGCCACAGTAGGTGAACTTGAGGAAGTTCCGCTTCTTCTTCTGCTCCACTTCCGCCATCTTGTCTGTTCCTCGGAAAGGCGTGATCTGTTTCTTTGTCGCCGTGTTTTCACTGCTTCCCTGAGTTGGTAGGTAGCTTTGTGTGCTGGGTTTCCTATATGGCCCAGTGGGTCGGCCTCCCAGTTACCTGAGGTGGACACTCTTGGTGCACCCCTTTGTGGACTGTACGTACTGCCTTGTTGTAGTTATCACTTGATTGTTGTTGGTATCACTGGGAGGAATTGACCTCCAGGCCAGTTGGCTGCGAGGATCAGCTGTGTCTACGCTGGGAGAAGTTTGGTGCTGGAGACAGCCTTATAGGATTAGACTTGCCAAATTGCAAAAGCCTCTGTGCTCAGCTTGGATGGGGTGGAATCTCAGGGCTGAGCAGACAGTCTTCACTTCCCCTCAGCCCTGCTTTGTGCACGCACGTGCGTGCATGGGCCTCCAGACTTCTTCCTTTTCTGGCTCCCGAGCCTCTGCCTGAGAGTCCAGATTCCTCCTGCAAGAGCGTGTGTCCCCAGGGGCTCGCCTGGAACTGGGGTTCAGTGCAGGCAGAACTGGGGTTCAGTGCAGTCAGGAGCTTCCGACTCCCTTCTGCTAGGGAAAGCCTGTGGCAACCTCCTCAGTCTTTGTGCGCACTGGTGTACGCGCCTCCAGACCCCCTTCCCCGGGTCTCTGAGTGTCCAAGTGCCTTTCTCTCTACCTGACAGTGCAGACTCCCCTGTATGAGCCTGGGTCCACGGGGTTTTGCCCGGAACTGGGGTTCAGTGCAGTCGGGGGCTGCCTTCCCCCTACCGCCAGAGAAAGACAGCCAGGCTCTCAGCTGCCCTTCCTCTCCACACGCACAAAGACCCTTTGCCGTACCTCATCTGTTTGCCGTTCCTCCAATTCTCCATGAGCTTTTCTCTTTCCTTCTAGTTGTAGAATTTCCACTCAGCCAGCTTTCCTATGGTTCTGGATGGTGTCTGTTCTGTCTTTTAGTCGTAGTTTTGAAACTGTTGTGCGAGGCAGCGGTTTAGGTGCTTACCTATGGTTTCTCCCTTAACCATTTTTTAAAGTAAAAACCAACAGATTTTTAAGCAGAGGAGTGATGAGGCTGCACTGGGTAAACATTCCCACAGGCGCTGTGAGAAGTCCACTGGAAGAAGGAAGAGGCGGGAGACCTCTGGGATGCCGGCGGTACAGGCACACGGGAGCTGGCATGGTCCTGAGCTTGGCAGTGGGCTGTGGGATTTGGTGCAGGGTGGCATTTGGGGCTGGAAGAAGAAGAGGTAAAGGAGAGCCCTAGTTTCCAACTTCATCACTTGAGGAGAAAGTGGTGAAGGACAGTAACTGAAGTAACCCAAGACAGTACAATCGGCGTGGGGGTGGGGTGGGGGGAGCATTTCCGTGAGCTGGGCCTACCTGTCCCAGTCCCATCCCCTGGGCAGCACTAAGAGTCACTGTGCCCCCTACCAGGGGCCATGCCCTGGGCATGCTCACACACCTAATGCCCACTTCCCTGCAGGGGAGTGCTCTCCCAGGGGCTCCCTCTGCCCATCCCAGCCAGGCCCAGTGGGTGAGCCCAGGTGAAGCTGCCATGGTGACACCCCCCCACCTCCCCAGCCCCGAACCCCTCAGAGAATTCCTTCCTTACCTTTTGTGAAGTCCCCTGCCTTGTGCAAGGTTGGAATCCATCCCCCAAACCTGTACTGGCCCAGAGCTACCAAAACTTGCTGTCTGGGTTTCCTAGATGTTGGAGAGCAGCATTCAAAGCACGGCCACCTTGCCTTGCCCTGAGCATGACCCGAGTTTTTAATGATTGGCTTTCACTGGACACAGGAGAACAAGGTGTCTAAGCCACTGGCCTTGGAGTCAGACAGGTCTGCGTGTATGAATAGTTGTGTGTTCTTGGGGGAAGCAGTCCAGGGCCTGGCACATAGTAGGGCCTTACTCAAAGGACGGTAGCAGTGATCTGGGGAAGTTGAGAAAGGAGAATAAATTCTGGCTGGAAGGGGCCCTTAGAGGTCATCTGCCATTCTACAGGTGGGGTAAACCGAGGCCTGGAGAGACTGAAGGGCTTGCCCAAGGATCCACTTAGACATAGAACCTGGGGAAATGCCACACCTGGACACTGGAGAAGCACAACATGCCTTTCTAGCTGAGGGCAAGGTTGGCCTGGAGCAGAGGGGCGCACGGGTGTCCCCCTGGCCTGATGGGGTTTGTTTGCTTGTACAGAGTAGGCAGCATGAACTACTCACTACAGTTTACAGACGTGTCATATAAAAATCCACATTTTTAAATTTGTTGGAAAAAACCAGAAACGGTGCTCACTCCAGACCTGTATTCCTCCATGGCAGCAAGCAGCTGGAGCTGGCCTGGGCTGCTCCCTTCGGCTGTTCTCTGCTTTTGTCACAGTCCCCACCCCTCTCCATTGTCTCCTGGACCCCACAGCCTGGTGTCCCCTGCACGTGACCATCCTACCTGAGCTCTGGTGCTTAGAACACGTGGCTCGCTCCCTCATTTACAGGACCTGCCCTGTCTGCTTTAGGAAATAAAGCCCTCCACATGCTGCAGCCCACATATTACCTGCCGTTGTGCAACCCTGAGTCACTTCTCTCGAGCCCCCTTGGCAAATGTTTTCTCCTGAAGTCTTCCTGCCCACATCCATCTGGAACTAGAAGGTCCTGCCCGTGGTCCTACGTGGGCCCTGTGTCCACATTCCCCACTTTACCTCTGCTTTTTGGGATTATGCCAAGAGTTAGAGTGTTTGTTTTTCCCATCTTCTTTCTTTTCCCCACCCCAATCCCCTCCCTGCCCATCAAGTGCCTCTCCTCCCCTCCTCCCTGCAGAGGCCCAGTGCCCTGTGGGGCTGGCCTGTCTTCTCTGCATCTGGTGGCCAGAGGACCCAAGGGCAGGCAGCATTGCCAAGGGCACTATTTACCTGGGGGGGGGGGAGGGCAGGCATATTTCTTGAGTTCCTTGGAGCAGGAAATATAATCATGACCCGCTCCCCTGGCCCCCCCATCCCCCCCCTCCCACACACACACTCCCCTGGGCTGCTCTGTGGGTGGGATAATGAATCTTCCCCTTCTTCCCCTCAGCTGCTGGAGATGAATAAATGAGATATCCTGGGGGAGATATTGGGGCCTCGGTGCTTTACCTCCTTTTCTATGGCCTCTAGTTAGACCTGCACCACTTTCAAATGTGCTGTGGTCTCCTCTCCTGGCAACCTCTCCTGTTAGGTCTAGGCAGGGTGGAAGTCCAGAGCCTATGCATGCATCTGCAAGGTAGATGGTGACAGAGATAACTGGCGCCTTCCTAGACCCCTGGCCCAAGGCGAATTCCATACCTCTCATGCCCTCTGCCCTCCCCTCACTAAACAGCTGTATAAAAGAAGTACCTATGCCCCCTTTTTGGCTTGAACTTCCCTGGCCCACCCTGGGACCAGCGAATTTCGCCCAGGAGTGCAAGATTAAAACCTTCCCATTCTAATTGCCTGGACTCTCTGTGTTTTGTCTCCTGAGTCACAAACCTCTCATCTGGTGCCGAAACCCGTGAGGGGGACGAGTATCCCATTTGACTGTGCGCGGTCTGGAGTAACCTCCCCACCCCCTTGTCTCCTCCTGGCTTGGCAGCATCAGCGGGTAAGTCCCAGCCCTTACTGATTCCTAGTGGTCGTTCTTCCAGCGTCTCTGTCAGTAAACCGTGGCCCGCGTCAGAGATTGCTTTCCAGGCATTGCCCTCCGGGCCCCTCCAGGAGGGGTTCCGAACCTGGGGAGGCAGTGGAGACATTCCTGCCCCCCTTGGTTTTCTGGCCTTTGGGCCTCACTCCGGACCCCAGGGGGTAGAGGAGACGTCCCCTGCTGCACCTTGGGTTCCCCGTCCGTAACCTTGGCTCAACGATTGGGACATCGGTCCTTGGGGCTTCGCTACTGACCCTAGGCTTCAGTATGGGCAATCAAAAATCCAAATCTGATCCTAAGACACCTCTAGGGTGTCTCCTCACCAATCTGGCTAAGCTAGGCCTGTCCCAGGATCTGTGTCCCAAATGCCTCATTTACTTCTGTAACGTGGCATGGCCTCAGTATGAATTGGACCATGGATCAAAATGGCCTGAAAACGGGACTTTCGACCTCAGCATCTTAACTGACCTCAGTAAATACTACCAATGAGCCAGGAAGTGGCCGGAGGTTCCATATGTCCAGGCCTTGTTCGATCTGCGCTCCTGTCTCTCCCTCTGCTCCTCCTGTTCCACAGCCCAGGTTCTCCTAGCTTGCGAGAAAGCCCGTCTGCCTACCAACACCCCTCCACTTTCTGCCTTATCTGAACCCCCTGAGAATCTTTCCTCCCCTCTGACTCACCCGCCTCCTTACTCCATGGCTTCTTCTGCCGTGCCTCCAGTTCCCACCCTTCCCCCATCCTCACTCCCCGACCCCCCTCTGCCGTCCCCTGCCCCAGCGCCTTCTCCCTTACCTATTGACCTTCCCCTTCCCCCACCCCCTCCTGCTTCTCCAGTCAGCAGGCACACCCACTCCTGGGCTCCCCCTCTCCTCTGCCCCCTCCGGGAAGTTGCAGGGGCTGAGGGAGTGATCAGGGTCCATGTTTCCTTCTCTCTGTTGGATCTCTCCCGGATTGAGAAGCAGCTGGGGTCCTTTTCTGTCAACCCTACCGTGTTCGTCAAGGAATTTCGATAACTTTCTCAGGCCTATGACCTCACCTGGCATGACATCCATGTCATTCTTTCTTCCACCGTAACATCAGATGAAAGAAAAAGGGTCTTAGGAGCAGCGATGGACCACGCAGATCAGATCTACCTTACGGATTCCTCTATGCCGGTGGGGGCCCAGGCCATTCCTCATCAGGAACCAGGCTGCGAGTACCAAATAGATACCCCCAAAGGGCGAGATGGGCGCTGGTGTCGCGACCAGATGCTCCAATGCCTGATAGCCGGACTACAGGCCGTCTCCCACAAGGTAGTTAATTTTGACAAGCTGAGGGAAGTTACTCAGAGACCAGATGAGAACCCCGCGGTCTTCCTTAACAGGCTGACTGAGGCTCTGATCTTATATACTTGTCTGGACCCTGGGTCCCCGGCCGGAGTGACAGTTTTAGCCACTCACTTCATTCCGCAGTCGGCCCCAGATATTCAAAAGAAATTAAAAAAGGTGGAGGATGGCCCTCAGACTCCTGTTCGGGATCTAGTGAATATAGCATTTAAGGTTTTTAATGCCCGTGAGGAGCAGGCAGAATCAGATCAGGAGGCCCACCTTCGACAAAAGGTGACTCTGCAAACTCAAGCCTTGTTAGCAGCCTTGAGGCCGATGGCAGCCATGCATGGTCCAAAGGGGACTGTGCATGGTGGGGGTGCAATGAAAGGATGAGCGCCACCTGGAGGATGCTTCAAGTGTGGGAATGAGGGCCACTGGACAAAGCAGTGCCCTCAGCCCCAGGCTCCAACCAAGCTCTGCCCGGCGTGCGGTCAAAACAGCCACTGGAAAAGTGACAGGCCCTCTGCGTCTCAGCATAGAGGGGCTGCCCTTCCAGGTAATGACCCGCCACTGGCCATGCTGGGACTGACTGAAGACTGAAGATGCCAGGACTCGACGACCCCCATCACCCTCGCCGAGCCCAGGCTAAAGCTCAAGGTAGCGGGTAAGCAGGTCTCCTTTCTGGTCAACACGGTGGTCCCTTCTCTGTCCTGCCCTCCTTTTTCCGGGCCACTCTTCCTGTCCACAATCTCGGTCATGGGTACTGATGGCAAATCACCTTTTAATGCTCTGAAAACTGCTCTGGCCTCAGTGCCTTCTCACCCCACCCTCCCACCCCACTCCACCCTCCCTAGGGAATAACTTTTTTGCTGGCACAGGCTTATCAGAAACTCAGTTTTGAATCCAAGCAGCTAGAGGCCAGTTCCCTCCTCCCCCTGCCCTTTCTAAATATTTTAATAGCGAGACATGTTTAGAAATATTTAATGGAAGGTATGTTGAAAGAAAGAAGTTCTAAAGTTAACTGTTGACAAGCATTGTAGAAAGATCCACTATACCAGGCCCCCTCTCCTCACCCTCCCTCGTTCACCAGGGTTTTTTTTCTAAGCTCTGGGATACCCTTCTGGCATCTCTCTCTCTCTCCCCGTCCCGGACATCTCTAAGCCTTTCCAAGTATTTACTGATGAGAAACAAAGAATAGCTATGGGGGTCCTCACCCAGCCCCTAGGGCCAGCTTTTACCCCTGTAGCCTACCTGTCCAGACAGCTTGATCCCACGGTTTGGGGATGGCAGCCCTGCAGCCACTGTTCTCATCAAGGAGGCCCAGAGGATTTGCCTCCAGCAACCCTTACAGGTCTTCTCCACCCATAGATTACAGGATCTTCTGTCCCACCCCCCTCTCGCATGCAGGAACTCCATCTCCTGTTCCTTGAGAGTCCTGACATCTCCCTGACTCAGTCCCAGCCCTGAACCCGGCCACTCTTCTTCCTGCTGCCTCCACCCAACCTGTGGCAACTCACTCCTGCCCTGAGGTCGTTGAGGCCCTCACTCAACCTCGGGCAGGCCTCTCAGATCTTCCTTTCTCTAATCCTGACTTAACTCTGTTTGTGGATGGAAGCTCGTGCCTAGACCCCCAGGGACGTCAGAAAGCCTCCTATGCAGTGGTAACACTCGAGTGGACCCTGGAGGCGTCCCAACTCCCTACAGGTTGCCACCTCTCAAAAGGCTGAGCTCATTGTGCTGACCAGGGCCCTGCATCTGGCCAAAGGGAGGAGGGTAAACATATATATAGACTCCAAATATTCCTTTCTGATAGCCCATTGCCACGCAGTTATTTGAAGGAATAAGGGATTTCTCTCCACTAAATGTTCACCTATTATCAACGCTAGACTCATAACCCGCTTACTTGATGCCTTACAGCCTCCCTCCCAGGTAGCCATCATGCACTGCTGAGGCCATCAGACTGACTCCTCGATGGTTCAGTCAGACGCGGTGGCCAGAGGCTTAACTCAGGGTGAAGGGTCCCCAGCCCCAGTCATGTTCTTTTCCCTTCCCTCCATTACCCCTCAGTATACAGAAGAAGAAAAAAATAAACTCCTACAATGGGGAGGCTCTTCTGGTCCTGAGGGATGGATCTTCATAAATAACAAGACTCAGGTAGGGGCCATTGCCCAACAGGTCCACCGGTCATTGCATATTGGACCGCTGGCACTTTGGAGGTTCCTCAAACCCCTCTTTACCTCACCCACACAGCGAGAGGCAGTCACGAGTGCCTGCTCCTCCTGCTCCACGTGTGCAGCTGTCTCACCCCAGGGAGGAATGCGCCCCAACTTTCCTACCCATCCAATGAAGGGACACCTCCCAGGGCAGAGCTGGCAGGTAGACTTCACCTATATGCCTCCCCACAAGAAGACCAAATACCTGCTTACCATGGTAGACAGGGTGGGTAGAGGCCTTCCCTACCCGCAAGGAAACTGCTGAGGTTGTGGCTGAGACCCTAATAACACACATAATCCCTAGGTTCGGCCTCCCCACCTCCATACAATCAGACAACGGCCCAGCTTTTATATCAAGGGTCATTCAGCAGGTTAGCACCTCACTTGGCATCTCCTGGAAACTGCACGTACCCTACCTCCCACAATCATCGGGTAAGGTCGAGAGGGTCAATGGCCTCCTTGAAGACCATCCAGCTAAACTCTCTCTAGAAATTTGCAGCTCCTGGCCGGACCTCCTGCCCATGGCCCTGACCAGAATCCGGGCTACACCAAGGAGCCCCACCTTCTTAAGCCCTTTTGAACTCCTATATGGGAGACCCTTCTTGCTCCACCATCGCCTCCCTACTGACCCTCCTCTCCTGGCTACCTATCTTCCATACCTGTCTTTAGTCAGGCAGCTACTTCGGGAACACACTGTCAGGTTTCTGCCCAGGCCAGAACCAGCCGACCAAGGCTCCCGAGGACCAGCCCTCCAGCCTGGGGGACTCAGTCCTCCTTAAGAATCTACATCCCAAGGCCTTGGAGCCCAGGTGGACGGGACCTCACACAGTAATCCTCACAACCCCCACCACAGCCAAACTACTTGGGGATCCATCATGGCACCACCTCTCCAGACTCAAGAGGACCCCGGAGCAGCATGACTTCTATAAATGTGAGGTGTTGGGCCCCACTAAGGTTCGCCTTAGCCGCCCTCCCCCTCCTCTGTCTCCTCCCGGCCCTGGGCAACCTTCACCCACCTCCACCTGCTTATGTGTGGAGGTTCAAGGTCAGTGAAACTTATGACCAGGACAGCACACAAGTCACCCGGCAGGTGGGATCTCAGGACTGCCCTCTGGTTGGATGCCAGGCGGAGATCCTGATTGCTGTTGACCTCCAGTCAGTATCCAACAGTGGCCGACCATATGCCTGTTTTGCTTACGGCCAACGGAACCCAGACAGGTGTAATCGAGACGTCAACACCTATGGGGGTTGCCGCTGGTCAGGCTGTGTCATCCATGATGCCTACAATGAGGTCAGGTCTGGCCCCTTTTTCTGGAAGGACGGGACCTTCTACATCAGGGTCCGGGACCCCTGGGACCAGCGATGGGTTGCGGGCATTATGGGAAAACTATATGGGAGTGGTTGGAGCTCGACCCCTTCAGGGACCATCTACATCTCCTGGGAATATGTCATGGCCCAGGAGGCCCAAATCCAGGTCTCTAACAGCATCCTACAGGCCGAACAGTCCCTTAAAGGGAAGCTGCCTGATTCCCCCCGGGTAGAAGTCCTGTCTTCTTGACTCCAACTTATCCAACACACTCTACTATTCCTTAACGAGACCCACACCCTGCCCAATGTCTCGCACTGCTTTCTATGTGTCTCTCTCCAGAGACCTTTGCTGGCTGCCGTCCCACTCATGACTCCTCCAGGAACCCAGGGACATGGTGAATGTCAGCCTCCCCTGGCTGGCATTCCCCTCTGGGAACCCGAAACTCCAAAACCCACCTTGCCCCCGCGGATATGCTACCAGACCAGCAACCCGGTAACTGTGGGACAGGTCACCTGGAACTGTACCCAAAACCACACTGCAGCCAGTCCCACCAAGGCCAGACCGGGTACCTTCTTTTGGTGCAACGGCACCTTAAGCAACTGCATCAACTCCTCTGACCCCAGGCCTTGCTTCGTGGTCACAGTAGTTCCCCAACTAACCTTGTATGGAGAGTCGGAGCTTGCCTGGTTGCTCCCTTCATCCCACCCCTGGGCCCGCCGGGCCGCCTTCCTCCCTGTCATGTTGGGGATAAGTATCGCTGCCTCGGTAGGCCTAGCTTGGGGGGCTCTCGGGAACAGCATAATCTCTGCTCAGGATTTCAATGACAAACTCCAGAAAGCCTTGGAGTCTACTACTGCCTCCTTAGCTTCCCTGCAGTGGCAAGTAACATCGGTAGTCCAAATAGCCCTGCAGAACCGACGGGCCCTAGACCTTCTTACTGCGGAAAAAGGAGGAACCTGCACGTTCCTTCAAGAAGAATGCTGCTACTACATCCATGAATCCGGAGTGGTGGAACAGAACGTGCAGACCCTGACTAAGCTGAGTGAAGAATTACGTGCAAGACACTCCTGGGACAACTCTCTTTTCGGCTGGCTCCAAAGCCCTTTAGCTACCTGGATCCTACCCCTGATAGGGCCCCTAATTCTCATCTGTGTCTTTTCTTCCCTAGCTCCCTGCCTCCTCAAATTCATCTGCTCCCGGATCTCAGAAATGTCTCAGGTGACTGTAAACCAGCTCCTGCTCCACCCCTACACTCGGATGCCCTCCAACCTGCCTCTGCCTGACCCTGGCCTTTAACATCCCCCACCCTCTTCGCCCCTGGTCAGCAGGAAATAGCCAGTACAATTTTGGCGCCCCCTATCACCAAAAGGCCGGGATGTTAGGTCGAGGCAGGGGGCAAGTCCACAGCCTATGCATGCATCTGCAAGGTAGATGGTGACAGAGACAACTGGCACCTTCCTAGACCCCTGGCCCAAGGCGAATTCCACACCTCTCATGCCCTCTGCCCTCCCCTCACTAAACAGCTGTGTAAAAGAAGTACCTATGCCCCCTTTTTGGCATGAACTTCCCTGGCCCAACGCCGGACCAGCGAATTTCGCCCGGGAGTGCAAGATTAAAACCTTCCATTTCTAATCGCCTGGACTCTCTGTGTTTTGTCTCCTGCATCGCAAATCTCTCACAACCCACCTCTCCTGCCCCTTTCCACACTGCCTCAAACTTGAGCAGCCTCCCCCTGCTTAAATGCCATCCAGAGCTCCCCACCGCCTCAGGATAAAGCCTAAGGGCCCGGCCAGCCAGGTGGGGCCACTGAACTTCCCAGACGCATCTCTACCTTCCCCACAGGCAGGCACCAGGGCCAGGAAGCCACAGCTCTCACCTGTCCTCCGTTTTGCCCCTGTATCTTCCTCGGCCAGGACAACCTCCTGCCCAATCAGTTTTGTTACAAACAGAAACAACGGGCCAAAATGGAGTTACTGCTGCCACCTCACCTGCTCTCGGCCCGCAGGGGAGACCACTCAACAGAGGCGGTGTGTGCAGTGACCCCAAGGCTTAAGCAAACATGGCCTGGTGCTTCCGTAAATGTTTAGCCTTGGCAGGTGACTGGCTGGCAGAGGGGCGAGGTCCGAGGCCCGAGGATCTGTGTCCCTGACAGCTGACACCATGGGGAGCAGCTGGGGCAATGGGGACAGGGAGGGGGAGCCTGGGCTGTGCCCTGTGGTGACCTCTTCTGCTCTAAGGAGAGGTAAGGTGCTGAGCTCAGAGGCTGCAGGGAACAAATAAATAGCAGTGTTTGCAGCTTCGTCCTCGTTAGTAATATCCTGGCATCATACACACACACACACACACACACACACACACACACACTCTCATACACACTAACACATTCTCACACACTCACACTCACACACACACACTCACACTCACACACACTCACACATACACATACACACACACACACTCTCACATACACTAACACATTCACACACACTCACACTAACACACACTCACACACACATTCACACACACACATACACACACACACACTCTCTGACACACACACACACACACTCTCTGACATACACTAACACATTCACACACACTCACACTCACACACACACTCACACACACACACACTAACACATTCACACACACTCACACTCACACACACTCACACATACACATACACACTTACACACACACTCTCACACACACTAACACATTCACACACACTCACACTCACACACACTCACACTCACACATTCACACACACTCACACTCACACACACTCACACACACTCACACATACACATACACACACACACTCTCACACACACTAACACATTCACACACACTCACACTCACACACACTCACACATACACATACACACATACACACTCTCACACACACTAACACATTCACACACACTCACACTCACACACACTCACACACACTCACACATACACATACACACTTACACACACACTCTCACACACACTAACACATTCACACACACTCACACTCACACACACACTCTCACACTCACACACACACACTCACACACTCACACTCACACACACACACTCACACACACTAACACATTCACACACACACACACACAAACACATTCACATACTCACACACTCTCACACACAATCACACACACTAACACATTCACACACACACACACACTCACACACTCACATGCACACGCACACTCACATGATGCAAATATATACCCTCAATTATGGCACACACAGCCCACCTCTGGCTTAGGAACATCACATCAGACATAAGAGCGTCCTTCTCCCACGTGTCCCCTCTGCTGTCAGCTTCCAACTCACAGAGGAGGCCCAGGAGCTGGGCCTGAGTCAGTGTCTGCAGGGAGGACAACACCCTGGCTGCTGTCAGCTCTCTGCTGCCCCACCCACAAGGAGCTCAGGGGCTGGGGAGTCAGAGGGAGACCCCCACTGTCCCAGAGGCTTGTGGGCAGGACCAAGATCACATCAGGCCCTCCGCACACCACAGGTTTTTGGCATGTGGTTTGTATTAGGTACCCCGCCTGCTGCAGCACAAAGCTAGCTGACCCGTTGGCAGTCACAAGGAAAAGGGAAAGGCGAACCAGAGACCATTTGGGGTAGTGGAGTCAAGCAGACTCACATTCAAATGCTTCCTCTGCCAATTAATAGCCGTGCACCTTGAGCAGGTCACTTCCCCTCTCTGAGCCTCAGTTTCCGCATCTGTAAAGTGGGTGTGATGATAATACCTCACTCCATGAGGACTAACTTACATAATGCATATAGTGTTATATTGTAAATCAGAAGATGCCTTAATCAATAAGCCAATCTTATTTGGAGTCCTGTGCGCTAGCGCTAGTGGCCCAGAGAAAAATCTTGCTTCTCAAATTCTAGGGCCAATATGGTGGAAGTCTCCCTTATTTATATGTTTTTCAGCTCTATGTTTTCCAAATTTGGAATGAGACTTTAGGATCTTCTGAGAAAAAGTCCTGTGTGTTGGGACAGGCCGTGAGACCATATCTCAAGGCCTGGCCTGGCGCCAGCACTGACAACTGTGTCTGGGGCATAGTTTATGGCCTCTCTGGAATGGCGAGTAGTCTTATTTTTCCCTATTATTTAAGCAAGCAAATGTTTATAGAAGCCAGAATATACCCCTAACTGCTGATTAAATTTTAAACAGCAGTTTTTACCCAAGATGGAGGTCACTATGCTTCAATAGAACACTTAGCCCAGCTCTCATCTCACTGTAAACCAGGCTTTCTCGGCCTTGATGCTACTGACACTTTGGGCCAGATTGTTCTTTGCTGTGGGGACTGTCCTATGCATTGTAGGGTGCTCAGCAGCATCCTTGGCCTCTGCCCACTGGATCCAAGTTGT
Source organism: Corynorhinus townsendii (assembly GCA_026230045.1). Taxonomy (NCBI): domain Eukaryota; kingdom Metazoa; phylum Chordata; class Mammalia; order Chiroptera; family Vespertilionidae; genus Corynorhinus; species Corynorhinus townsendii. The sequence goes on from JAPDVU010000011.1 coordinate 39,914,950, forward strand.
GAACAAAAGTGGTCAGAGAAGGTCCCTGGGCACAGACCTGAAGGGACTGAGGGATCAAGGAGCCAGGGGCATCTGGGCAGGAGTGTCCCCGCAGAGTGCCTCATGGGGACACATTTCATGTGTTCAAACACAGAGGGAGGTCAGCGCAGGAGATGGTCTTTGCAGGCGCAGGGAGAACCTTCCGTTTTATCCCCGCGAGGCGGTGCCTCTGGAAGGTGTGGGCAGAGGATGAGGTGGTCTCATACAACACCCCCCATCACAAGGTTGTCTGTGGAGTCTCAGATTTGTTCCAGAAAAGCGGGCTCCACTGTACCTGGACTCAGGACTGCAGTCAGCCCAGGCCCCTGCACCCGAAGGTCCGAGGGGGCAGGGGGTGGTGGTCAGCTGGGGTCTCTGTGGGTGCCGGGCAGGAACCACAGGTGCCGAGCAATGCCTGGTCACCCTCGCAATGAGATGCTGCTGCATGTGGCGACGGGCGCTCTCACACACTGCTGGTGGGACAGTCCCCGCAAGGTGGGATCCACAATTGCAGTCCCAGCTGTGTGCCGCCAGGAACCCCTGCGCACGGAGTGCCCGGAGGCACGCACAGGCGCAGCCCTGCGGTTCACAACAGCAAAAAAGGGGCCACCCCTGTGTCTGCAGAGAGAGGAAGCCGGGCTCATTCCTCCAACTGCACACAACGCAGCAAACAAATCCACTCTGTGCCGTGGGCTTGGGGAGTCCCAAGCCCCGATGTGAGTAGGAGACGCGGGGCACGGGGCACATACAAATGATGCCATTGAACAGCGGCCCAAACCAGGCAAAGCCAGCTCTAGCTACATGAGTACAGGCCATAGAGTCGAAAGGAAAGCAAGGGAGGTGTTAACAGAGCATTCAATAAGGCGCCATTAAATCTGTCTTTTTTTTTTTTTAAGTGAAAATAGTTGATTCCTTTTGCTTTTAGACAGAATCCAAATTCCCCAACAAATTGCATGAGGCTCCATCTGGCCTGACTCCTGCTCACGGCTCCAGTTTCATGGGTGAATGCTACAGCCCCCGATCTCTACACTCTAAGAGCACTCAACCCTACTCTTTGGGGTCTCACCTTTATTCAAGCTTATTCCTCTGTCTGCAGGTCTCCCTCACAACACCCCCTATCCCTCCATGGAAAGTCCTTCTTAGCCCTATAGGGGCTTACCCTGAACATATAAAGTGCCAGGTGCCATTTCTGGGCTCCTACAGCTCCCTAGGATCTCCGTTCTGGCTATGACCCCTCTGCCTGCGTCCCCCACCCAAGCCCTGCAGCCTGCTGGGATCCACCTCAGAGCCCACATGGTGCCACCCTTATGCCTTCTGGAAGCCAGCCTCCATGGCCACTTGGTGTACTCTCAGAGCCCTCTTGACACCAGCGGTGCTCTACTGCTGCTCTCCTGGTTTCAAGTTCAGTGCCAACTTATTTTCAATCCTAGTGTCTCCCTGGGAACAAGCTCAATGCCAACGTGATGGCCCTCTGTCCCAGGGCTACCTGATGCCAATAGCAGAACCTGCCAATGCCAACGCCAATCTCAGCACCCACCTGCTGCTAAACTTGGTCACCACTTGGCCTCCAGGGTGCACAAGGCCAGTCAGTGAGAAAGCAGAAGAGAGATTTCAAAGCCCAGCTTCATCACTTTTTACCTGTGACCTCCAGCAAGTGGCTTTATGGAGTCTTGGTTTTAACTGCGAAGTAAGAACGATAATGACCCGGCCCATTCTTATAAAGATTCCATAAGACCTGCATACAGACCCAGTCTCCACAATTAGTGCTCACCAAGGGGACACTGTCCTTATTATTAAGACAGAATGCCAGTGAGGAAAGGACAGCAGAGTCACTCATGCTTCCTCTACTCCCCCCTCAGCATCTCAGTGTCCACCTCTGTTCCCAGCACTGAAGCTTACCCAAATCTCTCCTGTTATGGTTCCCTCTGCCTGCTAATAGCAGCCATGCTGAGCCAGGAACCACCCGTAAAATACACACACCCTCAAATATAACCTTTCCACTGGTGGCAACCCAATCCCAGAAAGGAGGCATAAAAGTAGAGAGCAGGAGAGACACATGTGCCCTTTGCCCACTCTCTGTTCTCTGCCCTCATCTTACCCTCTATAAAGTGGGAAGGATTAATTAATAATAATAATAATAATAATAATAACAATAGAAATGATACAATCAACTTGGTGGGTTTCCCTAAGCATCTGGGCAGGGAGTCACTGTGACTCTCTGTAAATTATAACCCTTCGGACAGTTGGGATGTTTTTTGTACCGTATTGCAGTGGTCATTAATATTTCCCAAGTCCTGGCCCATCCATCTGCCAACTGAGACCATGAGTTACTCTTCTCCAGTTCTGTGGAAATTTCCATTGAAATATGGCTCTGGTTGTTTCTCCCTTTCCCAGCTAGAGAAGGGCAGTTCTGAGGCATGCCATCTTGACTCCGCTTTGAGGTTCCAGTGAGGATTCTGGGCATCAAGAAGCGGTGTTATGTCCAAAACAAAAGCAGGTCAGCATCTGGGTCAGGAGTTGACTCCATGATCCAGCTGGACTCCTCTTATATTTCTCCTCCCCAGGAAGCCCACATCCACTGCTGGAGTGCTTCTCACCTCAAGATCTTCAAATCCATTCTCTGGAATCTCCAATCCTGAGACCGTTAAACCTACATCCCTCCTCCGCAAAAGATTGCCAAATCCACAGCCACATATTCTGTCTCTCCCAAGACCCCAAACTCCACAACTTCGGTGTTCTTTCTCACTCTGAGGCCCCAAATCCCAAGCTCTGGGGCTCACACATGCAAATATTCCAGAATCTTCAGCTCTGAAATTTGTCTACTATCCCGCCCCCTTCCCCCCCCCCCCGCCGCCCGCCCAAGTCCACAGTCCTGGGCTGGCCCCTCAGGAGAAGCCACAAATTCAGACTTGTTAATCTGCCCTGGAGTCCCTCCCTCCTCCATTGCTGGCTGCATCCCAAGCTAGGCGGGAACATGGCGGGGGTGGGGGGCGGTGTGACTGAGAGGTGAAATGAGACAGTTATATAAGCAGGACCAAAGTCCACCCTTCTCTCCCAGTCAGTATAAAGACAAGCCATCCCAGCCATCACCATGTGACTCTCACTCAGAGCCGTCATGCTGGCCTCGGGGCTGCTTCTGGTGGCTTTGCTGTCCTGCCTGACAATAATGGTCTTGATGTCTGTCTGGCAGCAAAGGAAGCTCTTGGGAAAGCTGCCTCCTGGTCCCCGAGCACTGCCCTTCATCGGGAACTACTTGCAGCTGAACACAGAGCAGATGTACAACTCCCTCATGAAGGTGTCACGAGGCAGGGAAATGGGTGTTATGGTGGGGTTGGGGCCTGCCCAGTCTGGCCGAGACTTTGTGGCAGGGGATTGGCAGGGTTGGACTGAAATATATAAGGTCTGGGGACAGAGTCAGTTCAGAGTTGGGGCTGCTCCCTCTCACCACTCCTACGCTTCTCCATCAGATCAGCGAGCGCTATGGTCCAGTGTTCACCGTCCACGTGGGCACTCGGAGGATCGTGGTGCTGTGTGGCTATGAGGCTGTAAAGGAGGCTCTGGTGGACCAGGCTGAGGAATTCAGTGGGCGAGGCGAGCAGGCCACCTTTGACTGGCTCTTCAAAGGCTATGGTGAGGGGCACTCTCGGTGGGGGGATGTGGTCCAGCAGACGTGATGGCCTGTTTCCCAGCATTCTTCTCCCAACTTACCTACCCACTCAAGGCTGTGGCAGAGCCCTTCTCTGGTCTCCTCTGTCCCTGTTCCTGTGTATCCCTGTGTCCTCTCTAACTTGTCTTAGTGTTTCTGTGTCTCCCTGCTTTTCTCTGCCCTACCTCCCAGCTCTCTCTCACTAGATATCTCTTCTTTCTCTGCATCTCTTAGAAGCTCTTGGGATTTTTTCGTTGGAATCCTGGTACTCTGTCTCCATGTGTCCTTTTGTCCTTTTCTCCTTCTCAGCTTCTGTGCTGCCCCATGTTTCTCTCTCCCTCTCCTTGCCTCTCTTTTTCCTTTGTCTTAGAATCTCACATTATTTCTGCTTCAAAATCCCCATGCCTCTGCCTCCTGGTAAAAGCCTCTTCTCTCCTTCAGACCCTCTCTGTTTCTCTGTATATATTTTCTCTCTTCTCCAGCTCAGTTTTAGAATCCTTCTCAATTTTTACTCCCACCTCCCAGATCTCCACATATCTCACTTCCCCTCCTTCCCTCCTGCCTCTTTCTCTTCACGTGAGTGTCTCTGCATCTCTGTTTCTCTGTACATCCGTGTGGCCCTTTCCTTCTGATTTTCTTCCAACTTGGTCTCTTTCTCTTTCTGTATTTCTCTGACTGTGTGCGCGCTCTCTCTCTCTCTTTCTCTCTCCCGGCCACCACCCCCCCCCCCCATCCCCCGACGCCAGCCTCGTCCTGCTCCCTCTGATCCCGCCCCTCTCTGGCCACTCCCCACTCCTACATTCACTCCCTAGGTGTGGCGTTCAGCAATGGGGAGCGAGCCAAACAACTCCGACGCTTCTCCATCTGCACGCTGCGGGACTTCGGAGTGGGCAAGCGTAGCATCGAGGAGCGCATCCAGGAGGAAGCCGGCTTCCTCATCGCGGCCTTTCGGGACACGCGTGGTGAGCCTGGGATCCCCCAGAGCAGAGGAGGAAAACGCGCATCTGTCCTGGGAGGGGAACTAGGTTGGGGGAAGGGGTTTCTCGAATTCTCAGACTGGCATCTGACCACCAAGTTGACTCTCCTCCAAATTCCGTCTACCCACCTCCCAGGTGCCTTCATCGACCCCACCTTCTTCCTGAGCCGAACTGTCTCCAATGTCATCAGCTCCATTGTCTTCGGGGACCGCTTTGACTATGAGGACAAAGAGTTCCTTTCACTGCTGCGCATGATGCAGGGAAGCTTCCAGTTCACAGCCACATCTACCGGGCAGGTAACTGACCCCAACCTGACTCTGCTGTGGCACTTGCACAACCAGCCACTGCCTCCCTTACATGGACACAGGTGCCCCAGCTCCTATCCTCCTCCAGACCTGGGTCCCCTCAAATCAGCCTTCTCCCTTGGACAATTGAACAGGTGAACAGGAACTCAGGACAGGTGCCCCAAAACCTGGATATCTCAACTGGTATTCCCCTTACAACCAAAGAAAGGGAAGGAAGGAAATCTGGGTATGTGTCTCAATCCTCCTTATCTAAATCCTTGGACAGGAGCCCTCACGCTGATCTCGCATGAAAACTTAGACATCAGTTTCCATCCAGCCCCATCTAAATACCTAAACACCCGGACAGGGGCCTTACCAGTGCCGCTGTTGCCCCCAGACAGGCCCCACTCGCTTGAGGTGACACCCACCGACAGCTGTCCTTCCCTTTCCTTCCCCCTCAGCTCTATGAGATGTTCTCCTCGTTGATGAAACACCTGCCAGGGCCACAGCAACAGGCGTTTAAGGAGCTCCAGGGGCTGGAGGCCTTTATAGCCAAGAAGGTGGAGCAGAACCAACGTTCACTGGATCCCAACTCCCCGCGGGACTTTATCGACTCCTTCCTCATCCGCATGCAGGAGGTACCTGCCAGCAGCCAGTGCAAAGTAGACCAAAGCCCAGCAGAGGAAAATCAGGCAGGGGTTAGGGGGTCGGAGAGAACAGAGGCTCATTCAGATGACCCCCCCCCATCTTAATCCTCAGGACCCCAATTATAGTTCACTGTTCTCTCCACTGAGCCTTCACCCATGGGCAGGACTTGTGTGTGAAATCATCATAATAAGCACATCTACACCACTACCGTGCACCAGGCACTATTTTAAGAACGTCACGGCATTCACCTATTTAATACTCACACCAGCTCTTGGAGAAGGTTCTACTATGACTCCAGTGTTACAAATGAGGACACTGAGGCCCAGAGAGTGTAAGTGCCATGCCTCAGGTCCCGCAGTGAGGAAGCAAAGAAACCTAGCTCCAACTCTGGTCTCGCAGACTCCAAGGCTGGTGCTTTAACCACCATGCTCTTTCCTTTCATTCCTGGTTGTCAGATACACCTGTGTGGACAGGTGACCTGGCTTTATTATGTGGCATTGGAGGGTCCCCCCTCCTAACTGGATGGGCTTTATGGAGTCTGAAGTTCAAGGTGAAAAGACCGGGGAGTGGATTCTCCATAGTGAGCTTCAAGATTTGCGGTGAAGGAATGGGATGCTGTTGCTTAAAATCCGGTCTGTGTTTCAGAAAATGTCTCTCTTCAGCTCTCTCTGATGCATTCTATCATGGTCTCTCTCGCTCCCTGTCTGTATTCCTTCATTTCTAAATATTTCTATAATTAAAAGCAACAACTAAGTGTGTAATTAAAGAACAGATAGTCAGCTGGGTAAGGAGTGTGCGAAGAACATTTGGGTAGAGCCACCAGCCTGGGAAAAGTCCTTGCAGAACTAGGGCCCCTCTTCCCACCTTTGGCCCAGAGGAAAGAATGGGTCCAGAGGAAAAACCCCAGAAGGGTCCTGAGAGCATGGGGGAGTGGGCTTGGCCTGAAGCCATCTCTCTCTGCAGGAGCAAAAGCACCCCAACACAGAGTTCCACTTGAAGAACCTGGTAATGACCACGCTGAACCTTTTCTTTGCGGGCACTGAGACGGTCAGCACAACCCTGCGTTATGGTTTCCTCTTGCTCATGAAGCACCCACATGTGGAGGGTAAGGCTGGGGGTGGGGTGCGTGGCAGGGAAGTGAGGGCCACAGACCCTCAAAATTCCTCTGAGCCCGCTGCAATGTCCCCATCTCTCTCAAACTTCTGGACCCTCAGACACACCCTGGTATCCAGACACTGGGTGATGATACTCGCTAATAGGGACCAGGCACGTTTCATTCTCTGTCAACAAATTGAAAATACCTGAACTGATTGGTAAATAGCTCCATCACGTGCCCCCAGGACTCCTCCCTCGCAGCTCCCCCCATGACTCTGGCACAACCAGGTTAACAGGCCCCTGCGCCCACAATGCTATGACCAACCTCTGTTTCGAATGATCATATATCCATCCAGTTGCACATATTTGGGCTATCATTGCTGCCCCGAGACCCCTAGATACCTAAACATATTCCCCCTATCCCACAGCCAAGGTCCATGAGGAGATTGACCGGGTGGTTGGCAAAAACCGTCAGCCCAAGTTCGAAGACCGGGCCAAGATGCCCTACACAGAGGCGGTGATCCATGAGATCCAGAGATTCGGAGACATGATCCCCATGGGCGTGGCCCGCAGAGTCACCAAGGACACCAAGTTTCGGAACTTCCTCCTTCCTAAGGTGCTGCCCTTGCCCAGCCTAGAGGGACCTCCAACCTGCACCCTGTGACCCAGCACCCCATCCTCCTTAGAAACTTCCCAGCCATTGTCCCCCTCCCTTAATCACAGACTTCCCCAATCACATGTCCCTTCAACCTTCCCACTCAGATATGGGTCCCTTTAACCCACCCATATCTCCCCAAGACCTCTTGCCTCAGGGAATACAAATACCATGTCCCCCAAATGTCCTGCCTTGAGAGACATGAGCTGCATGTACCCCAAAGCTTCTACTTCAGGAGACACAGACCCTATACTCCCCCAAATTCCTGTCTCAGGGACATAAATGTCACATCCCTCAAAGCTCCTCCCTCAGAGAGGACCCTGGCTCCCATTTCTCCTCACCTAGAGCACCCACATTCCCCCTCTAACCCTGTATGCTCTCAGCACACCCGTTCCCCCTTCACCTTGTCAAACCCTTCCTCCTCCCCACCAGGGCACTGAAGTGTTTCCTATGCTGGGCTCCGTGCTAAGAGACCCCAAGTTCTTCTCCAACCCTGGAGATTTCAACCCGCAGCATTTCCTAGATGAGAAAGGGCAGTTCAAGAAGAATGATGCTTTTGTGCCATTCTCCATTGGTAAGAGACCGCTGTCTGTTGCCAAGCCACCCGTCACACCAACAGGGTCCTCCTTCATTCCAGTTCTCCTCTCTGAGATGTAGCCTCATAGTTTTCTCCAGCTTGGAAGTCCCTCTTACTATCTACCCTACAGCCAACCAACTGTAACCCTCTTAACTAGCACCTACCAAAACTCAGGCAAAAGGAAAGGGGTGATTGTACCTTCTTCAGAGATGGGGAATATCAAGGCCCAGGGTGAGTCAGGAATTTGCCCAAGGTCACTTGAATTCTTCAGACTCCTAAGGAGATGATAGCACAGCAGCCATATGTGTATGTTTACAGGGAGAGTTGTCTAAAATTGCCATTGCTACAGCCTACTATAGCTCACCCCCATCCCATGTACAAGGGAAATCGAGGCTGAGACTGGATTAGAGACTTCTCTGAAAGTCTTTGGGCCATGGATCCGTCCCCTCCTCCCCGGGGAGAATGCAGCTGGAGATCCAGAGAGGGAAGAGGTGGCAGTGAGAGTAGGCCTCACCTCCACCCTTCCCACCCTATCTTGTCAGGAAAGCGGTACTGCTTTGGAGAAGGCCTGGCTAGAATGGAGCTCTTTCTCTTGCTCACCACCATCATGCAGAACTTCCGCTTCAAGTCCCCGCAGTCACCCAAGGATATCGACGTGTCCCCGAAACATGTGGGCTTTGCCACCATCCCACGAAACTACACCATGAGCTTCCTGCCACGCTGAGCTAGAGCTACCACAGGGCAGGGCTAGTGGGAGGAGCAAATGGGAAGGCGGGGCCTGGAGAGGCAGTGCTAAGGATTGGGGGTAAGGTGGAGGAAAAGAAGGTGCAAGGTGGATAGGAGAGTAAGAAGAAACAGACGGACTGTCTGTCCACCGTGTTAGAGATAGAACCTTCAGAGTTGGGGTGAGATAAAGTGAAACCTTATACTATACCGTGCATGATGATGATAATAATAATAATAATAGTAACAGCTATTATTTATTGACCAAGTGCTCTATGTCAGCTCTGTGCTAAAAGCCTTACACACTCGCCTCCCTTATTGCTCACAAACCTATGGGATGGGAACTGTGTTCATACCCATTTTACAGGTGACACAGCTGAGGCTCAGAAAGTTTAAGTCTCTATCTGAGATACCAGAGAACACAATAAGTGCTCAGCAAGTACTCAAACACAGATCTGTGTAGGGATGGCTATATGTAACTCATTGTCCTTTGGGTAGGTTATTAAAGAGCACCCCTTCCTTTTAAGTAAAAAAATACAACTTAGTATATCATTATACAATACTAGAGGTCTGGTGCAGGGGAGGGTCCCTTCAGTCCAGCCTTCAACCTCTCCAATCTGGGACCCCGTGGGGGATGTCCGACTGCTGATTTAGGCCCAATCTTGCTCACAAACTGGGACCCACTGGCTCCTAACTGCTCACCTGCCTGCCAACCTGGTTGCCCCCAACTGCCCTCCCCTGCTGGCCTGATCTCACCCCCAATGGCCCTCCCCTGCTGGCCTGATCCTGTCCCCAACTGTCCTCCTTTTGCCGGCCTGGTTGCCCCCAGCTGCCCTCCCCTGCAGGCCTGATCTTGCCCCTAACTGTTCTTCCTGCAGGCCTGATCTCACCCCCAACTGCCCTTCTATGCCAGCCAATTTGGTTCTGGTCAGTTTCTATGCCAGTCAATATCAAAAGCTCTGCCTCCTAGGCATCGATTGGCTCCTCACACTTCATCTAGATTTGGTTCTGATTGGTTAGTTTCTATACAAGTCAGCATCAAAAGCTTTGCATTCTAGGCAGCCATTGTTTCCTAACATTTCACCAGATTTAGTTCTGATTGGTCAATTTCTATGCCAGTCAGTGTCTCTGGGCCTATCAATGGGGACTGATTAGAAAGGTGGGGCTAATCAGCAGCCTCAGTGGAGGCCTGAAGAGAAATGGAGATGTGGCTGCTGGCTAGACTGGAGAGGAAGAGAGGCAAGTTCTGATCAAAAGCTGTCACAGAGGCAATGATCAGTCCCTGTTTCTCTCTTCAGGCCTCTCTCTGGCCCTGATTTGCAGCCCCTCAACAGTCAGTGCTGGGGCACTGTGCCTGCAGAGGAAGCAGTCAGTGCTGGGTTGCCATGGCAACCCAACACTGACTGCAGGACTGACTTCCAATGGGTCAAGCCTTGGTCGTTACCAAGGATTTTTATATGTTAGGATAGATGAACAGCTCTGCCCAGAATTTTTCCAGAACCTTGTCAGGCATCTGACCTGGCTTCGCTACATACCCTTGTCTATTCATGCACACTACAAATGCCAGGACATTGTTCAGATCCCTAGTAAGGTGGGATCTGATCAGAGTGAGACTGGGGAACAGGAATCAGGTCTGAACTGGGTGTGGGAAAAAACACTTCAGTGAATGCTGGGAGAACTTTGGTCATGGCACAGCCATACACAAGTGTGTGTGCATATGTGTGCATGCAAGTGTATGATTGCATAGTATTCTGAGTGTATGCATGAACTTATTTGCTATGAATTTCTGAAGGTTTGGCTCTCTCTGATAGATCTAGTGTAAGATCCAGCTTAGAGTCTCAGAATCCCCTTCTTACTCTCAAACACGTCAGTATGTGTTCCCTTAGAAGTGGCATCCTCAACCTGTGCACAATCTGAACTTCCATACACATTAGCCTTGGTTTTGTGTTTCTTACACTAAATGCTACACAGATCTTTCTCCCCCAAGAAAAGGAAACTTGCCACACTTGAAGGACCCATGATTGAGAAAAAGAGAGGGGTACATTTGGTCCTCTGAACCTTGCAAATTTCACAGCAGGCTATGATTCCCAAGTTTCTCATTTTCCATTATCTGAGTTTTATAACTTAGGTTTTATGAATTGGCTGCTTCCTGCTCACTGGAGAAGGAGAAGGATGGCTCCATAGGGTCACACCCTTTATTATTACAAATGCACTTTAAAAAATTTATTATTATTTATTTATTTCCGAGAGAGAGAGGAAGGGAGAAAAAGAAAGTCAAGAGAGGAGATTAGGGGCTGGACCTAGCTGGGTGCTGCCAATGAGGCACTTCTCCAGGAGAAGAGAGAATAGCTATCAGGTCTTTGCCCTAAGGAGGGAAAGAAGAGGTAAGCGGGAACAACTGTTAATTTTCACAATCCTCCAGTATGATCGTTTCCAGAGAGAAAGAGGTGGGAGGCAGTAAAAGGTCAAGGGGGTTAAATATATGGTGACAAAAGAAGATTTGACTTTGGATGGTGGGTACACAATGCAATATACTGATGAGGTATAATGAAGTTGCACATTTGAAACCCATCTAATTTTATTAATCAATGTCTGTGGCTGGAAATCCCAATACTATGTTGAATAGAAGTGTTGAAAATGGACATCCCTGCTGGCTAGTGTGGCTCATTGGTTGAGTGTTGACCTATGAACCAGGAGGTCACCAGAAAAGTAAAATGGGAAAAAGGTGAGAAAAGAGAAAAACTAAAAATAAGAAAAATGAATAAGAATCATCAAAAGAAGACTAGAATGGAAGGAAAGAGAGAAATTAGAGGTATGCAAGATAAAAGAGAAGAAAGAACAAAAGGGAAAACAAACCAAGATCAAAACACACACACACACACACACACACACACACACACACACACTAAAACCAGACACACTCACACACTCGAAACGTTTGGGTGCACTATTTGTGGGGCTTGCTGGATTTTGCACTGATGTTGTTGACTCTGGTCCTTGGTGTGATTGTCCTGGGCCTCATGGGAGCTTCTCTGGTGCATCTCAATGTGTCACTCTCCCTTTCTGGTCTTGGGCAAGCAGATTGAGGTCCGAGTGGCTGAAGCCCCTAGTAGTGCAGCAGGTGGGGACTCCTTAGCCCAGAGGCTGGGTCTACCTTGAGTCTTACCACTTGATTGTCCCTGTTATGAGCTGTACTCCATTCCCCCATGGGCTCTGCAGGGGTATCCTGGTCAGGGCCAGGATGCTTTGATCATACTCCTGTTGGGGATGGTGTCAGTAGTTTGTAGAAGGCGGGGCCCGGCCCTTCTCCTTCTAATGCTTCAGCTCTGCCTGGTTTGCTGGCACCTCTTCGCTGTCACCTGCAGGGGCACAGATTTCCTGCCCTGGGCTGTTACCCTTTGCCTCAGGTTGCTGCAGGTCAGGTCAGAAGCAGCTGTTTTGCTGGTGGGAAAGAGGGCAGCTTCCCTGTGTTTCAGGTGGGCAGGGTTGGTCCTCCTTCCTGGACCTACTGTCCAGCCCCCTTTCTGCTCACCAGCATGAGTTCCTCCAAGAAATAGAGGGTTCCACTATATTCCGTGTTGGGCGTGTACTTCAGACCCCTCCGATGTAGGCTGGCCCTGAGCTCCACTGCATGGCCCTTCCCCCTGGTCAGGAGGAGCTTCCCAGATTGCACAATGGTTGGGTGCTAGTGCTACTCTATGGAGGGACTTCAGCCCCAGGCTTCCACTGCTGCACCCACTCTACAGTGTCCACAGCCAGTGGCTTCAGGGCCTGCTCTCTCAATCCCAGGCCCTCCTGTCTCACCTACAGATCTGCAGCCTCTTCAGTCTCTGCAGATCCTCATTTCTAGTAGGTCCAGGGGCGGCTACATCCACCTCCCAGCCTTCAGCACAGTTTCCACCTCTGCACTTTTAATCTGTGTGAATCTTTTTGTTCTGAGGTGGGTCTCTTGTAGACAGCATATATATGGGTCCTGTTTTCTTATCCATTCAGCTATCTTATATATTTTGATTAGAGCATTTAGTCCATTTACATTAAGGTTATCATTGATAGGTACTTATTTTATTGCCATTTTTTCTTTATCCCAGTTTCCTCCTCTCTCAATTTCTTCTTCTTCTTCTTAAAGAATTCCCTTTAACATTTATTGTAATGATGGTTTGGTGGTAATGTACCCCTTCAGGTCACCCCTCCCCAGGAAGTTCTTTATTTCACCTTCAATTTTAAATGGTAACATTGCCAGATAGAGTAGTCTTGGATTCAGGTCTTTGTTTTTCATTACTTTGAATATTTCATGCCAATTCCTTCTGGCCTGAAGTGCTTCTATTGAGAAAGCTGACAATCTATGGCAACTCCCTTATTGGTAACTTTCTGTCTTTCTCTTGATGCCTTTAAAGATTCTTTGTCCTTAATGTATGTTGTTTTAATTATGATGTGTCTTGGTGTGGGTCTTTTTTGGTAAGCCATTGATTTTGGTTGTTAATTTTGTATCCTGCTATTTTGCCAAATTTATTTTTTAAATCTAGTAGATTTTTTGGTAGAGTCTTTAGGGTTTTCTCCGTACAGTATCATGCCATCTGTGACTAATGAGAGTTTTAGTTCCTCCTTTCCAATTTGGACACCTTTTATTTCTTCTGCTTGTCTGATCTCTGTGGCTAGGACTTCCATTGCTATATATATATATAAAAGCCTAAGCAACAGTTAAGGCAGAACGACTGAATGGCAAGAATGGACCGGTCACTATGATGTGCACTGACCAGCCTGATTGCCTGATCAGGGCCTGCTGGCCAACCCCCTGGTCTCTCCCCCTGGCCGGCAGGTGCTGCCTGCCCGATGGGGCGTGGGGAACCAGGAAGGGGTGGTGGGTGGTGGCAGACACTGGTGGTGCCAGGCCAAGGCCAGTGCAGTGGTCGGGAGGGACCAGCTGCCAGCAGCAGGGGGAAGGAAAGCCCTGTCTGTCCAACCTCCCAGTCCCTAAAGGCTTTTAAAAACACTCTTTCTGGAAGTCTTTTCTTTTCCCCCCAGTTGCATGCCATTCAAAGGCCCTCGCCATGGAACCGACCCCCATGGAGCTGCCCAATCTCTTCCTGCACCCAGTCAGATTGAGTCTGGTGTGTGGCGGGGTGGAACACCCAAGCCACTGCCTGCAGGTGGGAAGCTGGTGGGGGTGGGTCTTTAACGCTGGGGCCTCGGAGAATGGACCACCTGCCCCAGCATGCTCTCCGCCTGGAGACGTCCAGCTGTAGACCTCTGACCCCATTAACTGGATCAGTGGTGGGGTGGAAAGCAACCTGGGAGGGTGAGGAAATGAAACTTGGGGTGAGTACCACAGGTGCAGTCCCTGAGACCTTTCCCTCCCAGGATAATGCTGCGCTCCCATGGGAGATGTGCCAAGAGATAAATGTGGATACACAAAGAGGCAGGCCTCAAGGAACTTCAGCTGGGGAGACGAGAGGAGTTTCTCGCTTCTGACATCCCCACCCTTTGCTTTAAGGCTGCATTCTCCTTCCCTAATACATGTTGCTTGAAGTTCATGTTGGTTTGTGTTTAGACATGTGATAAATGTGGGGAAAGGAAAGTTTTGTGTTTTAGAACAAAAGAGTGTGGTGTCTTTGGGGGGTCTCTCTCTCTCTCTCTCTCTCTCTCTCTCTCTCTTTCTCTTTCTCTCTCTCTCTCTATCTATCTCTCTCTCTCTCTCTCTCTCTCTCTCTCTCACACACACACACACACACACACACACACACACACACACACACACTCCTCCTCCCCTCTACCCTGGCCTGGCGAATCTTCATGCAGAAAGTTAACCCAAGCTCCTCAGAACCCACCCTTGTTGGAGTGGCCTCTGTTTTTTTTCTCTCACAACGTTTCTTTCTAACCTCTAAATTGGCAGTGGGACATCCCCTGAGCGGTCCTGGATTGTGAGAGGGCACACACTGGGCTGAGGGCCAACCCCCCACCTCCGTACATGAATTTTGGGCACTGGGCCTCTAGTGTTGAATAAGAGTGGTGAAAGCAGACATCCCTGTCTTGTTTCTGTTCTTAGGGGAAATGGTTTTAGTTTTTGCCTATTGAGTATGATGTTCATTGTAGGTTTGTCATACATGGCCTTTATTATGTTGAGACCATGGCCTTTATTATGTTGAGACCAGAGGCCCGGTTTTAGGAATTCATGCATAGGTGGGGTCCCCTAGGGCATGGAGGGGGGGAGGCTTGGTGGTGATCAACCCTCTGGGTGGGCAGTGGGACACCCTTGCCAACCCGGGATCTGGATCCATCCTGCTGAGTTTTGCACTGGTTGTTGGGAGCTACCTGGCAGCAGCTTTTATATCCTTTCTTCCTTGTGCAGCATTTAGGGAAGGGAAGGGGCTGTGGTGCCTGAGGCCAACTTCAGGAGGCCGGCAGTGCTGTTAGGATCCTGTGGTGGCACTGGTCTGTTGGTATCTGGCCTGCTATCTGGAGGTTGGACCTGCAGGACTACTAGGGAGTGAGTGGCTGCTGCTGGGCTGGTGGGCTGCCAGGACCTGACAGTCAGCTGAGTGGCACTCCCGCTGTGGGAGTGCACTGACCACCAGGGGGCAGCTCCTGTGTTGAGCATCTGCCCCGTGGTGATCACTGCATGTTATAGCGACTGGTCAACCAGCCGTTCTGGTTGTCCCAGTGGTTCTGGTTGTTTGGTCACTTAGGTCATGTAGATATGACCCCTCTAATCCCACACTGCAGCAAGTTTTTATCAAAAATGGGTGTAGGATTTTGTCAAATGCATTTTCTGCAGTTATTGATATGATCATGTGATTTTTTAAAAAATAAATCTTTATTGTTCAGATTATTACAGGTGTTCCTCTATTTTTCCCCCCATAGCTCCCCTTCACCTGATTCCCCACCCCACCCGATGCCCTTACCCCCGCCACTGTCTTCATCCATAGGAGTAAGATTTTTGTCCAATCTCTTCCTGCACCCCTCACACCTGCTTCCCCTGAGAATCGTCAGTCCACTCCCTTTCTATGTCCCTGATTCTATTATATTCACCTCACTCATGTTAAGCTTTCAAAACTGATGTGAGAGAGACACAAGGATTGGTTGCCTGTGGAACTGGTACTGGGGCCAGAACTGAGCCTGCAACCTAGGTACATGCTCTTGGCTTGGAATTCAACCCAAGACCCTTAGGTCCGTGGACTGGTGCTCTAAGCACTGAACCACCAGTCAGGGCTCTTTTTATCTTTTAAGGACTAACTCTGGTTTTTTTTACATAAACACTTTATTAGCGGTGGAACAGCTTCCTGATGGGCCATGTGGTTCACCCAAACAGCCAGCACCCAGGCACACATTCAGTGCAGTCTCTGAGCTCCTCGCTCTGCGCTCTGACTCCAATGGAGTGAACACGTTGTCCTCACGCACAGGGCCTTTCGTGTTTCGGATGATGGAATAACCGTTCATGCCCATCAGCTGGATGACCCTGGATAGCTTGACAGACTGCACAGGACTCGTGTCCGTGATGGCAGCAACTGTCTGGCAGAAAGAGCTCACTCGGTTTTTTTTATTAGAGGCCCTGTACACGAATTTGTGCTCCAGTGAGGTCCCTCAGCCTGGCCTGTGGGATTGTGCTGAAACCAGCTCTCTGACATCCCCTGAGGGTTCTTGGATTGTGAGAGGGCACAGGCCAGGCCGAGGAAACCCACCGGAGTATGATCAGGGTTGGGGAGAGATGCAGGATTTGGCCAGCAGGGGAGGGACAATGGGAAGGCTCCACGTTGTGTTGGGCCTGTCTCACTCAGTCCCGATAGGCTAGACCCCAGCAGCAAGCTAATCTACCAGTCAGAGCGTCTGCCCCCTGGTGGTCAGTGCACATAGTAGTGAGCAGTTGAGTGGTCTTAGCATGTCATTAGCATATTATGCCTTGATTGGTTGAATGGCCAACTGGTTGACTGGACGCTTAGTATATTAGGCTTTTATTATATAGGATTCTCCTATATTTAGATGCTAGGCTCATTAATTTTCAGTTTCCTTAAAAAAATTTTTTTTTAGAGAGAAGAAGTGAGAGAAAGAAACATCGATGTGAGAGAGAAACATCAATTAGTTGCCTCCCACACATGCCCCAACTGGGGATCTAACCTGCAACCTGGGTAGGTACCCTAAACAGGAATAAAAACAATGCTCTAACCCCGTGGTCGGCAAACTGCGGTTCGCAGGCCACATGCGGCTCTTTGGCCCCTTGAGATTTTAGCAAAGGCTAGCTTAGGAGTACCCTAATTAAGTTAATAGCTATGTACCTACGTATATCGTTGAAGTGTAAAAAATTTGGGCCTCAAAAGGAATGCCAGTCATTGTGCTGTTGCTATTTGGCTCTGTTGACTGAGGAGTTGCTGACCACTGCTCTAACCAACTGAGCCACCCAGCCAGGATACTTTTCAGTTTTCTTATTTTCACATTTAGGCACTTCACTCTGCAGTCTGCTTAACCTGCATCCTTTAAAAACTCAGCTTTAAACTTTTTTGTTTGCTTTTGTTTTTCTATTACCGTTGATATTTGATATTATTTGTATTAGTTTCATCTGTACCTCATCCTCTACTGTACTGTTGATCCCCTGTAAATTATTCTTTATTTTAGTTAGTGTATGTTTCATTTCTGACTTCATACTTTTATGTGTTGATGTTCTCACTAATTTCCTTGAAACTCTCATTAAGGTCTTTGAGCAACCTTATAACCATTGTTTTGAACTCTGTATCTGGTAGTTTTCTTGCTTCCATTTCATTTAGTTCTTTTTCGGGAGATTTTTCCTGTTCTTTCATTGGTGACATGTTTCTCTGTCTGCATTTTGGCTCTTTGTGTCTATGTCTTAGGTAGATCTGCTATGTCTCCTATAATTGATAGAGTCACTTTGTGTAGTAGGTGTCCATTAGGGCACAGTGGCTCAGCCTCCCCAATGACCTGAGCTGGGCACTCTAGCTGTGCCCCTGTGTAAGCTGTGTGCACTGTTCTATTGTAGCTGAGCCTTAATTTATGTTGGTGTCACCAGGAAGGATTGACTCCAGGTCAATGAGTTGTGAGAATTGGCTGTGACTACAACTGAAGAGCTGCTATACAGAAGACACCCCTATAGAACAGGACTTGCTTCAGTGGGCTTTGGTGCTCACCGTGTCTGTCCCTTAATTGTGTCACTTTTGGAGGTGGTAGGGTTGTAATCCAGCATGGTCAAAATTGACCACCAGGTGCACTGGCTCTGGGGCCTCCCGGGAGGTCTAAAGTCAGTCTCTGCCTGTGCCCTGCCTGTGCCACCCAGCATGAGCTATGAAGCAATCTGCAGATGGCTGCTACTTGTATTGAGCTTGGAGGTGCCCAGGAGAGGCCAGCTGTGAACCATGGTGGGCTGTGGCTAGTGCTGGCCTGGGGCTACTTACTGAGAAGTATAGAGCTTGCTGCTGCCAGCTGCTGCTTATTTGAGAGATTGTAGGAAAGACCAAAGTTTGAGGCAAGAGAGGCCAGTTGTATGGAAAAAGCCACTGTAAATGGCTTGGATAAGCCTGTAATCACCAGGGTAGGGTGAAAAGTGTGATCCATGTTAATGGAGATTCAGATAGAGCACAGCCTTTCAACTCTATGGCAGGGAGGTCTCATCAAATGGAACACTGGCCTCTGCCAGCACTCTGTCTGGGAGAAAGCTACCCCTCCATCTCTTGCCCTGATTCCAGACAAGTTAGCTCCTCTCTGAGTATCCCAGGTTCCTTTCAAGCTGCTGCCCCAGTGTTGGAGCTCAGAGGGAGTAAGTCCAGGAGTGGGCCCTTTAAGAGGAATTGCCTGGGTCTCCACAGCCTCTGTATCACTCAGCCACAATCTCTGCTGGTTTTTACAGCCTGAAGCTATGGCATTTCTCTTTATGACACTGAAACCATGGGCTGGGAGCCTGGCTTCAGGCAGGGACCCCTTGCTCTTCTGGGAAATCTCCACAGCCAAGATATTTCTCCTGATTTTAAATGGCCACACGGGGGCATCAGACCACCAGGGTCCAGGATTCCACCCAGGTCTCTACCCCTCCTACCAGGCTCAATGTGCTTCTTTAATTCCCTAGTTGTAGGACTTCTGTTCAGCTAGATTTCAGTTGGTTCTGAATGATGGTTGTTTTGAATTTTAGTTGTAAATATTTTTCAGTATATTTGTACTGATTTCAGAGAGGAAGAGAGAGGGAGAGATAGAAACATCAATGATGAGTGAGAATCATTGATTGGTTGCCTCCTGCATGCCTCCCACTGGGGGTTGAGCCCCAACGTCAGGCATGTGCCCTGACTGGGAATTGAATCATGACCTCTGGGTTCATAGCTTGACACTCAACCACTGAGCCACAGCAGCCGGGCTTTATTTCTAAATTTTGCTGTGTTTGTGGGAGGCAGCGAGTATTGCATTTATCTATGCTGCCACCTTGACCAGAAGCCAAAAAAGAGCTTTAAACATGTAATATTTCCTTAGAAGAGTCTTTCTTGAAACTATTTACTACAGTTATTATATAAGCAAGGTAAGCATTGCAGGGAGCCCTAGCCAGTTTGATTAGTGGATGTTGCATCAGCCTGGAGACTGAAGGGTCCCAGATTTGATTCTGGTCAAGGGCACATGCCTGGGTTGTGGGCTCAATCCCCAGTAGGGGGCGTGCAAGAGGCAGCCAATCAATGATTCTCTCTGATCATTGATGTTTCTATCTCTCTATTCCTATCTCTTCCTCTTTGAAATCAATAAAAATATATTTAAATAAAAAGAAGTTCAGGGAAAAACCAAACTAAAAATAGGAATTAAATCTGTTTAATAGCTTTAATAATTCTATTCTTTCTAAGTTCTTCTACAAAAGGGCATTGCAGTTCTTCAGCTTATTGCAAACATATATTTTTAAAAAAGTCATCCCTAATGTTGAAGCTATAATACAAAATTTTAATTATTGGCACTATACTATAAAGCACAACGAAGGACATCTGATTTAAATAACTGAAAGCCATGCTTTGCTCAGGATACTATTGCACATATACCGTATGGGTTGTTTTACAGCAGATTCTAGTTTGCCAAACTTCATATGGCTAAACGCTGAGTTGTGTTTGGTGTTGTCCTGCCATCTGCTCCTTGTCGCCCTAGAGAGTCTGGTGGCATGTAATGTTGAGAGAGCGCCTTGTGGCCACCACTTCTTTTCTCACAGGTGACTCCACTGTGGTAGAACATTCATGTCCTTCTGATGCGAGGCCTAGCAAAAGCCTCCCCACACCCACGGATACCACAATGTTGTGTCTGACAAATTCTGTTGCCTCTTCAATTATGCTGTTGATTTTGGGTTCTGCCTTATTTGCTCATTTCTTAATCTGCTCCTAGCTTTGTTTACACTTTTTTTTCATTGATCTGTACATAGTCACTGTGACTAGCAATCGAACGAAAAGACTGCCACCACCTACTGCGGTTGCTGCACATTTTCCAGTTTTCTGAAACCAAAATCCTGCACACCAGCCAGTCAATCTACCCATTACACTCTGAGCGGCTGCTGAGTATTTTTCTACCATCGGCCCAGACTGTGGCCCCAAACACGGTTCCGCCAGTTGTGTGTTCTTGAATACTCAGCTAAATCCAACACTTGGTTTTCATATTCTTTTTTTATGTTTCTGCAATTTAGAGCCTACTTTATTTTATTTAATTATTTTTTAATGTAATAAATTTTTATTGTTCAGATTATTACAATTGTTACTCTCCCCCCCTCCATAACTTCCCTCCACCTGGTTCCCACCCTACCCTCTGCCCTTACCTTCCCCCTCCCACTGTCCTCATCCATAGGTGTATGATTTTTGTCCAGTCTCTTCCCGCCCCCCCACACCCCATTCCCCCTGAGAATTGTCAGTCCACTCCCTTGCTATGCCCCTGATTCTATTATATTCACCAGTTTATTCTGTTCATCAGATTTTTTATTCACTTGATTTTTAGTTTCACATGTTGATAGATATGTATTTGTTGTTCATAATTTTTATCTTTACCTTCTCCTCCTCCTTCTCCTTCTCCTCCTCCTCCTCTTCCTCCTCCTCCTCCTCCTCCTCCTCCTCCTCCTCCTTCTCCTTCTCCAAGAATACCTTTCAGCATTTCATATAATACTGGTTTGGTGTTGATGAACTCCTTTAGCTTTTTCTTTATCTGTGAAGCTCTTTATCTGACCTTCAATTCTGAGTAATAGCATTGCTGGGTAGAGTAATCTTCGTTGTAGGTTCTTGCTATTCATCATTTTGAATATTTCTTGCCACTCCCTTCTGGCCTGCATAGTTTCTGTTGAGAAATCAGCTGACAATCGTATGGGTGCTCCCTTGTAGGTAATTAACTTTTTTTCTCTTGCTGCTTTTAATATTCTCTCTTTGTCTTTTGCTCTTGGCATTTTAATGATGATGTGTCTTGGTGTGGTCCTCTTTGGATTCCTTTTGTTGGGGTTCTGTGCGCTTCCTGGACTTGTAATTCTATTTCTTGCACCAGGTGGGGGAAGTTTTCGGTCATTATTTCTTCAAACAGGTTTTCAATATCTTGCTCTCTCTCTTCTTCTGGCACCCCCATAATTCTGTTTTTGGTACACTTAAGGTTGTCCCAGAGACTCCTTAAACTATCTTCAAAATTTTTATTCTCTTTTCTTTTTGTTTTTCCAGTTGATTGTTTTTTGTTTCTTTGTATTTCAAATCTTTGACTTGATTCTTGTGGTCCTCTAGTCTTCAGTTAGGTCTTTGTATAATATTTTTTATTTCAGTAAGTCTATGTTTAATTTCTAGTTGGTCTTTTTTCATATTCTCGATGGGTCTCACTAAATTTATCAGCCTTTTCTAGGAAATTCATGAAAAACCTTATAATTGTGGTTTTGAACTCTATATCCAGTCGTTTGCTTTCCTCCATTTCTTTCATTTGTGGTCTGTTTCTTTGTCTCCGCGTTTTTGCTGCTTCCCTGAGTTGGTAGAGTAGCTTTGTGTGCTATAGGGTCCAGTGGCTCAGCCTCCCCAGTTACCTGAGGTGGATTCTCTTGGTACACCTCTTTGTGGGCTGTGTGCACAGCTTTGTTGTAGTTAAGTCTTGATCGTTGTTGGTAACACTAGGAGGAATTGACCTCCAGGCCAATTGGCTGTGAGGATCAGTTGTGTCAATGCTGGGAGAACTTCTGTGCTGGAGACAGCTTTATGAGAGAAGACTTGCAAAATTACAAAAGCCTCTGCACTCAATTTGGATGGGGCATAGTCTCAGGGTGGAGCAGACAGCCTTGGCTTCCCATCAGCCCTGCCCTATGAGGCCTCTGGGTCTCAGTGTCCCATGGTCATCGCTGTAAGCACCTGTGAGAGAACACCATCCTTCAGTTTCGCCTGCTTCCAGATAGTCCAGTTTTTCTCAGAATGAGTCTGGGTTCCCAGTAACTCGCCCGGAACCGGAGTTCAGTGCAGTCAGGATCTCCTGTCTCCTTCCCACATAAGAAAGCCAGTCACACACTCAGCAGTCAGTCCTCTTGGTGTGCGTGTCTCCGGACCTCTGCCTTTTGCAGCTCCCCTGAGTCTCAGTGTGCTTTTCTGTTTTCCTGACAGTTTAGATTCTCCCTGTATGAGTCTGGGTCGCGACGGTCTCACCCTGAAGTGGAGTTCAGCACAGTAGAGAGCTTCCGTCTCCTTCCCACTTGAGAAAGCCAGCCACACACTCAGCCACCAGTCCTCTCCGCACACGTGTCTCCATACCTCAGCCTTTGGCAGCTCCTCTGAGTCTTCGTGTGCTTTTCTTTTCCCTTCTAGTTGTAGAATTTCCACTCAGCCAGCTTTCCTGTGGTTCTGGATGATGTCCGTTTTGTCTTTTAGTTGTAGTTTTGAAATTGTTGTGCGAGGCAGCAGTTTAGGTGTTTACCTATGCCGCTATCTTGGTTTGTCCTCAGTTTTCATATTCTTGGTGAGGGGGTTCTGGCTCGCCATGATACAGTAGCCTGCAGTTTGTATTGAAAGTGGTCTGTGCCCACGCTCCTCTCTCTCCAGTACTTAAAAAACAACATCTCACCTGAGGATATGCTAGAGAGGGAGAGAGACAGACAGACAGAGATAGAGACAGAGACAGAGAGAGAGGTGAGACAGAGACATAAATGAGGTTCCTCCCATATGCCCCCTGACCAAGGAACCAAACCTGAAACTCCAAAACCCAGGTAGGAATAAAACCTGACCGCTCAGTGCCCAGGATGATGCTCCAACCAACTGAGCCACCAGGCCAGGGCATCTCTCCCACTACTTTAAGAGCCTTCATCTTTTTAGTTATTGATTTGTATTTTGGGGGGGGGGGGGGCGGCAATGTGGAAGACTGTATTATCTATGACATTATTTCTCCAGCATTTATTAAGGTGTGTATCTTGGCCTGGTATGTGGCTAATATTTGTAAAGTTTCCATGTGTGTTTGAAATTAATGGCGATTCTTTAATTAAGAATTTAGAGTACTATAGTGTTTACTTGGATAAACCTAAATAAGTATCTTTTTCAAGTATTTCATACATTTACTAATTTTTTTGTCTGTTTGATTTATTGATTACTAATGGGCAAGTCAAGATCTTGTACTTTTGGGCTCTGTTGTTATGTTTCAGGACTTTCATGTTTTCCTGGCACGTGACTCCTTTCATCACAATGTTCCTGTTATTCCTAATGATCTCTTTTTGCCGTAATGTCAATTCTATCTCATAGAAGCACAGCCACGCTGTCTTTCTTTCGGGCGACATTAGGCTGGTATATCTTGTCCCTTTCAGTTCCTTTTTCCTTCCTGTGCTTGTGAAATCTATTTATTTATTTAGTTATTTTATTATTATCATCATTTTTAAGAATAAATCTTTATTGTTTAGATTATTACAATTGTTCCTCTCCCCCCCCCCCCATAGCTCTCCTCTACCAGGATTCCACCACACCTTCTGCCCTTAAACTACCCCCCTGCCCCCACTGTCCTCCTCCATTGTTATACGATATTTGTCCACCCTCTTCCCACACCCCACAACCCCTTTTCCCCGAGAATTGTGAGTCCACTCCCTTTCTATGCCCCTGATTCTATTATATTCACCAGTTTATTCTGTTCATCAGATTTTTTATTCACTTGACTTTTAGATTCACTTGTTGATAGATATGCATTTGTTGTTCATACTTTTTCTCTTTACCCTTTTCTTCTTCTTCCTCTTCTTAGAGAATACCATTCAGATTTTCATATAATTCTGGTTTGGTGGTGATGAACTCCTCTAGCTTTTCTTATCTGTGAAGCTCTTTATCTGACCTTCAATTCTGAATGATAGCTTTGCTGGGTAAAGTAATCTAGGTTGTAGGTTCTTGCTATTCATCACTTTGAATATTTCTTGCCACTCCCTTCTGGCCTGCATAGTTTCTGTTGAGAAATTAGCTGACAGTCATACGGGTACTCCCTTGTAGGTAATTAACTGTTTTTCTCTTGCTGTTTTTAAGATTCTCTCTTTGACTTTTGCTCTTAGCATTTTAATTATGATGTGTCTTGGTGTGGTCCTCTTTGGATTCCTTTTGTTTGGGGTTCTCTGTGCTTCCTGGGCTTGTAAGTCTATTTCTTTCGTCAGGTGGGGGAAGTTTTCGGTCTTTATTTCTTCAAATAGGTTTTCAGTATCTTGCTCTCTCTCTTCTTCTGGCACCCCCATAATTCTGATGTTGGTTCGCTTGAAGTTGTCCCAGAGGCTGCTTACACTATCTTCATATATTTTTATTCTTTTTTTTTTTCTGGTTGGGTGTTTTTTGCTTGTTTGTATTTCAAATCTTTGACTTGATTCTTGTGATCCTCTAGTCTGCTGTTGCATCTCTGTACATTATTTTTTATTTCAGTCAGTATATCCTTAATTTCTAGTTGGTCCTTTTTCACATACTCGAGGGACTCACTAAATTTATTGACGGTTTCTAGAAGATTCTTGAGTAACCCTATAACTGTGGTTTTGAACTCTATATCCAGTTGTTTGCTTTCCTCCATTTCTGTCATTTGTGACCTGTTTCTTTGTCTCCGCATTTTGGCTGCTTCCCTGTGTTGATAGAGTGGCTTTGTGTGCTAGGTGTCCTATAGGACTCAGTGGCTCAGCCTCCCCAGTTATCTTAGGTGGACATTCTTGGTGCACACCTTTGTGGGCTGTGTGCACAGTCTTGTTGTAGTTAAGCCTTGATTGTTATTGGTATCACTGGGAGGAATTGACCTCTAGGCCAATTGACTGTGAGGATCAGTTGTGTCTATGATGGGAGAACTTCTGTGCTGGAGATAGCCTTATGGGGCAGGACTTGCTTCAGTGGGGCTTTGGTGCTCACTGACTCTGCACCCTGAGTGCGTCCCTTATGGATCTGAGGAGTTGTAATCTGGGTGGTCCCACTTTGACCATTGCGTACACTGGCTCTTGTATCTTCAAGGAGGTGCAAATTTAGCTCTGCCTCAGGCCACCCAGCAGGAGGTATGGAGAGATCTGCAGATTCCTCTTCTTTGATTGGGGTTTGGAGGTGCCCAGATGAAGCACAGCTGTGAAGCAATGCAAGCTGCTGTGGAGCCTTGGTAATTTGAGCTCTCTGACCCAGCTGCAGTTTGTTAGGTAATTTTGGATTGCAAAGGGCCAGGCTATTCATATGCAAAAGCCTCTGTGCACAGCTGGGTAGTGGGTGTAAATTGAATAGGGTGGGGTCTCAGGGCATCAACAGGGCTGAACAAACTGCTATGGCTGACCTTCAGCCCTGCCCCAAGAGGCCCCCGGGTCTCAGTGTCCCGTGGTAATTGCTGCAAGCACCTCTGAGAAAAAGCTGCTCTCAGGTTCTGGCCGATGCCAGATAGTCCAGTGTCTCCCCACATGAGTCTGGGTCCCCAGAGTCTCACCTGGAACTGGAGTTCAGAGCGGTCGGGACCTTGTGTTTCCCTCCCGATTGAAAAGACAGCTGTGTCCTCAGTTGCCAGCCAGTTCCTCACGGGTGCGCCTCCGTACCTCTGCACTTTACTTCCGCACCTCCTCTGAGTCTCAGTGTGCTTTTCTCTTCCCTTCTAGTGGTAGAATTTCCACCCAGCCAGTCTTCCTGTGGTTCTGGATGATGTCCGTTTTGTCTTTTAGTTGTAGCTTTGAAGTGGTTGTGTGAGGCAGCAAGTTTAGGTGTTTACCTGTGCAGCCATCTTGGTTTCTCCAGTTATTTTATTTTTAGAACTTTGATTTCAGAGAGGAAGGGAAAGGGAAAGAAACATCATTGATGAAGAGAATCATCAATCGGCTTCCCCCTATACCCACAACTGGTGACTGAGCCTGTAATCCAGGCATGGGCCCTGATTGGGAATCGAACCGTAACCTCCTGGATGCTGAACCACTGAGCCATGCTGGCCAGGCTATTTATTTATTTAAAAATTGTTTGATTGATTATTGATTTTAGAAAGAGAGGAAGAGCCCTATCTGGTTTGGCTCAGTGGATAGAGCGTCGGCCTGCAGACTCAAGGGTCCCAGGTTCGATTTCAGTCATGGGTATGTACCTTGGTTGTGGGCACATCCCTAATAGGGGGTGTGCAGGAGGCAGCTGATGGGTGTTTCTCTCTCATCGATGTTTCTAACTCTCTCTCCCTCTCCCTTACTCTCTGTAAAAAATTAATAAAATATATTTAAAAAAAAGAAAGAGAGGAAGAGAGAGGGAGAGATAGAAATATCAATGCATGAACATCAATTGGCTGTCTCCTGCACAGCCCCTGTTGGGCATCAAGCCTGAAACCGGGGCATGTGCCCTGACCAGGAACCAAACTTGCAACTTCATGGTACATGGCTCAATGCTCAACCACTGCACCATACTGGCCAGGTGATACTCATTTTTTTATTCAATCGATGAGTGTGGGTCATTGCAGGTGTATGAATTGGCAGGAACTGTCTGTTTTCACTTCTTAAAATATCGATGTATATGGATTTATTCCTACTATTTATTTTATTTTCTATTTACCATGTTTTTTTCATAATCTTTCTCCACTTCCACACCTAGATTTAGCTTTCTTTAAAACGATAAATATAATAATTTTATTTTTGTAGTTACCTGGACATTTAAAGCATTCTTGAGAATATAATACATAGTATATGAAGACACCTACATATACTGTAGCAGTGCAGCTCAATAAACGTTCACAAGTTGAGTAACCCCCTGAACCACTGGCTAGATGAAGAAACACAGGTTTATCAGCACTTCGGATGCCTCTCCTGCTTTCTTCAATTCCCCACCCTGCAGGAAGCCCGTGTCTTTTAAAAAAATATTTTTTTGATCTCAGAGAGGAAGGAAGAGGGAGAGAGATATAAGCATGGATGATGAGAATCATTTATTGGATGCCTCCTGCACGTGCCTCTGGGCAAACTGAGCATGAGCCCTGACTGGGAAGTGAACCTCGACCTTCTGGTACATAGGTTGGTGCTCAACCATTGAGCAACACTGGCCAGGCAGGAAGCCCATGTCCTGACTTCAAGCATTAATCAATTAAGAAACTGGGAGAGTTACCTAGTTTCTCTCAGTTTACTCATCTGTACATCGAGGATAATAGCAGCATCTAACTCTTAGGGTTATTGTAAGGATTCAGTCAATTGAAAATTTAAAGGTGCTTAAACAGGACTTGTAGCCATTGGCAGTTTCCAAGCTTTGAGGCATCTGGTCACACTTTAGTTTTTACGGCAGACTTGCAAAGGAGGGAGCCATGGCCATCATCATCCCCAAGATTACACAGGGGCTGGTAACAAAGCCTGGGCAAGAACCCTGGGCCCTTGCCTTCCCCCACCCTGCCTCTCCTAAACCCCAGAGATGCCCGATCTCAGCTGAGAGCTGAGCTGCCCTCCGTTGTTAGTTGGGGAGAGGCCCTTCCAAAGTCTGGAGTCGGGTGAAAGCACAGGTTTGGACAAGTAAGATCTGGGAATAGTCTTGGTGGATGAAAGGTGATTCGTCCCGTGGACGCTGGTCCTATTTTCAGCCACTCCCACGTTCTCTGTCACCTTTGGGATTATGGGGATTAACTTCACCCCCTCTTCTCTGTCATCTCTGTGTGTGTGTGTGGCAGTGAACCAACCTCAAACCTGGAAGAGCCAAGCGGGCCCCAGCTAAGCCTCTTCCACACAAGCTGTGAGTAAGAATGATTTGTGATGACTGGTGAAAAGAAACCTCAGCTTCGTACAATAGTGTTGTAGCCACAGAGAAGCTGTGATGTCATCTGTAAAGATAAATGCGGAAGAATCTTGGATTCTAAATTTTGGGGTGTCCTTGACTCTAAGATTTGGGGAGTCTGAGGTTCTCAGATTATCATTCTAGTAATAAAATTTGCTTCTAAGTTTCATTGATGTCTCTTTATGAAGAATTACAAAATGATGCTGTGCAGTGTTAAGGGATGAAGTGCACCTTTTGTCTGCCACTGATTTTGAAGTGCATAAAAAAACACAACAAAAAACAGTTGCCCTAGCTGGTTTGATTCAGTGAATAGAGCATTGGCCTGCAGACAGAAGGGTCCCAGGTTTGATTCCAGTCAAGGGCACATACCTGGTTGCAGGCTTATCCGTAGCCTAGGCCCTGGTCGGGGCTTGTGCAGGAGGCAACTAATCGATGTGTTTCTCTCACATTCATGTTTCCCTCTGTCTTTTCCTCTCTCTTCCCCTCTCCCTAAAAATCAATGGAAAAATATATCTGGTGAGGATTAAAAAAAAACACCCCAAACAAACAAAGAAACAAAAACAGATGAGTTGATGGATGGATGGAGGCATAGATTTGCGATAAAACAAGTAGAAAAACACTAATTGTAGATTCTAGGTGGTGTCTTATTGTACAATTCTTTAAACTATTCTGTATATTTGCAAATCCTATATAATAAAAGGCTAATATGCAAATCAACTTAACAGCGGAATGAATGGTTGCTATGACGCACACTGACCACCAGGGGGCAGCTCCTGTGTTGAATGTCTGCCCCCTGGTGGTCAGTATGCTCCCACAGGGGATGCGCTGCTCAGCCAGAAGCCCTGAGCCCAGCTCAAAGCTGGCAAGCACAGCAGTGGTGGCAGCTACACATGCCCTGAGGGCTCTTGGACTGCGAGAGGGCACAGGCCGGCCTGAGGGACCCACCGAGTGCACGAATTTCATGCACTGGGCCTCTAGTTGTCATAATAAAATGTCAAAAAAATATGATGCTATAGGCTTCTGTCTGTTAGTGAAGACAGTTGCTTCATTTGGGAGAGAGAGTTCATCAGTTGAGATTTTCAGATGTTGGCAGAGTCAGCACTCAAGACTGGTGGGAGAGTGTAACAGAGCTTGACAAAGGCTTTCCCGACAAAGATGGAATACTACACTGCGGTAAAAAAGAAGGAAAATTTACCATTTGCAACAGCATGGATGGAACTGGAGAGCATTATGCAAAGTGAAATAAGCCAATTGGAGAAAGATATAATGATCAACATAAACTGATGAGCAAAAATAGATCGAGAGACAAGGTAGCACTGAACAGACCGTCCAACCTCAGAGAGAAGGCAGGAGGTGGGGGGGTTAGAGATCAACCAAAGGTCTTGTATGCATGCATAGTAGCACAAGCAATGGACACAGACACTGGGGTGGTAGGGGATTGCCCTCTGGAGTGGGAGTGGCAAGGGGGGATGCCAATTGGGGGAAAAGGAGACATATGTAATACTTTAAAAATATAGTAAAAACAAAACAACAAAACCCGTCTGTGGCTTGAATTTATAACCCGCTTGGAAAGAAGATGAAATGTGTGAGTGCCTCTGTCTGATTTGCTGTTAAAGTCGAGGAGGCCAGTAAAATAGTCAGGAGGCTAAATGAACCCCTTGGTCTCCCCGCTTTTCCATGACATTGGAAGTTTCCAGCTAAAAGGTGCTTCCTGGCAATCAGCTGGGAGATGATACCACTCAGAGGCCTCGGAGTGGGGCTTAGAGGTGCAGATCACCCAGGATTCAGGTCAGGCTGTGACTTCAGAGCCAGCAGGACACCAGGCATTTGAAGGACAGGAGCCTGGCCAGGTGACCGAGCAGAGTGTGTGAGCTCGATGACTCGATGTGCAGGTTATGGAGAATAGCATGGGTGTATTCGCGGTGCCCTCAGGACGTTTAACAATTTTTTATTTTTATTTTTTAAAATTTAATTAATTAGTTAATTAATTAATTTAAAAAAATCTTTATTCAGATTATTACAATTGTTTCTCCTTTTTTTCCCCCATTGTTCCCCTCCCCCTTGTTCCCACCCCACCCTCTGCCCTTACCTCCCCCCACCACTCTCTTCATCCATAGGTATACCATTTTTGTCCATTCTCTTCCTGCACCCCCCATACTCCTTTCACCCTGAGAATTATCAGTGCACTCCCTTTCTATG
Organism: Corynorhinus townsendii; assembly: GCA_026230045.1. Taxonomy (NCBI): domain Eukaryota; kingdom Metazoa; phylum Chordata; class Mammalia; order Chiroptera; family Vespertilionidae; genus Corynorhinus; species Corynorhinus townsendii. Next base: position 39,944,905 of record JAPDVU010000011.1, read on the forward strand.
CTCCTGATTCTATTATATTCACCAGTTTATTCTGTTCCTCAGGTTTTTAATTCACTTGATTTTTAGGTTCACTTGTTGATAGATATGTATTTGTTGTTCATAATTTTTATCTTTACTTTTTTCTTCTTCCTCTTCTTAAAGAATACCTTTCAGCATTTCATATAATACTGGTTTGGTGGTGATGAACTCCTTTAGCTTTTTCTTATCTGTGAAGCTCTTTATCTTCCCTTCCATTCTGAACAATAGCTTTGCTGGGTAGATTAATCTTGGTTGTAGGTTCTTGCTATTTATCACTTTGAATATTTCTTGCCTCTCCCGTCTGGCCTGCATAGTTTCTGTTGAGAAATCAGCTGACAATCATATGGGTGCTCCCTTGTAGGTAATTAACTGTTTTTTTCTTGCTGCTTTTAATATTCTCTCTTTGTCTTTTGCTCTTGGCATTTTAATGATGATGTGTCTTGGTGTGGTCCTCTTTGGATTCCTTTTGTTTGGGGTTCTGTGTACTTTCTGGACTTGTAAGTCTATTTCTTTCACCAGGTGGGGGAGGTTTCTGTCATTATTTCTTCAAATAGGTTTTCAGTATCTTGCTCTCTCTCTTCTTCTGGCACCCCCATAATTTGGATGTTGGTACGCTTGAAGTTGTCCCAGAGGCTTCTTACACTCTCTTCAACTTTTTGGATTCTTTTTTCTTTATGCTTTTCCGGTTGAGTGTTTTTTGCTTCTTTGTATTTCAATTCTTTGACTTGATTCTTGCGTTCCTCTAGTCTGTTGTTGGGTCTCTGTATAATATTTTTTATTTCAGTCAGTGTATGTTTAATTTCTAGTTGGTCCTTTTTCATATCTTTGAGGGTCTCGTTATATATATCGGCCTTTTCTAGGATACTCTTGAAAAGTCTTATAACCGTGGTTTTTGAATCCTATATCCAGTCATTTGTTTTCCTCCATTTCTTTAGTTTGTGATCTGTTTCTTTCTTTCTTTTTTTTTTGAGGTAAGTCTGCTTTTTATTAACTACTTGAGAGGGATGACGTTGGAGGAGTGGGTGGCTCTAATGCCAGGCCTGCCATGCTTCACTGGCTTGTGGGTGACGGAGAACTCACCCAGGTAGTGGCCAATCATCTCAGGCTTGATTTCCACCTGATTGAAGGTCTTGCCAGTGTAGATGCCCACCATGCTGCCCACCATCTCTGGCAGGATAATCATGTCCCGCAGGTGTGTCTTCATCACCTCTGGCTTCTCCATGGGCGGCGCCTCCGTTTCGGCCTCGCACAGGCGTTTCAGAAGCGAGTGCTGCTTCCTTCGCGGCCCCAGTTGAGCCGCCGTCACTGCTGGGCACTGTACAGCTGCATCAACTGCGCATAAGACATGTCAAGCAGTCGATGGAGATCCACGCCACGGTAGGCGAACTTGCGGAAGGTCCGCTTCTTCTTCTGCTCCACTGCCGCCATCTTGTCTGTTCCTCAGAAAGGCGTGATCTGTTTCTTTGTCGCCGTGTTTTCACTGCTTCCCTGAGTTGGTAGGTAGCTTTGTGTGCTGGGTTTCCTATATGGCCCAGTGGGTTGGCCTCCCAGTTACCTGAGGTGGACACTCTTGGTGCACCCCTTTGTGGACTGTACGTACTGCCTTGTTGTAGTTATCACTTGATTGTTGTTGGTATCACTGGGAGGAATTGACCTCCAGGCCAGTTGGCTGTGAGGATCAGCTGTGTCTATGCTGGGAGAAGTTTGGTGCTGGAGACAGCCTTATAGGATTAGACTTGCCAAATTGCAAAAGCCTCTGTGCTCAGCTTGGATGGGGTGGAGTCTCAGGGCAGAGCAGACAGTCTTGGCTTCCCATCAGCCCTGCCCTTGAGCACGCACAGCCTTCCCCGGCTCCCAAGCTTTCGCCCAAGAGTCCAGATTCCCCCCCGCAAGAGTGTGGGTCCCCAGGGGCTCGCCTGGAACTGGGGTTCAGTACATTCAGAGCTGGGGTTCAGTGCAGTCAGGAGCTTCTAACTCCCTTCTGCTAGGGAAAGCCTGTGGCAACCTCCTCAGTCTTTGTGCGCACTGGCGTGCGCGCCTCCAGACCCCCTTCCCCGGGTCTCTGAGTATCCAAGTGCCTTTCTCTCTACCTGACAGTCCAGACTCCCCCTGTATGAGCCTGGGTCCATGTGGTTTCGCCCGGAACTGGGGTTCAGTGCAGTCGGAGGCTGCCTTCCTCCTCCCGCCAGAGAAAGTCAGCCAGGCTCTCAGCTGCCCTTCCTCTCTGCACTCACAAAGACCCTTTGCCATACCTCAACCCTTTGCCGTTCCTCCAATTCTCCATGAGCTTTTCTCTTTCCTTCTAGTTGTAGAATTTCCACTTAGCCAGGTTTCCTGTGGTTCTGGATGGTGTCCGTTCTGTCTTTTAGTTATAGTTTTGAAATTGTTGTGCGAGGCAGCAGTTTAGGTGCTTACCTATGTGCCAGCTAGGTTTCTCCCTTAACCATTTTTTAAAGTAAAAACCAACAGGTTTTTAAGCAGAGGAGTGATGAGGCCAGGGCTGCACTGGATAAACATTCCCACAGGCACTGTGAGAAGTCCACTGGAAGGAGGAAGAGGCGGGAGACCTCTGTGAGGTGGGCGGTACAGGCACTGGGAAGCTGGCGTGGTTCTGAGCTTGGCAGTGGGCTGTGGAATTTGGCGCAGGGTGGCATTTGGGGCTGGAAGAAGAAGAGGTAAAGGAGAGCCCTAGTTTCCAACTTCATCACTTGAGTGGAAAGTGGTGAAGGACAGTAACTGAAGTAACCCAAGACAGTACAATCGGCGTGGGGGTGGGGTGGGGGGAGCATTTCCATGAGGTGGGCCTGCCTGTTCATGTACCATCGCCTGGGCAGCACTAAGAGTCACCATGCCCCCTACCAGGGTTCATGCCCTGGGCATGCTCACACACCTAATGCCCACTTCCCTGCAGGGGAGTGGTCTCCCAGGGGCTCCCTCTGCCTGTCCCAGCCAGGCCCAGTGGGTGAGGCCAGGTGAAGCTGCCAGGCTGACACACCCCCACCTCCCACCCCTGAGCCCCCCAGAGTATTCCTTCTTTATCTTTTGTGAAGTCCCCTGCCTTGTGCAAGGTTGGAATCCATCCCCCAAACCTGTACTGGCCCAGAGCTACCAAAACTTGCTGTCTGGGTTTCCTAGATGTTGGAGAGCAGCATTCAAAGCATGGCCATCTTGCCTTGCCCTGAGCATGACCCGAGTTTTTAATGATTGGCTTTCACTGGACACAGGAGAACAAGGTGTCTAAGCCACTGGCCTTGGAGTCAGACAGGTATGGGTGTATGAATAGTTGTGTGTTCTTGGGGGAAACAGCCCAGGGCCTGGCACATAGTAGGGCCTTACTCAAAGGACGGTAGCAGTGATCTGGGGAAGTTGAGAAAGGAGAATAAATTCTGGCTGGAAGGGGCCCTTAGAGGTCATCTGCCATTCTACAGGTGGGGTAAACCGAGGCCTGGAGAGACTGAAGGGCTTGCCCAAGGATCCACTTAGAGGAGAACCCGGGGAAATGCCACACCCGGACACTGGAGGCAGCACAATGTGCCTTTCCAGCTGAGGGCAAGGTTGGCCTGGAGCAGAGGGGCGCAAGGGGTGTCCCCCTGGCCTGATGGGGCTTGCTTGCTTGTACAGAGTAGGCAACATGAACTACTCACTACAGTTTACAGACGTGTCATACAAAAATCCACATTTTTTAATTTGTTTTTAAAAAAATCAGAGATTGGGAATCCAAGATGGCGGTGTAGTTAAACACCTAAACTGCTGCCTCGTACAACAATTTCAAAACTACAACTAAAAGACAAAACGTCTATCACTCAGAACCACGGGAAAGCTGGCTGAGTGCAAGTTCTACAACTAGAAGGAAAGAGAAAAGAGCATTGAGACGTGCACGAGCACTGAAAAGGTGACGTACGGAGGCGCGTGATCCGCGGAGGCTGGTGGCAGGCATTGCTTTTTTCAACCCGAAGGGAGACAAGCCCCCAATTACTCTGAAATCCAGGCTCTGAGGAGACACGGGGGACCCAAACTCCTACGGGGAGAAGCTGGACTGTCTGCCAGTGAGGGTGGCTTGCTTGCAGAGCTGCACGCAGGAATAATTGTTTACTGCACTGGACAAGGGACTCGCGGATGCCGTTCGGGGACGCAGAGCCAATTAACTAGCAGCCATTGCTGTTTGCCATGCCCTAGCCTAGTGACACCCTGAGACCCCGCCCTGCACAACCTACAAACCCACCCAAGCTCCAAGCAGCAGATTTAGCATAAGAAAGGCCTGCCCTATCGCAGCTTAACCTAGCAAACTTGCAGCCCGGGTCAGACAGCTCCAAAACCGCCAAACCCCAAGCAAAGAGGAGAAAACTGTAGCTCTCACTGTAGCTCCTGCTGGGTGGCCTCAGACAGTAGCTGACCAGCACCCCATTGGAGATCCAGAAGCCAGTGTACCTAGTGGTCAGTGTGAGACACCAGATTTCAACTCCTCACATCCATAAGTGACACATTCAAGAGGCAGACTCAGTGAGCACTAAAGCCCCACTGAAACAAGTCCTGCCCCATAAGCGTATCTTCAGTGCAGCAGTTCTTCTATTATAGACACAGCGAGTGCTCACAGCTAATTGGCCTGGAGGTCAATTCCTCCCAGTGTACCAATGGCAATTAAGGCTTAACTACACCAAGACTTTTCACTCAGCCCACAAAGGGGTGTACCAAGAGCATCCACCTAATGTGATTGAGGAGGCTGAGCTACTGCCCCCTGTAGATCACCTTCTACACAAAGCTACTCCATCAACACAGGGAAGCAGCCAAAATGTGGAGACAAGGAAACATGTCACGAATGAAAGAAACAGAGGAAAGCAAACTACTGGATGACATAGAGTTCAGAACCACATTTATAAGGTTACTCAAGAATCTTCTTAAAACTGATGAGAAACTTGATGAGACCTTTAAGGATATTAATGAGAATGCCAAAAAAAATGGAAAAGGATCAGTCAGAAATGAAGCATACACTGTCTGAAATAAAGAATATACAGAAACTCAACTGTAGATCAACGTACCCCAAGAATCAAACCAAAGATCTGAAATATGTGGAAACAAAAAACATCTAACCAGAAAAACAAAAAGAAAAAAGATTCCAAAAATATGAAGATAGTGTAAGGAGCCTCTGGGACAACTTCAAGCGAACCAACATCTGAATTTTTGGGGTTCCAGAAGAAGGGAGAGAGCAAAATATTGAAAACCTATTAGAAGAAATAATGACAGAAAACTTTCCCTACCTGGTGAAAGAAATAGACTTAGAAGTTCAGGAAGTGCACAGAACCCCATACAAGAGGAATCCAAAGAGGACCACACCAAGACACATCATAATTAAAATGCCAAGGGCAAAAGACAAAGAGAGAATATTAAAAGCAGCAAGAGAAAAACAGTTAATTACCTACAAGGGAGTACCCATACGACCGTCAGCTGATTTCTCAACAGAAACTATGCAGTCCAGAAGGGAGTGGCAAGAAATATTCAAAGTGATGAACAGCAAGAACCTACAACCAAGATTACTCTACCCAGCAAAGCTATCATTCAGAGTTGAAGGTCAGAAAAAGAGCTTCACAGACAAGAAAAAGCTAAAGGAGTTCATCACCACCAAACCAGGATTACATGAAATGCTGAAGGGTATCCTTTAAGAAGAGGAAGAAGAAGAAAAAGGTAAAGATAAAAATTATGAACAACAAAATGACATCAAATACATACCTACCAACAAGTGAATCTAAAAATCAAGTGAATAAAAAATCTGAAGAACAGAATGGACTGGTGAATATAATAAAATCAGGGACATATAAAGGTAGTGGACTGACGATTCTCAGGGGAAGCAGTTCTGAGGGGTGCGGGAAGAGATTGGACAAAAACCTTACTCCTATGGATGAAAACAGTGGCGGGGGGTAAGGGCATGGGGTGGGGTGGGGAATCAGGTGGAGGGGAGCTATGGGGGAAAAAAAAAGAGGAACACCTGTAATAATCTGAACAATAAAGATTTATTTTTAAAAAAAAAGACAAAAATCAGAAATGGTGCTCTCTCCAGACCTGTATTCCTCCATGGCAGCAAGCAGCTGGAGCTGGCCTGGTCTGCTCCCTTCGGCTGTTCTCTGCTTTGTCACAGTCCCCACCCCTCTCCATTGTCTCCTGGACCCCACAGCCCGGTGTCCCCTGCACGTGACCATCCTACCTGAACTTCGGTGCTTAGAACACGTGGCTCGCTCCCTCATTTACAGGACCTGCCCTGTCTGCTTTAGGAAATAAAGCCCTCCACATGCTGCAACCCACATATTACCTGCCGTTGTGCAACCCTGAGTCACTTCTCTCGAGCCCCCTTGGCAAATGTTTTCACCTGAAGTCTTCCTGCCCACATCCATCTGGAACTAGAATGTCCTGCCTGTGGTCCTACGTGGGCCCTGTGTCCACATTCCCCACTTTACCTCTGCTTTTTGGGATTATGCCAAGGGTTAGAGTGTTTGTTTTTCCCATCTTCTTTCTTTTCCCCACCCCAATCCCCTCCCTGCCCATCAAGTGCCTCTCCTCCCCTCCTCCCTGCAGAGGCCCAGTGCCCTGTGGGGCTGGCCTGTCTTCTCTGCATCTGGTGGCCAGAGGACCCAAGGGCAGGCAGCATTGCCAAGGGCGCTATTTACCTGGGGGGTGGAGGGCGGGCAGATTTCTTGAGTTCCTTGGAGCAGGAAAGATAATCATGACCCCCTCTACCTCCCTCCCCGCCCCCCCCACACACACTCCCCTGGGCTGCTTTGGGGGTGGGATAATAAATCTTCCCCTGCTTCCCCTCAGCGGCTGGAGATGAATAAATGAGATGTCATGGGGGAGATATTGGGACCTCAGTGCTTTACCTCCTTTTCTATGGCCTCTAGTTAGACCTGCACCACTTTCAAATGTGCTGTGGTTCCTCTCCTGGCAACCAGGCTCCCCACCCCCACACCACACCTCCTGCCCCTTTTCGCACTGCCTCAAACTTGAGCAGCCTCCCCCTGCTTAAATGCCATCCAGAGCTCCCCACCGCCTCAGGATAAAGCCTAAGGGCCCGGCCAGCCAGGTGGGGCCACTGAACTTCCCAGACGCATCTCTACCTTCCCCACAGGCAGGGCCAAGAAGCTACAGCTCTCACCTGCCCTCGGTTTTGCCCCTGTATCTTCCTCGGCCAGGACAACCTCCTGCCTAATCAGTTCTGTTACAAACAAACAAGGCGCCAAAATGGAGTTACTGCTGCCACCTCACCTGCTCTCAGCCTGCAGGGGAGACCACTTGACAGAGGCGGTGTGTGCAGTGACCCCAAGGCTTAAGCAAACATGGCCTGGTGCTTCGGTAAATGTTTAGTCTCGCGGGTGACTGGCTGGCAGAGGGGCGAGGCCCAAGGCCCAGGGACCTGTGTCCCTGACAGCTGACACCATGGGGAGCAGCTGGGGCAATGGGGACAGGGAGGGGGAGCCTGGGCTGTGCCCTGTGGTGACCTCTTCTGCTGTAAGGAGAGGTAAGGTGCTGAGCTCAGAGGCTGCAGGGCACAAATAAATAGCAGTGTTTGCAGCTTCGTCCTCGTGAGTAATTTCCTGGCATCATACACACACACACACACACACACACACACACACTATCATACACACTAACACATTCTCACACACTCACACACACACCCACTCACACTCACACACACACACTCACACACTAACACACTAACACACACTCAGACTCACACACACTCACACACAAACACATTCACACACGCTCACACTCACACACACACTCTCACACACACTAACACATTCTCACACACACACTCACACACTCTCACACTCACACACACACATTCACACTCACACACGCTCACACTCACACACACAATCACACACACTCACACACACTCACACTCACACACACACACTCACACACACTCATACACACACTCACACTTACAAACACACACACACACACTCACATGCACACTCACACTCACATGATGCAAATATATACCCTCAATTATGGCACAAACAGCCCACCTCTGGCTTAGGAACATCACATCAGACATAACAGCGTCCTTCTCCCACGTGTCCCCTCGGCTGTCAGCTTCCAACTCACAGAGGAGGCCCAGGAGCTGGGCCTGAGTCAGTGTCTGCAGGGAGGACAACACCCTGGCTGCTGTCAGCTCTCTGCTGCCCCACCCACAAGGAGCTCAGGGGCTGGGGAGTCAGAGGGAGACCCCCCCTGTCCCAGAGGCTTGTGGGCAGGACCAAGATCACATCAGGCCCTCCGCACACCACAGGTTTTCGGCATGTGGTTTGTATTAGGAATCCCGCCTGCTGCAGCACAAAGCTAGCTGACCCGTTGGCAGTCACAAGGAAAAGGGAAAGGCGAACCAGAGACCATTTGGGGTAGTGGAGTCAACCAGACTCACATTCAAATGCTTCCTCTGCCACTTGATAGCTGTGCACCTTGAGCAGGTCACTTCCCCTCTCTGAGCCTCAGTTTCCGCATCTGTAAAGTGGGTGTGATGATAATACCTCACTCCATGAGGACTAACTTACATGATGCGTATAGTGTTATATTGTAAATCAGAAGATGCCTTAATCAATAAGCCAAATTTATTTGGAGTCCTGTTCTCTAGCGCTAGTGGGCCCAGAGGAAAATCTTGCTTCTCAAATTCTAGGGCCAATATGGTGGAAGTCTCCCTTATTTATATGTTTTTCAGCTCTATGTTTTCCAAATTTGGAATGAGACTTTAGGATCTTCTGAGAAAAAGTCCTGTGTGTTGGGACAGGCCGTGAGACCATATCTCAAGGCCTGGCCTGGCGCCAGCACTGACAACTGTGTCTGGGGCATAGTTTATGGCCTCTCTGGAATGGCGAGTAGTCTTATTTTTCCCTATTATTTAAGCAAGCAAATGTTTATAGAAGCCAGAATATACCCCTAACTGCTGATTAAATTTTAAACAGCAGTTTTTACCCAAGATGGAGGTCACTATGCTTCAATAGAACACTTAGCCCAGCTCTCATCTCACTGTAAACCAGGCTTTCTCGGCCTTGATGCTACTGACACTTTGGGCCAGATTGTTCTTTGCTGTGGGGACTGTCCTATGCATTGTAGGGTGCTCAGCAGCATCCTTGGCCTCTGCCCACTGGATCCAAATTGTGAACAAAAGTGGTCAGAGAAGGTCCCTGGGCACAGACCTGAAGGGACAGAGGGATCAAGGAGCCAGGGGCATCTGGGCAGGAGTGTCCCCGCAGAGTGCCTCATGGGGACACATTTCATGTGTTCAAACACAGAGGGCGGTCAGCGCAGGAGATGGTCTTTGCAGGCGCAGGGAGGACCTTCCATTTTATCACCGCGAGGCGGTGCCTCTGGAAGGTGTGGGCAGAGGACGAGGTGGTCTCATACAACACCCCCACCACGAGGTTGTCTGTGGAGTCTCAGATTTGTTCCAGAAAAGGGGGCTCCCCTGTGCCTCGACTCATGACTGCAGTCAGCCCAGGCCCCTGCACCTGAAGGTCCGAGGGGACGGGGGAGGGGGAGGGGTCAGCAGGGGCCTATGTTGGTGCCCCGCAGGAACCACAGGTGCCCATCAATGCCTGGTCACCCTCGCAATGAGATGCTGCTGCATGTGGCGACGACGGGCGCTCTCACGCACTGCTGGCGGGACAGTGCCCGCAGAGTGGGATCCACGATTGCAGTCCCAGCTGTGTGCCGCCAGGAACACCTTCGCACGGAGCGTCTGGAGGCACGCACATGTGCAGCCCTGCGGTTCACAACAGCAAAAACAGGCCACCTGCGTGTCTGTAGAGAGGAAGCCGGGCTCATTCTTTCAAGGGCACACAACGCAGCAAACAAATCCATCTGTACTTCCCAAGCCCCAATGTGAGAAGGAGACGCGGGTCACGGGGCACATACAAATGATGCCATTGAACAGCGGCCCAAACCAGGCAAAGCCAGCTCTAGCTACATGAGTACAGGCCATAGAGTCCAAAGGAAAGCAAGGGAGGTGTTAACAGAGCATTGATTAAGGCGCCATAGAATCTGTCTTTTTATTTTTTTCAGTGAAAATAGTTGATTCCTTTTGCTTCTAGACAGAATCCAAACTCCCCAACAAGTTGCATGAGGCTCCATATGGCCTGACTCCTGCTCACGGCTCTAGTTTCATGGGTGAACGCTGCAGCTCCCGATCTCTACACTCTAGGAGCACTCAACCCTACTCTTTGGGGTCTCACCTTTATTCAAGCTTATTCCTCTGTCTGCAAGTCTCCCTCACAACACCCCCTATCCCTCCATGGAAAGTCCTTCTTAGCCCTATAGGGGCTTACCCTGAACATACAAAGTTGACCAGGTGCCATTTCTGGGCTCCTACAGCTCCCTAGGATCTCCGTTCTGGCTGTGACCCCTCTGCCTGCGTCCCCCACCCAAGCCCTGCAGCCTGCTGGGATCCACCTCAGAGCCCACATGGTGCCACCCTTATGCCTTCTGGAAGCCAGCCTCCATGGCCACTTGGTGTACTCTCAGAGCCCTCTTGACACCAGCGGTGCTCTACTGCTGCTCTCCTGGTTTCAAGTTCAGTGCCAACTTACTTTCAATCCTAGTGTCTCCCTGGGAACAAGCTCAATGCCAACGTGATGGCCCTCTGTCCCAGGGCTACCTGATGCCAATAGCAGAACCTGCCAATGCCGACGCCAATCTCAGCACCCACTTGCTGCTAAACTTGGTCTCCACTTGGCCTCCAGGGTGGGCAAGGCCAGTCAGTGAGAAAGCAGAAGAGAGGATTCAAAGCCCAGCTTCATCACTTTTTACCTGTGACCTCCAGCAAGTGGCTTTATGGAGTCTTGGTTTTAACTGCGAAGTAAGAACGATAATGACCCGGCCCATTCTTACAAAGATTCCATAAGACCTGCATACAGACCCAGTCTCCACAATTAGTGCTCACCAAGGGGACACTGTCCTTATTATTAAGACAGAATGCCAGTGAGGAAAGGACAGCAGAGTCACTCATGCTTCCTCTACTCCCCCCTCAGCATCTCAGGGCCCACCTCTGTTCCCAGCACTGAAGCTTACCCAAATCTCTCCTGTTACAATTCCCTTTGCCTGCTAATGGCAGCCTTGCTGAGCCAGGAATCACACCTAAAATACACACACCCTCAAATATAACCTTTCCACTGGTGGCAAACCCAATCCCAGAAAGGAGGCATGAAAGTAGAGAGCAGGAGAGACATATGTGCCCTCTGCCCACTCTCTGTTCTCTGCCCTCATCTTACCCTCTATAAAGTGGGAAGGATTAATTAATAATAATAATAATAATAATCACAATAGAAATGATACAATCAACTTGGTGGGTTTCCCTAAGGATCTGGGCAGGGAGTCACTGTGGCTCTCTGTAAATTATAACCCTTCGGACAGTTGGGATGTTTTTTGTACCGTATTGCAGTGGTCATTAATATTTCCCAAGTCCTGGCCCATCCATCTGCCAACTGAGACCATGAGTTACTCTTCTCCAGTTCTGTGGAAATTTCCATTGAAATATGGCTCTGGTTGTTTCTCCCTTTCCCAGCTAGAGAAGGGCAGTTCTGAGGCATGCCATCTTGACTCCGCTTTGAGGTTCCAGTGAGGATTCTGGGCATCAAGAAGCGGTGTTATGTCCAAAACAAAAGCAGGTCAGCATCTGGGTCAGGAGTTGACTCCATGATCCAGCTGGACTCCTCTTATATTTCTCCCCCTACAGGAAGCCCACATCCACTGCTGGAGTGCTTCTCACCTCAAGATCTTCAAATCCATTCTCTGGAATCTCCAATCCTGAGACCGTTAAACCTACATCCCTCCTCCGCAAAAGATTGCCAGATTCACAGCCACATATTCTGTGTCTCTCAAGACCCCAAACTCCACAACTTTGGTGTTCTTTCTCACTCTGAGGCCCCAAATCCCAAGCTCCGGGGCTCACACATGCAAATATTCCAGAATCTTCAGCTCTGAAATTTGTCTACTATCCTACCCCCTCCTCCCCTCCCTCCAAGTCCATAGTCCTGGGCTGGCCCCTCAGGAGAAGCCACAAATTCAGACTTGTTAATCTGCCCTGGAGTCCCTCCCTCCTCCATTGCTGGCTGCATCCCAAGCTAGGCGGGAACATGGCGGGGGGGGGGGGGGTGTGACTGAGAGGTGAAATGAGACAGTTATATAAGCAGGACCAAAGTCCACCCTTCTCTCCCAGTCAGTATAAGGACAAGCCATCCCAGCCATCACCATATGACTCTCACTCAGAGCCGTCATGCTGGCTTCGGGGCTGCTTCTGGTGGCTTTGCTGTCCTGCCTGACAATAATGGTCTTGATGTCTGTCTGGCAGCAAAGGAAGCTCTTGGGAAAGCTGCCTCCTGGTCCCCGAGCACTGCCCTTCATCGGGAACTACTTGCAGCTGAACACAGAGCAGATGTACAACTCCCTCATGAAGGTGTCACGAGGCAGGGAAATGGGTGTTATGGTGGGGTTGGGGCCTGCCCAGTCTGGCCGAGACTTTGTGGCAGGGGTTTGGCAGGGTTGGACTGAAATCTTAGGAAGGAGGAGGTTGTTTTTTTAAAATATATGTTTTTATTGATTCCAGAAAGAGAGAGGAAGGGAGAGGGAAAGAGAGAGAGAAACATCATTGGAGTCCAAAACCTGGGCATGTGCCCTGACCTGCAATCAGGGAATCAAGCTGGTGACCCCTTGGTGCACAGGATGACGCTCAAGCAACAGAGCCACCCCAGCCAGGGCGAGAACGGGGCGTTCTGAAGGTTTAGTACTGGGGTTCTAGCCAGGATAGACCAGATCTTGGGATGTCCAGTTCCTTGACTGTCAGAACTTAGGCAAAATGTATCTTAGTCTGTGAGGTCTGGGGACAGAGTCCGTTCAGAGCTGGGGCTGCTCCCTCTCACCACTCTCACGGCTCTCCATCAGATCAGCGAGCTCTATGGTCCAGTGTTCACTGTCCACTTGGGCTCTCGGAGGATCGTGGTGCTGTGTGGCTATGAGGCTGTAAAGGAGGCTCTGGTGGACCAGGCTGAGGAATTCAGTGGGCGAGGCAAGCAGGCCACCTTTGACTGGCTCTTCAAAGGCTATGGTGAGGGGCACTCTGGGTGGGGGGATGTGGTCCAGCAGACGTGATGACCTGTTTCCCAGCATTCTTCTCCCAACTTACCTACCCACTCAAGGCTGTGGCAGAGCCCTTCCTCCGGTCTCCTCTGTCCCTGTTCCTGTGTATCCCTATGTCCTCTCTAACTTGTCTTAGTGTTTCTGCGTCTCTCTGCCCTACCTCCCAGCTCTCTTTCACTAGATATCTCTTCTTTCTCTGCATCTCTTAGAAGCTCTTGGGATTTTTTCATTGGAACCCTGGTCCTCTGTCTCCATGTGTCCTTTTGTCCTTTTCTCCTTCTCAGCTTCTGTGCTGCCCCGTGTTTCTCTCTCCCTCTCCTTGCCTCTCTTTTTCCTTTGTCTTAGAATCTCACATTATTTCTGCTTCAAAATCCCCATGCCTCTGCCTCCTGGTAAAAGCCTCTTCTCTCTTCCAGACCCTCTCTGTTTCTCTGTATATATTTTCTCTCTTCTCCAGCTCAGTCTTAGAATCCTTCTCAATTTTTACTCCCACCTCCCAGATCTCCACATATCTCACTTCCCCTCCTTCCCTCCTGCCTCTTTCTCTTCATGTGAGTGTCTGCATCTCTGTTTCTCTGTACATCCGTGTGGCCCTTTCCTTCTGATTTTCTTCCAACTTGGTCTCTTTTTCTTTCTGTATTTCTCTGAGTGTTCTCTCTCTCTCTCTCCCTCTCCCTCCCTCTCCCTCCCTCCCCCCCTCACTCCCTCTAACCCAGCCCCTCTCTGGCCACTCACCACTCCTACATTCACTCCCTAGGTGTGGTGTTCAGCAATGGGGAGCGAGCCAAACAACTCCGACGCTTCTCCATCTGCACGCTGCGGGACTTCGGAGTGGGCAAGCGCAGCATCGAGGAGCGCATCCAGGAGGAAGCCGGCTTCCTCCTCGAGGCCTTTCGGGGCACTTGCGGTGAGCCTGGGACCCCCCAGAGCAGAGGAGGACAATGTGGTCTGGCCTGGGAGGGGAGCTAGATTGGGGGAAGGGGTTCCTTGAATTCGGAGACTGGCATCTGACCGCCAAGTTGACTCTCCTCCAAATCCCTTCTACCCACCTCCCAGGTTCCTTCATCGATCCCACCTTCTTCCTGAGCCGAACTGTCTCCAATGTCATCAGCTCCATTGTCTTCGGGGACCGCTTTGACTATGAGGACAAAGAGTTCCTTTCACTGCTGCACATGATGCAGGGAACCTTCCAGTTCACAGCCACATCTACCGGGCAGGTAACTGACCCCAACCTGACTCTGCTGTGGCACTTGCACAACCAGCCACTGCCTCCCTTACACGGACACAGTTGCCCCAGCCCCTATCCTCCTCCAAACCTGGGTCCCCTCAAATCAGCCTTCTCCCTTGGACAACTGAACAGGTGAACAGGAACTCAGGACAGGTGCCCCAAACCTAGTCTCCAATACCTGGATATCTCAACTGGTATTCCCCTTACAACCAAAGAAAGGGAAGGAAGGAAATCTGGGTATGTGTCTCAATCCACCTCATCTAAATCCTTGGACAGGAGCCCTCACACTGATCTCGCATGAAAACTTAGACATCAGTTTCCATCCAGCCCCATCTAAATACCTAAACACCCAGACAGGGGCCTTACCAGTGCCGCTGTTGCCCCGAGACAGGCCCCACTCCCTTGAGGTGACGCCCACCGACAGCTGTCCTTCCCTTTCCTTCCCCCTCAGCTCTATGAGATGTTCTCCTCGGTGATGAAACACCTGCCGGGACCACAGCAACAGGCGTTTAAGGAGCTCCAGGGGCTGGAGGCCTTTATAGCCAAGAAGGTGGAGCAGAACCAACATACACTGGATCCCAACTCCCCGCGGGACTTTATGGACTTGTTCCTCATCTGCATGCAGGAGGTACCTGCCAGCAGCCAGTGGAAAGTAGACCAAAGCCTAGCAGAGGAAAATCAGGCAGGGGGCAGGGAGATGGGGGAGAACAGAAGCTCATTCAGAGGACCGCCCCCCACCCCCATCATAATCCTCAGGACCCCAATTATAGGTCACTGTTCTCTCCACTGAGCCTTCACCCATGGGCAGGACTTGTGTGTGAAATCATCATAATAAGCACATCTACGCCACTACCGTGCACCAGGCACTATTTTAAGAACTTCATGGCATTCACCTATTTAACACTCACACCAGTTCTAGGAGAAGGTTCTACTATGACTCCAATGTTACAAATGAGGACACTGAGGCCCAGAGAGTGTAAGTGCCATGCCTCAGGTCCCGCAGTGAGGAAGCAGTGAAACCTAGCTCCAACTCTGGTCTCGCAGACTCCATGGCTGGTGCTTTAACCACCACGCTCTTTCCTTTCATTCCTGGTTGTCAGATACACCTGTGTGGACAGGTGACCTGGCTTTATTATGTGGCATTGGAGGGTCCCCCCTCCTAACTGGATGGGCTTTATGGAGTCTGAAGGTCAAGGTGAAAGGACCAGGGAGTGGATTCTCCATAGTGAGCTTCAAGATTTGCGGTGAAGGAATGGGATGCTGTTGCTTAAAATCCGGTCTGTGTTTCAGAAAATGTCTCTCTTCAACTCTCTCTGATGCATTCTATCATAGTCTCTCTCGCTCCCTGTCTGTATTCCTTCATTTCTAAATATTTCTATAATTAAAAAGCAAGAACTAAGTGTGTAATTAAAGAACAGATAGTCAGCTGGGTAAGGAGTGTGCGAAGAACATTTGGGTAGAGCCACCAGCCTGGGAAAAGGCCTTGCAGAACTAGGGCCCCTCTTCCCACCTTTGGCCCAGAGGAAAGAATGGGTCCAGAGGAAAAACCCCAGAAGGGTCCTGAGAGCATGGGGGAGTGGGCTTGGTCTGAAGCCATCTCTCTCTGCAGGAGCAAAAGCACCCCAACACAGAGTTCCACTTGAAGAACCTGGTACTGACCACGCTGAGCCTTTTCTTTGCGGGAACCGAGTCGGTCAGCACGACCCTGCGTTATGGTTTCCTCTTGCTCATGAAGTACCCACATGTGTAGGGTAAGGCTGGAGGGGCAGGGAAGTGAGGGCCACAGACCCTCAAAATTCCTCTGTGCCCGCTGCAATGTGCCCATCTCTCTCAAACTTCTGGACCCTCAGACACACCCTGCTATCCAGAGACTGGGTATTCATACTCGCTAGGGACCAGGCATGTTTCATTCTCTGTTAACAAATTGAAAATATCTGACCTGATTGGTCAATAGCTCCTCCAGTGCCCACTACCTGCCCCTCCAGAGGATCCCCCAAGACTCCTCCCTCGCAGCTCCCCCCATGAGTGTGGCACAACCAGGTTAACAGGCCCCTGCGCCCACAATGCTATGACCAACCTCTGTTTCGAATGATCATATATCCATCCAGTGGCACATATTTGGGCTATCATTGCTGCCCCGAGACCCCTAGATACCTAAACATATTTCCCCCTATCCCACAGCCAAGGTCCATGAGGAGATTGACCGGGTGGTTGGTAACAACCGTCAGCCCAAGTTTGAAGACCGGGCCAAGATGCCCTACACAGAGGCGGTGATCCATGAGATACAGAGATTCGGAGACCTGCTCCCCATGGGCGTGGCCCGCAGAGTCACGAAGGACACCAAGTTTCGGAACTTCCTCCTCCCTAAGGTGCTGCCCTTGCCTAGCTTAGAGGGACCTCTAACCTGTACCCTGTGACCCAGCACCCCATCCTCCTTAGAAGCTTCCCAGCCATTGTCCCTCTCGCATAATCACAGACTTCCCCAATCACATGTCCCTTCAACCTTCCCACTCAGATATGGGTCCCTTTAACCCACCCATATCTCCCCAAGACCTCTTGCCTCAGGGAATACAAATCCCAGGTCCCCCAAATGTCCTGCCTTGAGAGACATGAACTACATGTACCCCAAAGGGTCTACTTCAGGAGACACAGACCCCATACTCCCCAAATTTCCTGTCTCATGGACATAAATGTCACATCCCTCAAAGCTCCTCCCTCAGAGAGGACTCTGGCTCCCATTTCTCCTCACCTAGAGCACCCACATTCTCCCTCTAACCCCATATGCTCTCAGCATACCCGTTCCCCCTTCACCTTGTCAAACCCTTCCTCCTCCCCACCAGGGCACTGAAGTGTTTCCTATGCTGGGCTCCGTGCTAAGAGACCCCAAGTTCTTCTCCAACCCTGGAGATTTCAACCCGCAGCATTTCCTAGATGAGAAAGGGCAGTTCAAGAAGAATGATGCTTTTGTGCCATTCTCCATTGGTAAGAGACCGCTCTCTGTTGCCAAGCCATCCGTCACACCAACAGGGGCCTCCTTCATTCCAGCTCCCCTCTCTGAGATGTAGCCCAATAGCTTTCTCCAGCTTGGAAGTCCCTCTTACTATCTACCCTACAGCCAACCAACTGTAACCCTCTTAACTAACACCTACCAAAACTCAGGCAAAAGGAAAGGGGTGATTGTACCTTCTTCAAAGATGGGGAAAATCAAGGCCTGGAGTGAGTCAGGGATTTGCCCAAGTCACTTGAATTCTTCAGACTCCTAAGGAGATGATAGCACAGCAGCCATATGTGTATGTTTAGGGGGAGGGTCGTCTAAAATTGCCATTGCTACAGGCTACTATAGCTCACCCCCATCCCATGTACAAGGGAAACCGAGGCTGAGACTGGATTAGAGACTTCTCTGAAAGTCTTCGGGCCACGGATCCGTCCCCTCCTCCCTGGGGAGAATGCAGCTGGAGATCCAGAGAGGGAAGAGGTGGCAGTGAGAGTAGGCCTCACCTCCACCCTTCCCACCCTATCTTGTCAGGAAAGCGGTACTGCTTTGGAGAAGGCCTGGCTAGAATGGAGCTCTTTCTCTTGCTCACCACCATCATGCAGAACTTCCGCTTCAAGTCCCCGCAGTCACCCAAGGATATCGACGTGTCCCCGAAACATGTGGGCTTTGCCACCATCCCACGAAACTACACCATGAGCTTCCTGCCACGCTGAGCTAGAGCTACCACAGGACAGGGCTATTGGGAGGAGCAAATGGGAGGGCAGGGCCTGGAGAGGTGATGCTAAGGATGGGGGGTAAGGTGGAGGAAAAGATGGTGCAAGATGGATAGGAGAGTAAGAAGAAACAGACGGCTGTCTGTCCACCATGTTAGAAATAGAACCTTCAGAGTTGGGGTGAGATAAAGTGAAACCTTACACTGTACCGTGCATGATGATAATGATAATAGTAACAGCTATTATTTATTGAGCAAGTTCTCTGTGTCATCTCTGTGCTAAAAGCCTGACACACTCACCTCCGTTATTGCTCACAAACCTATGGGATGGGAATTGTGTTCATACCCATTTTATAGGTGACACAGCTGAGGCTCAGAAAGTTTAAGTCTCTATCTGAGATACCAGAGAACACAATAAGTGCTCAGCAAGTACTCAAACACAGATCTGTTTGAGTGTAGGGATGGCTATATGTAGCCTATTGTCCTTTGGGTAGATTATTAAAGAGCACCCCTTCCTTTCAAGTAAAAAAATACAACTTAGTATATCATTATACAATTCTAGAGGCCCTGTGCATGAAATTCGTGCACAGGGGAGGGTCTCCTCAGCTCATTTTGCACCCTTTGCAATCTGGGACCCCTCCCGAGGGATGTCTAACTGTTGGTTTAGGCCTGTTCCTGGGGATCGGGCCTAAACCAGCAGTCAGAGATCCTTCTCACAATCCGGGACCACTGGCTCCTAACTGCTCACCTGCCTGCCTGCCTGATCGCCCTTAACTGCCCCCCCTGCTGGCCTGGTCACCCCCAACTGCCCCTCTGCCAGCCTAGTCACCCCTACTGCCACCCCTGCCAGCCTGGTTGTCCCCAACTACCACCCTTTGCTGGCCTGGTTGCCCCTAATTGCCACCCACCCGCTGGCCTTGTCACCCCTTACTACCACCCCACCCCCACCATCCTGGTCACCCCCAAGTGGCTCCTATGCCAGCCTGGTCTCCCCAACTGCCTGCTTCCCCCGCCATCCTGGTTGCCCCTCACTGCCTTCCACCCCACAAGCCTGGTCACCCCCACGTGCCCCCACTGTAAACCTGGTTGCCCCACATAGCCTGCTGTTCAGTTCTTTGGTCGTCCCTCACTAACCCCCCTGCCAGACTGGTTGCCCCATGCAAGCCTGCTGCTCAATTGTTTGGTCGCCCCTCACTGACCCCTCTGCTGGCCTGGTTGCCCCACTCAGCCTGCTGCTCAGTTATTTGGTCATCCCTCACTGACCCCCATGCCAGTCCAGGCACCCCACACAGGCTGATGCTCGGTTGTTTGGTCATCCCTCACTAACCCTTCTGCCAGCCCGGTCGCCCCATGCAGCCTGGTGCTCAGTTGGTTGGTAGTCCCTCAATAACCCCCCTGCTGGTCTAGTCGCCCCATGTAGCCTGTTTGGTCATCCTTTCAGTTTTGATGGTCACTTTGGCTTTTATATATATACTAGTGGCCCCGTGCATGAAATTTGTGCATAGGGGTTGGTTCCCTCAGCCAGCCTGCACCTTTTATTTCAGTCAGTGTATGTTTAATTTCTAGTTGGTCCTTTTTCATATCTTCAAGGGTCTCATTATATTTTCGGCCTTTTCTAGGATACTCTTGAAAAGCCTTATAACTGTGGTTTTCAATTCTATATCCAGTTGTTTGTTTTCCTCCATTTCTTTCGTTTGTGATCTGTTTCTTTGTCGCCGCATTTTCACTGCTTCCCTGAGTTGGTAGGTAGCTTTGTGTGCTAAGTTTCCTATATGGCCCAGTGGGTCGGTCTCCCAGTTACCTGAGGTGGACACTCTTGGTTCACCCTTTTGTAGACTGTGTGTACAGCCTTGTTGTAGTTAAGTCTTGATTGTTGTTGGTATCACTGGGAGGAATTGACCTCCAGGCCAGTTGGCTGTGAGGATCAGCTGTGTCTACGCTGGGAGAAGTTTGGTGCTGGAGACAGCCTTATAGGATTAGACTTGCCAAATTGCAAAAGCCTCTGTGTTCAGCTTGGATGGGGTGGAGTCTCAGGGTGGAGCAGACAGTCTTGGCTTCCCATCAGCCCTGCCCTTGTGCGTGCACAGCCTTCCCCGGCTCCTGAGCTTCCGCCTGAGAGTCCAGATTCCCCCCACAAGAGCGTGGGTCCCCAGGGGCTCACCTGGAACTGGGGTTCAGTGCAGTCAGAGCTGGGGTTCAGTGCAGTCAGAACTGCGGCCCAGTGCAGTCAGGAACCTCTGAGTCCCTTCTGCTAGGGAAAGCCCTTGGCAACCTCTGCAGTCTTTGTGCACACTTGCGCTCCGCATGCACACGCTTCCAGACCCCTGCCCACCAGGCTCCCTTGGGTCTCCGAGTCTCAGAGTGCCTTTCTCTCTACCTGACAGTCCAGACTTCCCCTGTATGAGCCTGGGTCCACAGGGTTTCGCCCAGAACTGGGGTTCAGTGCAGTCAGAACTGGGGTTCAGTGCAGTCAGGTGCCTCCTTCCCCCTCCCACCAGAGAAAGTCAGCAGGCTCTCAGCCACCCTTCCTGTCTGTGCGCACAAAGACCCTTTGCCATACCTCAACCCTTTGCTGTTCCTCCAGTTCTCCGTGAGCTTTTCTCTTTCCTTCTAGTTGTAGAATTTCCACTCAGCCAGCTTTGCTGTGGTTCTGGATGGTGTCCGCTCTGTCTTTTAGTTGTAGTTTTGAAATTGTTGTGCGAGGCAGCAGTTTAGGTGCTTACCTATGCTGCCATCTTGGTTTCTCCTCTCAAATTCAAATAATTGAATCAATATCCCCTCCCCTAGGAATTTACCTTTAGGCCACTTCACAATGGACATTCCTCTTGCTTAGACCACATTCCACTTGCTAAGACCACTATCTTTCCCCTCTGGAGTTTCCCAGAATCTGGACCTGCACAGAGAAATCTTTGCCCAAAAACCCCCTCTTAGAGTCCTTTAAAAACCTCTGACTCCCTCTCTTTGGGTGCTGGCACCATTTTGGGGTTCAGCCCATCTGGTATCCAGATGACCTAATAAATTTATAATTCTTTACCCCATTTGGCCTCATGCATTCCTCCTTCAGTGACCCTAACTCATACATAAACTTAAAAATAAAGAAAATACAAGATTTATACCTTTTTTAACGTTATAAACCTTTAAAATGTTGGTTCCATATTTTTTTTCTTGACGAAGCTGTAAATTGGCAGGAAAGCAAAAGGATGTTAGTTATCAGTTTAATTAATGACTTTGATTACTAGGTTTCAAGATATAATGCACCAAAATTACTATTAAGCAACTATACATATTTAAAAGTTCTGGTAATATTCCTAGTTGATATGATTAACTGATTTAATAGTTGTTGTGTAAAATAACTCTATGTCTTCTCTTTGCTTTTACCACCATATAAAAATAATGTTGGCATAATAATTATTATATTTTCATCAGCATGTGAGAGTCTGTTTATATTCTCGTTTTATTATCTTATGAATACCTTAGTTATTTTGAATACTCCTATTTTTCCTGTGTTTTTTTTTTTTTCTTCAGGTCAGATTAACTATCATTGTATTAAGATTACACATTATGTGTTTAATGAAATCAAATTATCATAATTAATGTCTTTATAAAAGGATCACATTCTTAAAATGCTACAGCCATAAGAACTAAATTTTTTAATGCAATTTCAGATTCTTAGTTAACTTTAAGAGCTTAGACTAATATTACTTTGAGGGGAGCTAATCCTATATAATAAAGAGGTAGTATGCAAATTAACCCTCATGCCCTCACAAGATGGCTGCCTACCACCAGGCCAGAGGGGGGTTAGTGAGGGATGACCAAATGACTGAACAGCAGGCTGCGTGGGGCGACCAGGCTGGCAATGAGGGGGGTGGGGAGCATGAGGAGTGACCAGGCCAGCAGCGGGAGTAGTTGGGGGTGACCAGACCAGCGGGGGGGGGGGGGGCAGTAAGAGGCAACCAGGCCAGCGGGGGGGGGGGGAACAGTTGGGGGTGATTAGGCTGGCGGGGGAGGGCAGTGAGGGGCAACTAGGCTGGCAGGGAGGGGGCAGTTGGGGGTGACCTGGTCAGCAGTGGGGGGCAGTTAGGGGCGACCAGGCAGGCAGGCAGATGAATGATTAAGAGCCAGTGGTCCAGGATTGTGAGAGGGATACCCAAGGGGTCCCAGATTGTGCAGGCTGGGCTAAGGGGAGCCCCTCTGCCATGTATGAATTTCGTGCACTGGGCCTCTAGTTAATAAATAATCTTTGGATATCTAGACAATTTCAAATTAAGAACAAAGATACAAAAGACTGAGTCAGTACACATAGTTTTATTTTTATTTTATTTTTAAATATATTTTATTGATTTTTTACAGAGAGGAAGGGAGAGGGATAGAGAGTTAGAAACATCAATGAGAGAGAAACATTGATCAGCTGCCTCCTGCACATCTCCTACTGGGGATGTGCCTGCAACCAAGGTACATGCCCTTGACTGGAATTGAACCTGGGATCCTTCAGGCCACAGGCTGATGCTCTATCCACTGAGCCAAAGCAGTTAGGGCAACATAGTTTTAATTTATGCTTGTTGATTAAACTTACATATTGTAGAATGGTGATAAATTAATAAGATAAAGCATATACAACTGCCATTGGATGATGTTAGTACACATGTCCTTTTTTCCACCTTATAATTTTAAAAGTGATTTGTAAAGTATACTCGTGGGCAGGTACACTTGGCATTTCTATGTTTTCTACTTCTTCCATTAAACAGAAGTTGGTTATATTGGTTAATGGCTATAGTTAGTAGAAATGATTGAGACTATACTGTGTACAATATTTGCAGAGAAATACGAATATGTATATAAAGGATAAAGGATTATTTGATCTCCTTGTTTTTCAAGGGGATTGCTATTGTTTATGAAGGGAATTTGAAATAGCCATGTAAGCCAAACATATGGAGGAAATAACATGTATTCAAGATAATTAACAAAAATTCAGTGAGCAAGGATAGAGTGGATAGAGTATGAACCATGACTGATCTCTCTCTTTTTCTTTTGTTTGTTAATCCTCATCCAAGGATATCTTTTCCACTTTTTTTTTTTTTAGGAGAGAGTGGAAGGGAGGTAAGGAGGAGGAGGAGAGACAGAGAGAAGCACAGAGAGAGACAGACAGAGAGAGAAACATGGATGTGAGAGAAACCCATCAATTGGTTGCCTCCTATATGCACCCCCACCATGGTTGGGGATTGAACCTGCAACTCAGGTATGTGCCCTTGACCAGGAATCAACCCTGGACCCTTCGGTGTGCAGGCTTTAACCATAGCCACACCTGTCCAGGCTGATCTCTTCTTAGCATCTAACTCCACTCCAGACTTCTGCACTAGAACACAGGGCTCCCTCAACCCCAGATTCCAGTCAGACCTTCATCCTGGTTGATATAAAAATTACTTTTAGTAATGCTATTGAATTCTATCAAAATTCTCTAAGAAGCAGAGGCACAAAAACTTAGATATATGTTCCTACAGATATTTTCCACCTTCTTAAAATTCACCACTGCTACCACCATGAAATGAACCAGAAAGTAAAAATCCTCTGTTCTGTACATATAAATTGTCACATGTTCAAATATACGTTATCTACTTTGGAAGCTTCTTTCAAGCACCCCAATGCTGCCTTTCAAATGTCAGCCCTTAAATTTGTTAGCACTTTGAACTTCATTCACTGAGCTGAGTCGTGCCCCATGGCAAAGCTTGTGTTGTTTTCCTAAGCCACCCAGTTTGTGATAGCTTGCTGTGGCACCTAGGAAGACACCAGCCTTCAACCACAGATGAATGGACAAAAACAACCTGGTATATGCATACACTGAAATTTTATTCAGTCCTAAAAAAGAATGAAGGTACAGTAATCTCTCCTTATTCATAGTTTCAATTTCTGTGTTTCAGTAACCTGAGGTTAACTGTGGTCCACAAATATTAAATGATAATTTCCAGAAATAAGCAACTCATACATTTTAAATTGTGTGCTATTCTTGAGTAGCATGAGGAAATCTTGCAATGTCTAGTTCCGCCCTTCCCAGGACATGAGTTATCCCTTTATCCAGTGTATCCACACTGTATACATGCTGCTTGCCCATAGTCACTTAGTATTTGTCAAGGTTATCAAATCAACAGTCACAGTATCACAGGGCTGGTGATCATGTAACCAATATTGTACTTAATGCCATTTATATAATTTTTATTACATTGTCTGATCATAATTGTTCAATTTTATTATTAGCTATTGTTAATTTTTTACTGTATCTAATGTAGAAATTAAACTTTAACGTAGGGATGTATGTATGGAAAAAAAAAAACATAGTATATGTAAGGCTTGGTGCTTTATGCATTTTCAGCCATCCACTGGGGGTCTTGAAATATATCCTCTCTGGTTAAGGGGGGACTACTCTCTATATAGTATCACTAGCATAAACCTTGAAAATATTATGCTGGATTAAAGAAGCCAGTCACAAAGACCACATGTTATATAATTCAATTCATATGAAAATCAAGAATAGATCATCTACACAGGCAGAAAGTAGATTAATTGTTGCTTAGGGTAGGGAATGAGGTGGCAGCATAGGGGAGTAATACCTAGAGGTATGACTTTTACTTTTGACGTGATAAAAATGTCCTAAAGTTGACTATGGTGATGGTTGTACCTATTTATGAATATATCAAAGACCATTTAATTGTACTTTTTAAATGAGTGAATTTTATATATTTGAATTATATCTTTGTAAAAGACAAAAAACACAACGATAACAACAACAAAAAAACAACAACACAACAACCCACAACCCAACCCCATAATAAAGAAAATGTCCTCCCTAACTCATATGTCCTTTTTGGCTCTTCCTAGCATTGACAGTATAAAGACAGTTCATTCACCTAGTTTTTGAGAAGAATTGCTCCAGTAAAACAAATTACTTCCAAAAAATAAACGAAATATCAACTCTCTCAAACCTGTTTCCTACTACCTGGTGTCGCCCCAAACCAATCAGGCATCTCTTTTTCCATTATAGCCTTCAACACTACATTCTGGGCTTCCATCAGAGCTCTGACCACTCTGGGTTCTCATTGTCCATAGATGGGTCAGTTTCCTTTACTGGACTGTGAGCCCCATGTGGCCAGTGAATGAGTCTATCTGGTCACTGTTACATCATCAGGTTGTTCGCAGGCCCTCACTTAGACCTTCTAGCCCTCAGAATTTCTAGGACCTTTGTAATGGGCTTTTATCAATGAAAGTGAAGGCTCTTTTGAGGGTCTAGCGCTCCTCCATGCTTTACCTAGAGAGAAAGGTCAGCAGTTACCTCTCCTGTTTTCTGTTTGACTTGTACATAAGATACTGTGAGGAAGGTTTTCACAGCTAAAAGTAGTTGATGACCACTGGACTTGTTGACTCTGAGGAAGAAGATACCTACCAAGAAAGGTTTTGGTGGCTAACTGGGCTCAAATTTACAAACAGAGCCTAGCAGCCATTGCTAACCAGGAGCCTTTCATACACGCTGCACGGAATTCAGCGTGTTCCTGCCCTCTCTTTCAATACGGGTTAAGGAATTGCTGGAACTGTATTTCAACCAATAGGACTAAGACTTTCCCCATCCAGTTGGTACTATACACCTATATCCCATTAGCATCTTCACTGACCAATCAGAGCAGCCCCACTTTGGCCAATCAGGACAGTGCTTTTTGGTTCAAACTGAGAATTTGGAGTCCTCATTTACATAAGGGCAAACCAATCAAGGACTAGAAGCAGGGACTTCTGTCTATATGTAAGTTCCCTGTGGCTTGGAAAGCACACCTTCCCTTTCCACAGAAGACTGTAGCCTGCATTTTCCTGGTTGGAGCTGAGATACTGAGAATTTCCTGCCAGAATAGAGCAGTGCAGAAAGGAGCAGGCGGAGCAGAGCTGGAGCAGACAGAAGTGGAGCAAAGCAGTCTAGTCAGAGCAGGGCCTCTCCCTAGGGTCCCCTCGCCTGAAGACTGCCTCACCTGAGAGCAGACTCCCAGACATGTTCCAGAGCCATGCTGTCTCATAATTGAGCTGCTCCACAGCCATGCTGTATCACAATTGAGCTGTTTGCACCAAATAAAGTTTTCTTCTCCACTGCACTCCAAATTGGGGATTTCTATAGTCATTGAATTGGTGCCAACACACATTGATTGACACACTGTAGCCTTATAAGGGTATTTGCAGCACTGAAATGTAATGCTTTTGGAAGGGGCACTACGGCTTTAATGATGTGTATTTGTATGTTTGTCAGTGGCAAGCACAGAGATGTGCCACTCAGATCTCCCTTCAGTAAAGAGCTTGCCATTCAGCTGCAAGGAGTGCAGTGAGCTGACAGCCTCCAGTTGCAGCACCTTCAGGACCCACTTCAGCGTGGTGCAAAACCCATACTCTTCCAAGGAAGCCCCAGCCAGCTACTGAGAACAGCTGGGGTCCAGGGCCTGACTACTCCTTAGCCAACATGAGACATCCTCACAGCGATCTTCACTTCAGAGATACCATTGGGTAAACTGCAGCTCTGCATGGTGATCTGAGTATCTCCATGGCCAGTTTTCCTTCTTCTCTTCTTTCCTTTTTTGGGTGTCAGCTATGCTACTTGGTCTGAAGATTTTTCCTGACCCATTCTACTTCTTTCCTCTTTTGTATTTAACACACATTACCCGCCCCCCCCCCAACAAAATTATGTACTCCTAACTCCATCTAAGCCTCTACCTCCAAAGGGACCCAATTCACATAATGAGCAGCAGGGCATTTGCTATTTATTACATTCTCAGTCTCAAAACTCTTCCAATTTTGGAAAATCCCCTATTGTGTGACTTCATTAGTAGAAAGTCTTTGCCTCCCACCACAGAAGTTGAAAGGGCCATTGAATCTTTGGGATCATTCAGTTTTCACTACCAGCCTTATCCGGTTTGGCTCAATGGATAGTGCATTGGCCTGCGGACTGAAGAGTCCCGGGTTCGATTCTGGTCAAGGGCATATGCCTGGGTTGTGGGCTCCATCTCCAATAGGGGTTGTGCAGGAGGCAGCCAATCAATGATCTCTCTCATCATTGATGTTTCAATTTCTCTCTCCCTTCCTCTCTCTGAAATCAATAAAAATATATTAAAATTATTTTTCACCAGCATACCCTGAAACCTAAGGCTTTAATATCTGACAATGGCTTGGCCAATTGCATAATCCTTCCTGGAATTATGAATATTGTTTAAGGAAGTGACAACAAAAACACAAGTACAATCAGGAAGCTGTCCACAGCGGTGGCAATGGTTCAAGAGTCTTATGGCGGGTGGGATGAGGGCATGCGACAGGGGCTAGGGGAGGCTGGGGGAAGGTCAATGGGGGGGGAAAAAGAGATATATGTACTAATATATGTAATACTTTAAACAATGATTAAAAAAAAAGTCTTATGGCAATGGTATTCTGGGCCCCCAGTGTGTGTGTGTGTGTGTGTGTGTGTCTGTGTGTAGGGTGGCAATGGAAGAAGCAGCAGCCCTTGGCTGATGGTTCTGGCTATTACCTTGATTATTTTGGCTGACATCCTCCTGGTGCTGCCTTTTTTTCCCCCCTATTCATATTTGTAGTCTGACTTCCCATTGATTTTATGAGCTAGCCATTCTCTTTCCAATAACCAGCAGCCTTTACTGCTTAAAATAACCAAAGCTATTTTGATTAAAAACAATGGCGTATCCTCCTAATTGATCCTTTCTTTTGTCCTACCATTTCCTTCAGTGTTTTCATTATAACAGCTAAAAGTGAGCCCGCCCTCCCTCCTTCCTTCCTTCCTTCCTTCCTTCCTTCCTTCCTTCCTTCCTTCCTTCCTTCCTTCCTTCCTTCCTTCCTTTGTAAAAGTGAGACATTTAAAACATTTCAATAAATGTCACCTAAGCTCCCCCGCCAAACAAAAACACACCCCATCTCACTCAAGTCCCCATTCAATCTGGCACTTTAACCCTCTACCCTCATCTCCTTTATTCCTACAAACTCTCTTACTCCTCCACTCCAGCCACACATGTCTCTTCCTGGATTCACGCGCGCGCGCGCACACACACATTCTTCTGTCTCAGACTCTGTTCTTTTTAATTGTTTTTTTTCCAGGAACACTCACTTCCACATATCTGTATGGCTTGCTCATCATTGTCTTATGAAACCACCCATGACCACCCATTTAAAATTCCAATCCTGGAATCCTCTATCTCACTTCCCTAGTTTGCTTTTCTAACATATTATTCATTTATTTACTATGTTTATTTTCAATTATCTACCTTATCAATTAGAATGTAAGCTTCATGAGGGAAGAATCATGTCCATTTTGTTCACTGATAAGTCCCAAATACTTGAAGAGTATGCAGGCCCACCTGAATATTCAATAAATATTGATTGAATAACATGAATGATAAGGGAAAGCTTTCATCGCTGATCAAGTTGGTGGAGTTTAGAAATGAAATAACAGAGCCATGGCCATTTAACTATTTTTAAAAATGGATTGGAGAGTATTGGAATTGGAAGTTATAATAACACTCAGAGAAGCAGGTATAGAAAGAAGAGAGGATGGGGAGGAAAAGGTAATGAGCCAGCAAGAAGGTTGAGGCTGGGTTATTACAAGGCTGGCTCAACCTGTGGGAAATCTTTCGTGGTGGACTAGAAGAAAAGATACATTTTAAGTGTTTGCAGTGGCCTATTGATGTCACACACACAATACACAATAAACATGCCACACACAACAGTACTAAACTCCTTGATGCCTTTTTTATGGGGGTGGGAGGGGTATAAGATTCAAGAAAAATGGATGTGTCCCACGTTTTGGTCAAGAACACCATAAAGACATGGAATATACAATAAGAATTTGATACAGACACAAATCTAGCCAGAGGTGAAGAAACAATCTGCAGGCTTTTGCTGAAATTTCAGACAGGGCATGGTTTTTCCACTGGTGTAGAAGATATGCTACCAATTCACACTGCATGTTATCAGGTGACCCTCGCTGACCTGTGACCTGTAGTAATAGCGCCTTTTCTTAGGGTTGTTGACAGAATTTTGGGATATGGGGGTGGGTGCCCTTGTATACTTGGGCAGAGCTCTGTTTTCCAATGGTTCCTTCCATACTCAATAGGGGGGCAGTCAGCGGGCCACCAGGCAGACCTCATAGGTTGGGGGAATGTTGCCAAAGCCTGAGATCTTGTGTGTGATATCAATGTCAGCAGGTGGCACCAGCGGGCGTAGGGAGAAGTTCTGAAGGACGGAGGTCAAGTAGAGGAAGAGTTCCATTCGTGCCATGGCCTCGCCCAGGCAGATGCGCTTTCCTGTGAGCACATTGGAGGAAGGGAAGGTCAGTCACACTTGTACTGGGATAGTGGAGTCATGGGGAGCCTTCTGACCTCACCACTCACTTGAGTCTCAGCTACTTCCTCAGCATCTCTGGGGTCATAACAACACTCACTTCATAGGGTTATTATAAAGACTCAGCGAGTTTCTAGTTCAGTGCTCAGCTAGGATCTGTCACTCAATATGTGGCAGCTACTTCTCTGATGGCTTAGATTCCATCATAATCCAAGATGGAATGGTTGTAAAGGAACTTTGAATATGAAGATCTGTGCATTTCAATCTCTTAAATGTTTATCAGAAGCCTAATTGGTGCTAGATAGTGGTGAGGGGGAAAAACAAAAGCACACACGAATAGTGTGATTCACCCTTCCAACGGTTTGGATAGATTAATCTCCATTTTATAGGCAGGAAGCTGAAGTAACTCCTCCATGGGCCCCACCATTTGTAAGTGGTGGAGTAGCATCCTGTTTCCTAACCATGGTCACTTTTGTACTACAATGGTGTATGTGACTAATTCACACTGCATATTTCAGACAGAGACCATATAACTGAAAAAAACCTAAAATGTTTCTGTTTGGTCCTTAGCAGAAAAAGTTTGCTGACTCCTGTACATATAGTGCTATTACTTTTCTACATATAAGAGTCAATGATTCTAATATTCTGAGATTCAGGGATTCCAGGATTCTTTGACATAGCACCCAATTTCCCTTTCAGATATGAACCAAATATGGACCGATGGTTGGGAGACATATCAAGCATGCCCCTCGGGGAATTCAGACCACAGAAACCTACCAGAAGAAAAAGGCACAAAGGCTTCATTCTTCTTGAAGTGGCCCTGCTCATCCAAGAAATGTTGGGGATAGAAGGCATCTGGGTAGCGGAAGTATTTGGGGTCTTTGAGGACGGAACCAAGCAGGGGAAACACGTCAGTGCCCTGGGGTGAAAATAGGAGCAGTGAAGAGAAATCAATGTTGGAGTATGGGTTAAGGAACCAGGAGGAGAGAGGGGTATAGAGGAGTATAGTGGAGGGAGAAGAGGTGCCAATGAGGGTGCTCTCCACCTTGGGCAGAAGGTAGCCTCGGAAATGAGTGTCCCGAATGACATTATGTGGAACACCCATGGGCACAATATCTGTCAGTCTCTGTATCTCATGGATCACAGCATCTGTGTAGGGCATCTTGACTCGGTCTTCTACACTTGGCATTCGATGTGGTCCAATGACCTGGTCAATCTCTTCATGGATCTTTGCTGAAAGAGGCCAAAAAACATAACAAAGGACACAGGATATATTTCTAGGGGCCAGGTTTGTGCCATGGATTTGTATCTTTTTTTGTGTTTTTTGTTAATTTTCACCCAAGGATATTTTTCCCATTGATTTTCAGAGAGAGTGAAAGGGAGGAGGGGCGCGGGGAGAGAAAGAGATAGAGTAGAGATAGATAAATATATATATAGAGAGAGGCAAGGGCTGGGCATGAAACCTACAGCCCAGGTACGTGCCCTTGACTGAGATTAAACCCACCACCCTTTGGTGTACTGGCTGACGCTCTAACCACTGAGAACACTGGCCATGGTCATGGGTTTGTATCTTCAGTACCTGTGGACCCTGAGGGAGTAGGCCACGTGTGTTTGGATTGCCTTTTTATTCACAACACCTGACACATTAGTGGGGTTAGTAAATACTCATCAGATTACTGAGAGGCACATAGCCTGGAGCCTTGAATGCCATTGTGACATTTGGTCTTCATCTTGAAAAAAATCAAGGAGCCATGGAAGGCTGATGAACAGGGCAGAGTCCTGGTCCCAGCTGGGCTTTCATACCCACAGTTTTGACAGGATGGGGAAGAGCACAATAAATAAGTAGGTCAGGATTGAAGCAAATGACAGTTATTATGTGACAGTGATTAAGAAGACTCTTGGTGCAGTCGTCGATGAGTAACATTGGGACAAATGACTTCACCTTCTGAGACTATCTTTCTTCATCTTCAGAATAGTTGTGACAAGCTCTGAGAATTTAAAATTTACATAAAATCCATTATGTAAGTAATTATGACCGTTCCTAGTACATAAAAAGTGTCCATTACATATGTGAATTCTTAGATTAGTAAGAGACAATTTAGACAATGGAGGAGACACTAAAAGAGTTTGAGTGGAAACAAGTTAGTCTTTCCCTTCATCTGTAGTAGAAAAAATTGTCTTGTTTTTAATTGCATTAGAAGAAAGAGGGGCCAATATTGCGGATTTTTCTTAAGCAAGTAATGAGCTCCTCATTGCTGGAGTTACTTAACCAGACAAGATTCCAATTGATTGGGGATGGATTCTAGTTTATTCTGGCACTATAGTTAGCTAAATAACAGTCATCAAAGACATTCACCTCCTAATTCCTGTGAATATGACCTTGTTTGACAAATAGCGCTCTATAGAAATAATTAAACTAAGGATGTTGAGATGGGGAGATTATCCAGAATTATCAAGGTCAGCTCTAAATATAATCAGAAGTGTCTGTTTAAGAAGGAAGCAGTAAGGTCAGAGTCAGAGAAGAAGCTGTGACAACATAATCAAGAGGGATTTGAAGATTTTTGCTGCTGGCTTTGAAGAGAAAGGGAAGATCATGAGCTCAGGAATGCAAGGAATATAGCTCTAGAACCTGGAAATGGCAAGAATCATGTTCTACCTTGGTTCAGCCCAGCGAAAGCCTATTGAGTTTATGAACTCAGGAACTATATAATAGATTTATGTTGTTTTAAGCTACTACGTTTCTGGCAGTTGATGACAGTAGCTATGGAAAACAACCCAGGCACCAAGTAGAAGACCAATTTAAATGGTCTTCCAAGATATAAATCCCAAGATTCTATATCCTGAGATTCTAAAGTGTGAAGAATCTAAGGCTGAGTTCCAAAATGGCGGTGGATTAAGTGGAAGCTACACGGACACTCTCCCAGGACCAAACTGGAATTTCAACTAAAATACAGAAAAGCCATCCTGAATTATCAACTGAAGACTAGCTGGAGGGAACCCTGATAACCAAGGGTAGAAAGTGGAGACCCATAGAGACTGGTAGGACGCGTGAAGGCACAAGAGGCCTGGCTGGACTTCCACAGACAGCAGCTGATGTTCTCAGCTGTGGGGGATTCCCACTGAGAACTCTGGGGTCTAATCACCAAGCTGGGCTTGCCAGCCTAGAGCAACAGAACTGAGAAAGGTTTCTACAAAACATCTGGTGATGAAAAGCAGCAGGGTTGCTGTCTGTCAGGGAGAGATGGCTGGAAATGCAGGCACCCTCTTAAAGAGCCAATGCACAGAATTTCATGTGCAACCACTAACCTTGGACTCTGGCAGAGGGAGGGCAGAGTGAACTAGAGCTGTGTGAGGAAAAGCCAGGGTTGGAGGCTTTGGGGTTAGAGCTTGGAAGGCAGCTGCCCTAGTTTCCTGTACTGAGTTACTCCCTCATACTGCTGAGGACATCTTTCTCAGGGAGACCTTTATCATTCAGGCAGCCTGGGGGAAAGGGGGGGTGTAAGACAATGAAACAATTGCCCCACTCTGTTGGAAAACCTCTTGCCTCACCCGCTGGAGTTTAAGCCTTGTTGTGGTCTATAGCCTGAGGCTAATTAAGACTGAGAATAACAATCAGACTGCAGGTAGAGGTGGATCACTGGAGACTATGAGTCTGCCTGATCTCCTTCTGGACCCGGGGCTAGGAAAATCAGAAGTATCACCTGATCTCATATTTTGAATCCAAGGAACAAAATAAACTGATGAACAAAATAGATCCAGAGACATAGAAGCATGGAATCTCAGAGGGAGGCGAGGGTGGGTGGGGAGGAAGAGATTAACCAAGGAACTTGTATGCATACATGCATAACCTATGGACACAGACATAACCCACGGACACAGACTGGGACCAGGTGTTGGCTAGAAAGGGCCAATAGGGAAAAGAGGGGACATATATAATACTTTCAACAGTAAAGATTTAAAAAATAAAATGAAATTAAAATGCTACATTAATAAAAAGAGTCTAAGGCTATAGGGTTCTAAGGTTTCAAAGTTATGTCTTCTTTCCTGGTAGGAGTGGGAGTCACCAGGTGAGCAGCTCATGTGGACACTCACCTTCCACTTCAGGATGCTTCATTAGCAGCAGAAATCCATAGCGTAGTGTAGAGCTCACAGTTTCTGTGCCAGCAAAGAAGAGGTTGAGAGTGGTGAGGACTAAGTTCTTGAGGTTGAATTCTGTGTGTGGATTATTTTTGTCCTGAAAATGAAATAGATAAGAAATAGAATCCACCATTTTCTGTCTTTATCTTCTTATTTTTCCCTTTGTGAATGGTAAGCCTTTGTGAAAGCACAATAGATAGGAAAACCAAGTGGGTATCTGGGAGAGGAAATAGCCAGAGCAAAGGTTGTGAGGCAGGAATATTCCTGGTGTGTTTGAGAACAGCAAGAAGGAGGCCAGTATGGTTGGAATGAAGTGAACAATGAGGAAAGTGGGAAGAGAAGAAACTAGAGATTGCCATGTTAGAGTTGAATGGTCTATGACATTAGGGTATAAAATTTTTAACTTCCAAGTGCTGCTGTTTTATATTAAAATATCCAGTTCTATAAATCTATGATACAGAAGTATTAAGTTTCTAATTTCTATATCTCTATGACTTTTAAGTTTGAAATTTAAAATCTTAAGTTTAAAAACTTTATATGTCTAAGGGTCTCAAATTTTAAGACTCAAAAGATTCATCCTGGTTTTCTTTTCTTTTTGTTTTAAATTCTTTTTGTTGTTGTTGTTAATCCTCACCCAAGGATATTTTCCCATTAATTTTTTAGAGAGAGTGAAAGAAAGACAGAGAGAAACATCGGTGTGAGAGAAACATACCGATTGGTTGTCTCCTGAATGAGCCCTGACCAGGGCCCATGCTGGGGAGGAGCCTGCAATCAAGTACTTGCCCTTGACCCTTTGATCTGCAGGCCAACACTCTGTCTACTGAGCTAAACTGGCTAGGGCTGGTTTTAAGTTCTTTATTGTTTAAAGTATTACATATGTCTCCTTTTTCCCCTTTTACCTCTCCCTGGCCATTTCCACCTCCCAGCATATGCCCTTCCTCTGTACTTTCTGTGACCATGGGTTATGCTTATATGCATGCATACAAGTCCTTTGGTTGATCTCTTACCCTTCCCCCCTCCCCTGCCTTCCCTCTGAGGTTAGATGGTCTGTTCGATGCTTCTATGTCTCTGAATCTATTTCTGTTCATCAATTTATGTTGTTCATTATATTCCATAAATGAATGAGATCATGTGATATTTATCTTTCTCTGACTGGTTTATCTCACTTAGCATAATGCTTTCCAGGTCCATCCATGCTGTTGCAAATGGTAAGAGTTCTTTCTTTTTTTACAGCAGCATAGTATTCCATTGTGTAGAGGTACCACAGTTTTTTAATCCACTCATATGCAGATGGCACTTAGGCTGTTTACAAATCTTAGCTATTGCAAATTGTGCTGCTATGAACATACGGGTGCATATATCCTTTCTGATTGGTGTTTCTGTTTTCTCATCCTACTTTCTACAGCTGTAAGTCTCTGGCCCTTATAATCATACATGATTAGAAACTTGTAGTTTTAAGTTTCCATGTTCTTAAAATTTTTAGATTCAACATTTACTTTAAAAAATGTAAGAGTTTATGCTTTTACGGTCTTTAGATCTCATTTATAAGTAAAATTACATCATGTGAAAAAATGCTGGCTAATTTTTTGGTCTCTACCATGTCTACAGATGACTTTCAAGTTGTAGGTACTAGGGATTGAAGAGATGAGAGGAAAGGATTGGGGGAAGAGGATGAGTTACCTGGTGCATCTTGATGAGAAAACAGTCAATGAAGTCTCGAGGGTTCTGTGGATCAAGGGATTCCTCATTGATCTTGACTCTAGAGGCAATGAAGTCCTTGAGCTCCTCTACCAAGTAATAGATGCGATTGTGTCTTCCTGGCAAATATTGCATGATTGCAGAATACATGTCATATAGCTGTGGGGAACAGGCAAAGGTGGTTTGTCAGCAATGGCACCCAAGGCCATTCTGGGCTGAATCTCCAGTTAGTTAGCTGGACTCATCATTCAGGGTCTGAGAACTAGGTGTGTCCACTTGCTTTTTGGAGATTCAGGGCATATTGATACTTGCCTCTTGGGGTTGTGGGGAGTATTATGCAAGATAGCAAGTTATTAATTATTTGTGATTGGGGGTGGGCCTAGAGGTGGCTGGTGGGAACCTGTGCCCAGGGTGTGCTCATCTCAATGAAACTCCCATTGATCATCTGCAGCAGCTTCAGGAACGTCTTGTCCTCATAGTCGAAGCGGCTCCCAAAGACAACAGAACTGATGACGTTGGAGACAGTGCGGCTCAGGAAGAAAGTGGGTTCGGTGGGAGCACCTGGGTGATGAAAATTATCTATGTTGGAGGCAATAATCAGGAGACTGGGTTGTGCAATCATTTAGTCATGAATATAAGTCCTAGCTCCACTGCCTAATAGCATGTGTTAGTTATTTCATATTTATATTTTGAGTCAATTCCCAATATGCAAATTGATTTAGTAACCACTTCACTGGTTCATGAGGATTCAGTAAAATTACCCATGTGAAATGCTCAATACAGTCTTTGTCATGTAAATAAACAGTAAAAACATGATGGTGGAGCTTAATCATTACTTTTAGTATTGGTATTTAATTGTGTTTGTGTTGGAGAGTCACAAATTTGGAAAAGGAGTCCTAGAAAGGGATACATTTTTTAAAAAACAATGGCTGGAGTTTGTCTATCTCTATCAATGGTTCCATTTGATTTATTAAGAAAATCCTTCCCTTGGCCTCAGCTGCATTGTCTGTAACACAGGATACTTTTCAGGACAGTGGATTTGGGGGTGAGTTCCCTAGAGCCGTGGTCGGCAAACTGCAGCTCGCGAGCCACATGCAGCTCTTTGGCCCCTTGAGTGTGGCTCTTCCACAAAATACCACGGCTTGGAGTCTATTTTGAAGAAGTGGCGTTAGAAGAAGTTTAAAAAATTTGACTCTCAAAAGAGATTTCAATCGTTGTACTGTTGATGTTTGGCTCTGTTGCCGACCACTGCCCTAGAGTAATGCACATAATCACAAATATACAATTTTGCAAATTATTTCTGGAGATATATAGACATTCAAAGCCTTTAGAGACATCTTGTCCAAAGTTTCTGGACAAGACGTCTCTAAGTCTCCTTAGTGTTAACTTTTTATATAGAACCT
Source organism: Corynorhinus townsendii (assembly GCA_026230045.1). Taxonomy (NCBI): domain Eukaryota; kingdom Metazoa; phylum Chordata; class Mammalia; order Chiroptera; family Vespertilionidae; genus Corynorhinus; species Corynorhinus townsendii. Next base: position 39,981,582 of record JAPDVU010000011.1, read on the forward strand.
GGCTGGAAATGTCAGTGAATTCTGAATTTTCTTCATTCTCTCCCATTCCAGAGCTTTCTGTCACCAAGGCCTATGTGTTCTCTACAACCACCCAGTCACTCTGTAGCTCCCTCCCTCCTTGAGGCCCCATACCCTTTGTCTTCCGTAATTCCTCCAGTAGGAAGCCAGCCTCCTCCTGGATTCGCTCCTCAATGCTGCGCTTTCCCATCCCGAAGTCCCGAAGAATGGTCAGGGAGAAGCGTCTGAGAATTTTCCATCGTTCTCCATTAGCCAGAGCTACACCTGCCGGAATCTCAGTGTCAGGCTGCTGCCTTCCCTCCCCTTCCTGTGTCTAACTCTTTACTAGACTAGGATGTGGACAGATTATGAAAGCTCTAGAATCTGCTTTTAGGGAAACCTTTCCCAACCCCCCAGGCTTGATGGGGAGACTAAGGTTTCCTACATATAGACCCTCAAAAACAGTCTAGCACTGAGGTGGAGGAAGGGAGGAAAGGGAATCAGCCTCTAGTGACTGAGGAGATCAAGGAGAGTTTCCTACAGGATAAAGACTTAGAACTGGATGAATGGGATGGACACAAAGGAATGTGGAGGGAAGTGCAGATAGAATGCCATATAGAGTAGCCTGGAATGAGAAGGATACTTCTGTTTTCTATATACCATTTGGATTCTTTTTTGTTGCTATTGTTGTTAATACTCATCCAAAGATTTTTTTTTTTTTACTGATTTTTAGAAAGAGTGGAAGGAAGGGAGAGAAAGAGAGAGAGAGAGAGATTGATTGGTTGCCTCCTGCACAGAAATTGAACCTGCAAATGAGGTATGTGCCTTTGACTGGAATTGAACCCGAGACCCTTAAATTCTAGGGCTGACACTATCTACTGACCAAACCGGCCAGGGCTCATTTGGATTATTTTTTTTAAAAACCCATATTTTTATTGATTTCAGAGAGGAAAGGAAAGGGAGAGATAGAAACATCAATGATGAGAGAGAATCATTGATTGGCTGCCTCCTACACTATCCTCACTGGGGATTGAGCCCACAACCCAGGCCTGTGATCTGACCAGGAATTGAATTGTGACCTCCTGGTTCATAGGTCGATGCTCAACCACTGAATCAAGCTGGCCAGGCTCCATTTGGATTCTTTAGAAATATATATAAATGTACACAGAAGCTCACACCTGTACATCAATACCTACACAAAAAGAGTTATGTAGTAAAAAATATTTAAAAATTATCAGATGTGAATGGGTTAGTGAGTTAATGTTTGGAAATTTAATGTAACGATTTTGGTGGATTAATGAAAGGAAGAAAGAGTTTATGACAGTAATGACTGATGGATGGATGAAAGACTTAATGGATGAGTGAAGGATTTATGGATGGTTTGAGATGGGTGGATAAATGATTGGAAGGATGTGTGGACAGATGGATTAATCCATGGATGAATGATGGAAGGATTAATGAATGGATGAATGGAATGGTGGATAGATGGGTAAATGGAAAGTTAGTTGGTAGATATATAGGTAAATTAGATAGAAAGATATGTGTATAGAAAGTCTAATTAATGAATGACTTTTTTAGTGTCTAAGTGGATCAATGGAAAATGGATGAATGGAAGGAAAAGTATGGGGATAGATGGATGGATGGATGGAATATAGGAAGAATAGTGTGAGGCTGCTTGGAATGGAAAGGTGTGGGCATTTAGAGATGGATGTGTATGTAACATTAGCAAGGTATCTACCTAAATCGAGGGGCAGAGATCTATGGGTTGGATCTGTGCGTATGTATAGGAAAATAAGAAGTAAAGTTAGCTATGAGGGCTTCAGTGGGTATACAGTGTAAACTAATCAACCAAAAATAAGAACAGAATTAACTCATCAGACACTGTAAAGTCGGATGGTTTAGGTTCAAAATAAAATGGTTCTACTACTTACTGTGTGATATTACCTAACCTTTCTCACCCTCACCTTCCTCATTTGCAATATTAGTAAGACATTACTAGCTTTCTCAAAGGAGTCAATCCAATAATTCATGTAGAGTACTTATCAAAGAATGTGGGATATAGCATGTACATTACAATCATTTTGTTTTCATTGTTAATGTGTTGTTGTTACTTACCATAACCTTGGAAGTTCCGCTCTATTGAAGCCAATTCTCCACGGCCACTGAAATCATCTGCTCGGTCTACCAGGGCCTCCTTCACTGCTTCATGTCCACATAAAATAACTACTGGCCGGGGACCCATGTACACAGTGAAGACTGGGCCATATTTCTCCCTGAGCTGGGAGTGAAGGAAGACATGAGAAGATGGGGCTGATTGGAGCACTAAGTATAGACTAACCAAAGACTTTAGGAGGTGGAGATTTCAAGAGAATACAAATGTGGAATAACAGATAAAGGTCAGTCCTGAGCTTGGAAGAACTATTGAGAAAAGGGCACAGATGTCTTAGCTCTTGTGATCCTGGGCAAGACACCCCAACACCTCCACAAGCCTTAGTTTCCTCATCTGTGAAATGATGGACCTGGATGAGATAAACCCCAAGATCCATGCTTCTCTCTCTGAAATGCTAAATTTCTAGAATCCTAGGATTTCATGACACTTAGTTTCAAAGTTCTAAGATAACTAGACTGCAAGAGTTATTGTGTTTAAGAATACAAGGTACTATGAGTCCAAAGTCCTGAGAATGTAAGTCTTAAGTTCCAGTGTGCTAAGAATCTGTCTTTCCAAGAGTCTGAGATTCTGAAATGTCAGAATTCTGAGGTTCATAAAAATCTATGTTTCCAAGAGTCTGTGTTTTAGAAGTTGAAATGTTATACATGTATTTGTCTATAGAATTAGTTGCTTTCAGCTCTGATAGAGAAGGTAGACAGACTCACCTTCATGAAAGACTGAAAGGTGGCATCCGTACGAATTTGTAACAGGTTCCCCAGGAAGGGTATCGGTGTGGGACCTGGGGGTAGCTTTCCCCCCTTGTTGATCCGCTTCCAGGCAATGAGGATAAGCAGACAAGACAAGCAGAGTGCCAGAAAGATAGTGAAGGCCCCTCCCAGCTCCATGGTGCTAGATCGAGAGGTTGTATCTGGGGCTTCAGGTCCTGCCTAAATACGTTCTGGGAAATCAGCATTACAGAAATCTGAACACCCTGGGATTCAAGTTTTCCGGGTATGGATATCATTAAGGAAGAGATTGCTTTATCTGTGGGTGGGAAGTTATATAACTAATAATCTCCAACATGAATAAAGGTAGATTGAATTCACCCGGGTAAGTCCACTGGGAACATTCCCCTTTCCTCATATTTCCAGTCCCTCAATTCTCCCTCAGATCAACCCCTTGTTCAACATGTCTCAATTGGGTGTGGGAAGTATTGAACACCATTTTTAGGCTACTGCATTTAGGAATCAAACATCTGGGTTCCAATTTCAGCTCCATCTTTTCTTTACTGAGCAAGTGACCTAACCTTTTTGGCCTTAGTTGTCATCATCTGCCAAATAAGGTAACCAAACTGTTTTTAGAAAGTCTTGATAGAGAATAGGAATGAATCTTTTCTCTTTACCAGACCCTAATTAGTCATGTTAAAAGAGAAAATAGAAAAAAGGCAGTGAGATGAAGATTTAGGATAGCATGAGAACTCATTTGAAAGGGTTTTATTCAACGAGTTCTCTTTTTATACTTAGGCGATACTAAATAGTAATAATCAACAATTACTTGTGCTGGTTTATCAGAACTTTGCTGGTGTGTGTGTGGCGCACGCGGGCACACACACACACATTCATTTTCAAAGTCTGAGATGTAGAGACCATCTCTGGAGGAGAAGACCAGTATTGAGTTATGGCCTAGTGATTTTTTTTTTTTTTGGTAATAAACTAAAGAAATGTTTTTCAACACTTTTTGTACCAAATATTTGTAAATCTTTTGTCCTGAAGCAAAATTCCTGAGTATTATATCCTACCTATACATGTTATTAAACAAAACCCCGTGCCCTTCTCATGTGTCTAGAATCTCAGACTCAGAAATTGAATCTCTTAGGGAACTCACAGGTTTTTAAATAAGACTTGGCTAGCTGGGCTGAGGCAGCCTGTGTCCAGAAATGGTGAGAATTCTGGGAAAACTGAATGACTCACAAAGTGCCACCTTCTGGATCTTGGATCTCCTGCTAGGATGTCTTTTGTGGAGTAAAAGTCAGCTCTAGGCTGCCTCTATTGACTCTCCCAGAGGTCACCTCTTTCTTCCATTCTGATCCCCCACCCCCAGCAAACACACTTACAACCCATTCAGAACTAGTCTTTTGCTTATTCATGATGGTTCAGAAAAGGAGAGAGAAAGTATCCCTAGAACAGTTCCTGTCACCATGCCACTCCAGGCGTAAAGCCAGGAGTGTAGACCAAAAATCTCTGGTTTCCCACAGTTTCTGTGAGTCAATGTTATTTAATGCCATAATCTATGTGCCCACTAGGAAGTCTCGCTGGTTCTTATATGTACCCCCAACTTCTTTTCCACACCTCCTCTCATTCTGAGGCTCCAGCTTGGTGTTCCAGCCTAGAACTACATCATGTCAGAGCTCGAAGAGGCCTTAGAAATATTTCTAGCTCAGAGTTTCCTCTTTAATTTCCAATATATAAAGTGCAAAACTGTCATTATCAGGGGCATTTGAGATATTGTCTTGCTTCCCAGCAACTGTCATTAGTTTGGCTCAAATAAAATCTTTCTTTTTAAAAATATTTTTATTGATTTTTAGAGAGAGAGAGAGAGAGAGGAAAGAAGAGGGATAAGAGAAATAGAAACATCAATGAGAGAGGAACATCATCAATCGGCTGCCTCCTGCATGCCCCCTACTGGGATCGAGCTAGCAATCCCAGCATATGTCCTAACCAGGGAATTGAACCACCGACCTCTTGGTTCCTGGGTCGATGCTCACACCGCTGAGCCACACCAGCCAGGCTCAAATAAAATCTTTTAAAAATTCCTTACAGGTTTGGATGTTCTTACATCAAGATCTAGGAACACCCATTATGGGAGTGGTTCCAAGATCAAACTAAACAGCCTCCCCAAGTTAGCATTTTTCTGAGATACCGTGGTTCTCAGAATCTGTTGTTTTGAGGATTCCACAGTTCAATGATTTTAAGTTTCAGAAGTCTATGGGTTCTTCCCCCTGGAAGTGGGGGATTAGCTTTAGAGTGGGGAGCTGTGGAGAGAGGGGCTGGATGACCTTTCACCTCCTCATGGATGTTTTCATCAGGAGCAGGAAGGTAGCCACCATGCTGTTTCTTTCAGTCCCAATCAAAATAAACTTATAGAGTCTTAGAAAATGAATTCTAGAAAGTGAATTTAGCACATGGGTCATTCTTCTACTGGAGAGTAGGAAGGCTAGGGAATGGGACTTCTGAATTTCTTTCCAAAACACAGACCCAATTAAAAAACACACTTACAAAGTTAATACCAAAAACCCCACATGTAAGCATTTTATATTCAAAGTTCAGGAAACCAAAGAGGAAGGCACACTTCCAAGGTCTTTCTATGAAGCCAGCATCACCCTAATCCCAAAACCAGATAAAGACACCACCACTACAGGCCAATATCCTCGATGAACACAGATGCTAAAATCCTCAACAAAATTCTAGCAAATTGGATCCAGCAATACATCAGAAAGATCATACACCATGACCAAGTAGGATTTATTCCAGGGATGCAAGGATGGTATAATATCCACAAATCAATAAATGTGATACATCACATAAACAAACTGAAAGATAAAAATCACGTAATCATATCAACTGATGCAGAAAAAGCATTTGACAAAATCCAACACCCTTTCTTGATAAAAACTCTCAGCAAAGTGGGAATAGAGGGATCATACCTCAACCTAATAAAAGCCCTATATGACAAACCTACAGCCAACATCATACTCAATGCTCATTTTCCCTAAGAACAGGAACAAGACAATGATGCCCACTTCACCACTCTTGTTCGACATAGTACTGGAAGTACTAGCCATAGCGATTAGACAAGAAGAAGAAGAAAAATGCATCCAAATTGGAAAAGAAGAAGTAAAACTGTCCTTATTCACAGATGACATGATACTATACATAGGAAACCCCAAAGACTCCATCAAAAAACTGCTAGACCTAATAAATGAACTTGGCAATGTAGCAGGATACAAAATTAACACCCAGAAATCTATGGCCTTTTTACACACCAGTAATGAACTCACAGAAAGAGAAATGAAAAAACAAAAACAAAAAACAATCCCATTTACCATCGCACCAAAAAAATTAAGATACCTAGGAATAAACTTAACTAAGGACATAAAAGACCTGTACCCAGGAAACTACAGGACATTGAAAAAAGAGATAGAGGAAGACATAAACAAATGGAAGAACATACCACGTTCATGGATTGGTAGAATCAACATCATTAAAATGTCCATACTACCTAAAGCAATCTATAGATTCAATGCAATATCTATTAAAATACCAATGGCATATTTCAAAGATCTAGAACAAACTCTACAAAAATTCATCTGGAATAAAAAAAAAGACCCCAAATAGTCACAGCTATCCTGAGAAAGAAGAACAAAGTTGGAGGGATCACAGTACCAGAAATAAAGCTATATTACCAAGCCACGGTTCTCAAAACTGCCTTGTACTGGCACAAGAACAGACATATAGACCAATGGAACAGAATAGAGAACCCAGAAATTGACCCAAGCCATTATACTCAATTAATACTTGACAAAGGAGGCAAGAACATACAATGGAGTCAAAACAGTCTTTTAATAAATGGTGCTGGGAAATTTGGTCAGATACATGCAAAAAAATGAAACTAGACCACCAACTTACACCATACACAAAAGTAAACTCAAAATGGCTAAAGAACTTGAATGTAAGACGGGAAACCATAAAAATCCTACAAGACTCCATAGGCAGCAAAATTGCAGACATATGTCATAGAATATCTTTACAGATACAGATCCTGGGGCAAGAGAGACTAAGGAGAAAATAAACAAATGGGACTACATCTAAATGAAAAGCTTCTGCACAGCAAAAGAAACCATCAACAAAACAACAAGAAAGCCCACTGCATGGGAGAACATATTTGCCAATGTTATCTCCAATAAGGGTTTAATCTCCAACATTTACAGGGAACTCATACAACTTAACAAAAGGAAGATAAACAATCCAATCAAAAAATGGGCAAAGGATCTAAATAGACACTTTTTGAAAGGGGACATACAGAAAGCCAAGAGACGTATGAAAACATGCTCAAAGTCACTAATCATTGGAGAGATGTAAATCAAAACAACAATGAGGTACCACCTCACACCTGTCAGAATGGCTATCATTAACAAATCAACAAACGACAAGTGCTGGCGAGGATGCGAAGAAAAAGGAACCCTCCTTCACTGTTGGTGGTAATGCAGGCTGGTGCAGCCATTATGGAAAACAGTATGGCGTTTCCTCAAAAATTTAAAAATGGAACTGCCATTTGACCCAGTAATCCCACTTCTAGGAATATATCCCAAGAAAACAGAAACACCAATCAGAAAGGATATATGCATCCCTATGTTCATAGCAGCACAATTCACCATAGCTAAGATTTGGAAACAGCCTAAATACCCAACAGCAGATGAGTGGATTAGAAAACTATGGTACATCTACACAGTGGAATACTATGCTGCTGTAAAAAAGAAGGAATTCTTACCATTTGCAGCAGCATGGATGGAACTAGAGAGCATTATGCTAAGTGAAATAAGCCGGTCAGTGAAAGAAAAATAACACATGATTTCACCCATTTATGGATAATAAAGAACATTATAACCTGATGAACAAAAAATAGATACAGAGGCAGAGAAGCATTGAACAGACTGTCAAATTACAGCAGGAAGGCTAGGGAGGTTTGGGGGGGAGGGGACGAGTAAGAGATCAACCGAAGGACTTGTATGCATGCATATAAGCATAAGCAATGGACACAAGACACTGGGAGGGGGGTGGGATGAGGGTATGTGCTGGCGGTTGGGGGGGGGGGGAGCGGGTAGGGGAGGCTGGGGGAAGGTCAATGGGAGAAATAAATTAAAAATAAATAAAACAGAGTAAGAAAAAAGATCATATATCATGACCAAGTTGGATTTATTCCTGGGATGCAAGGTTGGTACAATACCTGTAAATCAATTAATATGACACACTATATAAACAAAATCAAAGATAAAAAATCATATGAACATATCAATAGATGCAGAAAAAGCTCTTGACAAAATCCAGCACCCATTTCTGATAAAAAACAACAACAACACACACACCTCTCAGCAAAGTGGGGATAGAGGGAACATATCTCAACATAATAAAGGTCATATATGACAAATCCACAGCTAACATCATTCTCTTTTTTAAAAAAATATATTTTATTGATTTTTTTTTCAGAGAGGAAGGGAGAGGGATAGAGAGTCAGAAACACTGATGAGAGAGAAACATCAATCAGCTGCCTCCTACACTCCCCCCACTGGGGATGTGCCCGCAACCAAGGTACATGCATCTGACAGGAATCAAACTGGGGATCCTTCAGTCTGCAGGCCAACCCTCTATCCACTGAGCCAAACCAGCTAGGGCTAACATCATTCTCAATGGGGAACAACTAAAAGCATTTTCCTTAAAATCAGGAACAAGACAAAGAGGCCCACTTTCACTACTCTTATTCACCAATATTTATTCTAGTACTGGAAGTCCTAGCCACAAAGTCAGACAGGAAGAAGAAATAAAAGCCATTGAAATTGGAAAGGGAGATTTAAAGCTGTCATTATTTGCAGATGACATGATATTGTTTATAAAGAGCCCTAAAGATTCCACCAAAGAACTACTAGAGCTGATAAATAAAATCAGTAAAGTAGCAGGATACAAAATAAATATAAAAATTGGTTGCATTTTATATACTAACTAGTGGCCCAGTGCATGAAATTCATGCATGGGGGGGAGGGGGTGTGAGGAGGTGGTGTCCCTTAGCCCAGCCTGCACCCTCTCCAATCTGGGACCCCTCAGGTAATATCCGACTGCCGGTTTAGGCCCAATCCTAAACTGGCAATCGGACATCCCTCTCTCAATCTGGGACTGCTGGCTCCTAACCACTAACCTTCCTGCCTGCCTGATTGCCCCCAACTGTCCCCCCTGCCAGCCTGTTTGCCCCCAACACCCCCCCCCCCCACCCCGCCGCTGGCCTGCTTACTCCCAACTGCCCCCCGCCCCCACTGGCCTGATCATCCCCAACTGCCCTCTCCTCCTGGCCTGATCACCCCTAACTGCCTCTGCCTCAGCCCCACCACTATGGCTTTGTCTGGAAGGATGTCCGGAAGGTGTCCCAGTCTAATTAGCATATTACCCTTTTATTAGTATAGATAATGAACATCAGAAGTATAAACTAAGAAAACAATTTCATTTGCAATTGAATTTAAAAAATACCTAGGAATACATTTAACCAAAGAGGTAAAAGACTCATACACAGAAAATTATGACACTGAAGAAATAAATTGAAGAAGATACAAATAAATGGAATCATATATCATGCTCATGGATAAGAAGAATTAACATCATTAAAATGTCCACACTAACCAAAGCAATCTATAGATTCAACACAATTCCTATAAAAATACCAATGGTATATTTCACAGACCTAGAACAAATAATTCAAAAATTTATGTAGACCCACAAAAGACCCTAAATAGCCTCAGCAATCTTGAGAAAAAAGAACAAAGTTGCCCATTAGCAGATGAGTGGATTAGAAAACTATGGTACATCTACATAATGGAATACTACACTGCTATAAAAAAGAAGGAATTCTTACCATTTGCAGCAGCATGAATGGACCTGGAGAGCATTATGTTAAGTGAAATAAGCCAGGCAATGAAAGAAAAATACCACATGATCTCACTCATTTATGGAAAATAAAGAACATTATAACCTGATGAATAAAAAGATAGATACAGAGGCAGTAAAGCACCGAACAGACTGTCAAATTACAGCGGGAAGGCTGGGGAGTGTTGGGGAGGGAGAGAAATAGATCAACCAAAGGACTTGTATGCATGTATATAAGCACACCAATGGTCACAAGACACTGGGGAGGTGGGATGAGGGCATGCGACAGAGGGTAGGGGAGGCTGGGGGAAGGTCAATGGGGGGAAAAAAGGAGACATATGTACTAATATATGTAATATTTTAAACAATAAAAAATATTTAAAAAAAGAACAAAGTTAGCAGCATCATGCTACCTGATATCAAACTATACTACAAGACTATAGTTAAAAACAGCATGGTATTAGCGTAAGAACAGACATAGATTAATGGAACAGAATAGAGAGCCCAGAAAAAATCCCATGCCTATATGGCCCATTAATATTTGACAAAGGAGGCAAGAATATACAGGTAATGACAGTCTATTCAATAACTGGTGTTGGGAAAATTAGACAGGTACATACAAAATATGAAACTAGACCATCTTCTTACATCATAAACTCAAGGCGGGTAAAAGACAAATGTAAGTGGCGAAACCATAAAAATTCTAGAAGAAAACATAGGCAGTAAAATATCAGACATCTCTTGTAGGGCAAGGAAAACAAAGGAAAAAATAAATAAATGGGACTACATCAAATTGAAAAGCTTCTGCACTGCAAAAGAAACCCTCAACAAAATGAAAAGGGAACCCACTGTATGGGAGAACATATTTGCCAATGAAACATCTGATGATTTCCAAAATATATAATGAACTTATACAACTCAACACCAGGAAGGCAATCCAATTTAAAAATGGGCAGAGGAGCCCTGGCCAGTTTTGCTCAGTGGATAGAGCATTGACCTGGGGACCGAACGGTGACAGGTTTGATTCCTCCTAGTCAAGGGCACTTACCTGGGCTGCAGGTTCCCCAGCCCCAGTAGGGGCTTGTTCAGGAGACAACCAATCTCTCTCTTCCTCTCTCTCTCTTTCCCCTCCTCCCTCCCTTCCACTCTCTGGAAATCAATGGAAAAAATATCCTTGGTTAGGATTTAAAAAAGAAAATGGGGTGGGTGGGTGGGAAGAGATCAACCAAAGAACTTGTATGCATATATGCATAACCCATGGACACAGACAAGTGGTGAATGCCTGGAGTAGGGGCTGGGTCGGGCTAGGAGGGGTCACAGGGGGGAAAAAGAGGGACATATGTAATACTTTCATCAATAAAAAAATGGTCAAGGGACATAGAGATGGCCAAAAGACGTATGAAAAAATGCTCAAAGTCACTAATCAGAGAGATGCCAATTAAAACCAAAATGAGCCCTAACTGGTTTGGCTCAGTGGATAGAGTGCCGGCCTGTGGACTGAATGGTCCCAGGTTCGATTCTGGTCAAGGGCATGTACCTTGACTGCAGGCACATCCCAGTAGGGTGCGTGCAGGAGGCAGCTGATAGATGTTTCTCTCTCATAGAGGTTTCTAACTCTCTATCCTTCTCCCTTCTTTTCTGTAAAAATCAATAAAATGTATTTTTTTTTAAAAAGGCCATCTTTTAAAAAACAAAATGAGATATCACCTCATAACTGTTAGAATGGCTAACATCAATAAGTCAACAAACAAGTGCTGGCGAGGATGTGGAGAAAAAGGAACTCTTGCTGAGAGCTCTGTTGGTGGGAATGCAGACTGGTGTAGCCGCTGTGGAAAACAGCATGGAGTTTCCTCAAACAATTAAAACTGGAACTGCCTTATGACTCAGCAATCCCACTTCTGGGTATACACCCCCAAAAATTCAAAACACAAGTTAAGAAAGATATATGCATCCCTATGCTCATTATAGTGTTATTTACACTAAAAGTCAATAATATTGTAAGAACTCTATATGGTGCCAGGTGGGTATTATAAATATTGAGGGGAACACTTTTCAAAGTGTATGATTGTCTAATCACTATGTTGTACACCTGAAATTAATACAAAATAATATTGAATGTAAACTGTAATTGAAAAATAAAATTTAAAAAATGGAGGCAAAATGTGGAGTTATTGTTTAATGGGTACAGAGTTTCAGTTTGGGATAATGAAAAAGTTCTGGAGATGAATAGTGGTGATGGCTGCACAACAATGTGAATGTACTTAATGCCACTAAACTGTACAGATAGAAATAGTTAAAATGGTAAATTTTATGTTGTGCATATTTTGCCAATAATGAAAGGTAAATAAGGACTCTTGAGAAAAAGAGAGAGGAGGATTCATTGCAAGCTTACTTGCCCTTTAAGAAATATTAAAGCAAGGGGGGGTGGGGAGAGGTCAGTGGGGGGAAAGGAGACATATGTAATATTTAATCAGTAAAGAATAATAAAAAAAGAAATATTAAAGCAAAATCTTCAGAAAGATATGCTGAAAGAAGAAAGCAGAACTGACTATCTCCCATCTTGCAGAGCTAGATCCTCAGCTGACCCTCCCCACTGGGAGTCACCACAGGAATGTCAGAATTGTCCTAACTCCCCCAACCGCTGCCTGAGTAGACCAGTGAAGCTCCAGGAATGTAGCTAAGGTCCTAATAAGGCTATCAAGAAGCAAAGGTAGGGGGATGGCTCAGACCTTGGAATGTATTGGCCACCTCCTGACCTTTGTTGCCGTAAAACCCTGCAGAAAAACCCTGACCAAAGTGACCACTCTCTGTAACCCACGTCACCCACCTAAGCCCACCCAAATGACTAGCCCTATATAACCTTTGTTCCCCTGGGGCTCGCTCTCTCGTCTCGCCGCTGCGTCGGTAAAGAGGCTGGGAGCCAAGCCTGGGCTTGAATAAAGACTCTTTTGCTTTTTTACATCGGAAGTGGCTCCCTGGTGGTTGAATTTGGGGACCCTGAAATCTGGGCATAACAAAGGGAGGGGGCGGGGTGAAGAAAAGGAACGAAGACACAAATAACCAATATCAGGAACAACAAAGGGGATCATTATTACTGTCCATAGACATTCTAATGGTAACAGGAGACCATTAAAAACAACTCTATGCCCATAAATTTGAAAACTTAGATGAAATATACCAATTCTTTGAAAGACACAAACTACCAAAACTCACAAAAGAAGAAATAGATAATTAGAATAGCCCTGTGCCTATTAAAGAAATTGATATACATAGTTGAAAACCTGAAAAACGAAGGAAGAGGAGGAGAAGGTGGAGAAAAGTAGAGGCTCAGATGGTTTCTCTGGAGAATTCTACTAAAGAAGAAATGAAACCAATTCCAAATAGCCTCTTTCAGAGGAAGAGAGAGCACTTCCCAACTAATTTCATGAGGCCACATTACCCTAATACTGACAACAGACAAGACACTAAATAAGAAAATGACACACCAATATCTCTCATAAACATAGATATAAAAAAAACCCTTAGCAAAACCTTAATAAATTAAGTCTAGCAATGTATGAAAAGAATAATACATCACAAAAAAACCTATTAATGATTTAACCATATTAATAAATAAAAGATTATATCTGTTAGGTCGAGGCAGGGGGGAAATCCAGAGCCTATGCATGCATATGCAAGGTAGATGGTGGCAGAGATAACTGGCGCCTTCCTAGACTCCTGGCCCAAGGCGAATTCCATACCTCTCATGCCCTCTGCCCTCCCCTCACTAAACAGCTGTATAAAAGAAGTGCCTATGCCCCTTTTTGGCGCGAACTTCCCTGGCCCACCCTCGGACCAGTGAATTTCGCCTGGGAGCGCAAGATTAACCTCCCCCCCCCCTCCCCTTTCTAATCGCCTGGACTCTCTGTGTGTTGTATCCTGTGTTGTCGCAAACCTTACATTTGGTGCTGGACCCGGGTGGAGGCGAGCTCCCTGTTTGATCTTTAATGGTCCGGGGGCCCCCCACTCCCCCCCTTCTTCTTTCTTCCTGGCTCAGGATACTCAGCCTTCTTCCCTTGGCTAGGCAACGTCGGCGGTAAGTCCCAACCCGTGCTAATTCCTGGCGGTTTTTCCGGCGTCTCTGTCCGTAAATCGTGGCCCACGTCAGAGATTGCCTTCAGGGCATAGCCCTCCGGGCCTCTCCAGGCCTCACTCTGGACCCCAGGAAGTAGAGGAGACGTCCTTTACTGTCCCTTGGGTTCCCCGTCATAGCATTGGCTCAGGGTTTGGGACGCTGGTCCTTGACCTTTTGCTACCCGACCCCAGGAATTGGAATGGGCACTCACCAAAGACACCTCTAGGGTGTCCTTACCAATCTGGCTACTTCTGTAACATGGCATGGCCTCAGTGGGTCCAGATGACCCTGAAAGCGGGACTAACTGACCTCAGTAATTACTGCCAACAAGCCGGGAAGTGGCCTGAGGTTCCATATGTCCAGGCCTTTTTCTATCTGCACTCCCGTCCCTCCCTCTGCTCCTCCTGTTCCACAACCCAGGTTCTCCTAGCTCGAGAGAAACCCCCTCTGCCTACCGACACCCCTCCACTTTCCGCCTTATCTGAACCCTCTGAGAATCTTTCCTTCCCTCCAACTCGTCCGCCTCCTTACTCCACAGCTTCTTCTGCCATACCTCCAGTTCCCAACCTTCCCCCATCCTCACTCCCCGATCTCCAGACGCCATCCCCTCCCCCAGGGCCTTCTCCCTTACCTACTGACCTTCCCCTTCCCCCACCCCTGCCTGCTTCCCCAGTCAGCAGGCACGCCCTCTCCTCTGCCCCCTCCTGGAAGTTGCAGAGGCTGAGGGAGTGGTCAGGTCCATGTTCCCTTCTCTCTGTCGGATCTCTCCCAGATTGAGAAGCGGCTGGGGTCCTTTTCTGGCAACCCCACCGCATTTGTCAAGGAATTTCGATACCTTTCTCAGGCCTATGTCCTCACCTAGCATGACATCCATGTCATTCTTTCTTCCACCACGCAGATCAGATCCACCTTACAGATGCCTCTATGCTGGTGGGGGCTCAGGCCGTTCCTTGTCAGGAATCAGGCTGGGAGTACCAACTAGATACCCCCAAAGGATGAGATGGGCACCGATGTCGCGACCAGAAGCTCCAATGCCTGAAAGCCGGACTACAGGCTGTCTCCCACAAGGTAGTTAATTTTGACAAGCTGAGGGAAATTACTCAGGGACCAGATGAGAACCCTGCAGTCTTCCTTAACAGGCTGACTGAGGCTCTGACCTTATATACTCATCTGGACCCTGGGTCCCCGGCCTGAGCGACAGTTTTAGCCACTCACTTCATTTTGCAGTCGGCCCCAGATATTCGAAAGAAATTAAAAAAGGTAAAGGATGGCCCTTAGACTCCTGTTCAGGATCTAGTGAATATGGCATTTAAGGTTTTAATGCCCATGAGGAGCAGGCAGAGTAAGCCCGCCTTCAACAGGAAGTGAGTCCGCAAACCCAAGCCTTGCTACCGTGAGGCCGACGGCAGCCATGCATGGTCCAAAGGGGACTGTGAGTGGTGGGGGTGCAACGAAAGGACGAACACCGCCTGGAAGATGCTTCAAGTGCTGGAATGAGGACCACTGGGCAAAGCAGTGCCCCCAGCCCTGGGTTCCAACCAAGCCCTGCCTGGCGTGCAGTTGAAACTGCCCCTGGAAAAGTGACGGCCCTCTGCGTCTCAGCGTAGAGAGGCTGCCCTTCCAGGTAATGACCCAATGCTGGCCATGCTGGAACTGGCTGAAGACTGGAGATGCCAGGACTCAACGACCTCCATCACCCTCACCGAGCCCAGGGTAATGTTCAAGGTAGCGTGTAAGCAGGTCTCCTTTCTGGTGGACACGGGGCTACCTTCTCTGTCCTGTCCTCCTTTTTCCGGGCCACTCTTCCCTTCCACGATCTCGGTCATGGGTACTGATGGCAAATCACCTTTTAATGCTCTGAAAACTGCTCTGGACTCAGCGCCTTCTCACCCCGCCCTCTCCCCTACTCCACCCTCCATAGAGAACAACTTTCTTGCTGGCACAGGCTTATCAGAAACTCATTTTTGAATTCAAGCAGTTAGAGGACTGTTCCCTCCTCCCTGTGTCTTTTCTAAATATTTTAATTGCTGGACATGTTTAGAAATATTTAATGGAAGGTATGTTGAAAGAAAGAAGTTCTAAAGTTAACTGTTGACAAGAACTGTAGAAAGATCCACTATACCAGGCCCCCTCTCCTCACCCTCTCCCGTTCGCCAGGTTTTTGTTTTTTGTTTTTGTGTTTGTTTTTTTCTAAGCTCTGGGATACTACCCTTCTGGCATCTCTCTCTCTCTTCCCCCCTCCCGGACATCTCTAAGCTTGTCCAACTATTTACTGATGAGAAACAGGGAATACCTATGGGGGTCCTCACCCAGCCCCTAGGGCCAGCTTTCACCCCTGTAGCCTACCTGTCCAGACAGCTTGATCCCACGGTTTGGGAATGGCAGCCCTGCAGCCACTGTTCTCATCAAGGAGGCCCAGAGGATTTGCCTCTAGCAACCCTTACAGGTCTTCTCCATCCATAGATTACAGGATCTTCTGTCCCACCTATCCTTATTTCTCCTTGCCCCCTCTCACATGCAGAAACTCCATCTCCTGTCCCTCAAGAATCTTGACATCTCCCTAACTCAGTCCCCAGCCCTGAACCTGGCCACTCTCCTTCCTGTTGCCTCCACCCAACCTGCGGCAATGCACTCCTGCCCTGAGGTAGTCAAGGCCCTCACTCAACCTCGGGCGGGAGTCTCAGATCTTCCTCTCTCTAATCCTGACTTAACTCTGTTTGTGGATGGAAGCTCTTGCCTAGACCCCCAGGGACATCGGAAAGCCTCCTATGCGGTAGTGACACTCGAGCGGACCCTGGAGGCGGCCTTCATAAATAACAAGATCACCCTTCCCAAGGCTCAGGTAGGGGCCATTGCCCAACAGGTCCACTGGTCATTGCACATTGGACCGCTGGCACTTTGGAGGTTCCTCGAACCCCTCTTCACCTCACCCACACTTCGAGAGGCAGTCACGAGTGCCTGCTCCTCCTGCTCCATGTGTGCAGCTGTGGCCTTCCCACCTCCATACAATCAGACAACAGCCCAGCTTTTATATCAAGGGTCCTTCAGCAGGTTAACACCTCTCTTGACATCTCCTGGAAACTGCACATACCCTACCACCCACAATCAATGGGTAAGATCGAGAGGATCAACAACCACCTTAAAGGCCATCTAACTAAACTCTCTCTAGAAATTTGCAGCTCCTGGCCGTACCTCCTGCCCATGGCCCTGACCAGAATCCGGGCTACACCAAGGAGCCCCACTTTCTTAAGCCCTTTTGAACTCCTATATGGGAGACCCTTCTTGCTCCACCATCACCTCCCTACTGACCCTCCCCTCCTGGCTACTTATCTTCCATACCTGTCTTTACTCAGGCAGCTACTCTGGGAACACACTGACAGGTTTTTGCCCAGGCCAGAACCAGCGAACCAAGGCTCCCGAGGACCAGCCCTCCAGCCTGGGGGACTCAGTCCTCCTTAAGAATCTACATCCCAAGGCCTTGGAGCCCAGGTGGGCGGGACCTCACACAGTAATCCTCACAACCCCCACCGCAGCCAAACTACTTGGCGATCCATCGTGGCACCACCTCTCCAGACTCAAGAGGACCCCGGAGCAGCATGACTTCTATAAATGTGAAGTGTTGGGCCCCACTAAGGTCCGCCTTAGCAGCCCTCCCCTTCCTCCTTCTCCTTCCAGCCCTGGGCAACCTACACCCACCCCCCACCTGCTTATGTGTGGAGGTTCAAGGTTCGTGAAACCTACGTCCAGGACAGCACACAAGTCACCCGGCAGGTGGGATCTCGGGACTGCCCTCTGGTCAGATGCCAGGCGGAGATCCTGATTGCTGTTGACCTCCAGTCAGTGTCCAACAGTGGCCAACCATATGCCTGTTTTGCTTATGACCAACGGAACCCAGACAGGTGTAATCGAGATGTCAACACCTATGGGGGTTGCCGCTGGTCAGGCTGTGTCATCCATGATGCCTACAATGAGGTCAGGTCTGGCCCCTTTTTCTGGAAGGACGGGACCTTCTACATCAGGGTCCGGGACCCCTGGGACCAGCGATGGGTTGCGGGCGTTATGGGAAAACTATATGGGAGTGGTTGGAACTCGACCCCTTCAGGGACCATCTACATCTCCCGGGAATATGTCATGGCCCAGGAGGCCCAAATCCAGGTCTCTAACAGCATCCTACAGGCTGAACATTCCCTTAAAGGGAAGCTGCCTGATTCCCCCCGGGTAGAAGTCCTGTCTTCTTGACTCCAACTTATCCAACACACTCTACTATTCCTTAACCAGACCCACATCCTGCCCAATGTCTTGCACTGCTTTCTTTGTGTCTCTCTCCAAAGACCTTTGCTGGCTGCCGTCCCACTCATGATTCCTCCAGGAACCCAGGGATATGGTGAATGTCAGCCTCCCCTGGCTGGCATTCCCCTCTGGGAACCCGAAACTCCAGAACCCACCTTGCCCCCGCAGATATGCTACCAGACCAGCAACCCGGTAACTGTGGGACAGGTCACCTGGAACTGTACCCAAAACCACACTGCAGCCAGTCCCACCAAGGCCAGCCCGGGTACCTTCTTTTGGTGCAACGGCACCTTAAGCAACTGCATCAACTCCTCTGACCCTGGGCCTTGCTTCATGGTCACAGTAGTTCCCCAACTAACCTTGTATGGAGAGTGGGAGCTTGCCTGGTTGCTCCCTTCATCCCACCCCCACACCGCCAGGCCGCCTTCCTCTCTGTCATGTTGGGGGTAAGTATCGCTGCCTCCATAGGCCAAGCTGGGGGGGCTCTCGGGAACAGCATAATCTCTGCTCAGGATTTCAATGACAAACTCCAGATAGCCTTGGAGTCTACTACTGCCTCCTTAGCCTCCCTGCAGCGGCAAGTAACATCTGTAACCCAAATAGCCCTGCAGAACCAACGGGCCCTAGACCTTCTTACTGCGGAAAAAGGAGGAACCTGCATGTTCCTTCAAGAAGAATGCTGCTACTACATCAACGAATTCGGAGTGGTGGAACAGAACGTGCAGACCCTGACTAAGCTGAGTGAAGAATTACGTGCAAGACACTCCCGGGACAACTCTCTTTTCGGCTGGCTCCAAAGCCACTTAGCTACCTGGATCCTACCCCTGATAGGGCCCCTAATTCTCATCTGTGTCTTTTCTTCCCTAGCTCCCTGCCTCCTCAAATTCATCCGCTCCCGGATCGCGGAAATGTCTCGGGTGACTGTAAACCAGCTCCTGCTCCACCCCTACACTCGGCTGCCCTCCGACCTGCCTCTGCCTGACCCTGGCCTTTAACATCCCCCACCCTCTTCGCCCCTGGTCAGCAGGAAGTAGCCAGGATGATTTCGGCGCCCCCTATCACCAAAAGGCCGGGATGTTAGGTCGAGGCAGGGGGGAAATCCAGAGCCTATGCATGCACATGCAAGGTAGATGGTGGCAGAGATAACTGGCACCTTCCTAGACCCCTGGCCATAGGCGGAATTCCACACCTCTCATGCCCTCCGCCCTCCCCTCGCTAAACATCTTATAAAAGAAGTGTCTATGCCCCTTTTTGGCACGAACTTCCCTGGCCCACCCTCGGACCAGCAAATTTCGCTCAGGAGCGCAAGATTAAACCCCCCCCCCACCCTTTCTAATCACCTGGACTCTCTGTGTTTTGTATCCTGCGTCGTCGCAAACCTTACAATATTAATAGTTGCAAACAAAAGAGCTTTTGAAAAAATTCAACATCTATTTGATAGATGAAACAGAGGGCCGGAGTCCAGGACATGGGCTTTATTAGAGGAGAAGACCCTGCCGGGCTATATTCCAGGTGGAAAAGAGCCCACGTGCCGGGATGGAGGCACCTTTTGAGGGGAGGAAACGGAAGGGATGGGGCTTCTTGGCACACGCTGATTGGTGGTTCCATATAAGGCACACAATTAGGGACTTTAGAAATCGGGGTTCAGGATATTTGGCAGGTGCTGATTGGTGGTTCAATGTTTAGTCCATATAAGGTGCCTGGTTAGGTGTTCAGGAATGGAGTTTAAGTCATTCTTTGTCCATCAGTTGGGGGAAGGGAGGATCTATCATTCCAGGCTTCTGGTAATATTAAAAAAAATTGAGAGTCCGGGCAAGGTCAAGGGATGAAGGTCCATCTTCCGTAGCTACTTCCAGCTGAGAGGGGGCATCGTTAGGGGCATCTACCCGGGGTCTCAAGGATTCTGGTGTTAGGTTCTGAATTCAATGCCAGATAGATCTCTCCCACCTTCTGGTTGGCAAACACCTGCATTCTGTCCTGCAAAAAACTAGTGAAACAGCGCATGAGACAGGGGCCAAAGAGCAAAATTAAGAGTATAGATACCAGTGGGCCTAATAGTGGGAGGAGCCATGGAGTAAGTGATCCAAAAATGGCGTATCCCCCTTCTAGCTGGTTATGTCGTCTTTGGTCAATCCTGTCCCGGAGGGATTTAATGTGATCCTTGACAATTCCTGATTCATTTACAAAGTAGCAGCATTCTTCCCCAAGAAAAACACAGGTACCCCCTTTTTCTGCTGTCAAGAAATCTAAAGCACGCCGGTTCTGTAGGGCTACCGCTGCTAAGGAGTCTACCTGCCTTTGAAGGGATTCAAGGGAATTGCTAATAATGGAGATATCTTCTGAAAATTCAGCAGACAATTTGTGGTAGAAATGAACAGAGGAGGAAATGCCTCCCACTCCTGTCCCCACTGCAGTGAGGACTCCTGTACCCACTAAGAGGGGAACAAGGGCTGCCCTTTTGTGGCCAGGCCCGAGAAGACCAAGAGAGGATTCGAGTTCTCCCTCTGTTCTGATAGAAAGATTGAGGGTGAGGAAGACATAAAGGCAGAGTGAGTGTGACAGGTCTTGAGGGACGCAGGTGTAGGCTGTAGTCCCGCAGAGGAGAAAAGTACCCGGTGGGGGGCAGGCTAAGGGAGGGGGTAAATTTATAGATTGTGCACAGTAGTAAGGTGTAAGAGTAGTTGAGGAAGTGGTTTGAGAGGTATTTGTTAAACAGGTAGTGTCTTCTGTATTGAAGAGAGAGATGTTGTATAGGGTGCGTTGAGGTCTGGTATAGGTAAAAGTTAAGTTAGTGATCCAATAGGTTGGGGTTGGAGTGGCTATGATGAGGGTTCGAGTCAGTGACAGACAAATCCAGCAGGATGTAGAGAAGGAGGGATTGAGATTAGAGAGTAGATGGAAAGTTGTGTTGATGAGGGTAGGCAAAGGAGTAGGTCCAGGGTTCGTAGGGCGAGAGAGAATGTCCTTTAGTGAGGGAGGGATAGGTCGGGGATTAATATAAGTTTTAATAAAGATAATTATACCCCCGGGATCTCTACCTCCTCCATCTATTCTGATTCCTGCTGGCTGAGCCTGGCTCCAGAGTGGGTCTGCTGGGTTTGATATGGTAAAGCTGACAGGATTACATGTAAGGGGGCCACAGTCCGAGGGGGTCTAAGATTTACCAGTGGACTGCATAAAGCACCCGAGTGGTAGTGAGAGCACTGCCAATATGGACAGTAGAACTCCCCTACATCGTCACAATCCCCCTTTTGGCGATATTTCATGCATAGGTATTTGTGGTCGGTGGCATAGGCCTGATACCACCCACCGCAGCTGGACCACCCAGGGGCCATGGCTACACAAGCATCGAAATAAAGAGTGACACTAGAGGATCTCCCATCCCAGACAGTAGAATTGATGATTCCCTCATCATCCCAAGTCCGTTTTACCTGAAAAGACCAAAAACCCTCATTGGTGCATTCATTGTTGGCCGCCTGTAGGAGAATTATGATGAGGAGACAAGGCATATTAAAAGGAATTCGAAAACCTGAGCTTCTTCTGGAGTAAAGAATTGGAGGGTCCCTTGCCAGGTAAGATCCACTATCCATGAGTGTAAATCTTCTGGGGAAGCAGATCGTGGTCGCCACCAGGACCAGTCCTCCAGGATGCACTGCAGGGAATGGTAGAATTTAGCCTGTAAGGAATGATGGGTCATCAACTCCTGGATGGTGTCGTCGAGTCCTCTTTGGGGATGGCAGGGAGACATTTGGTGAGTCTGAGAGAGGTAGGTCCTGTTGGGGTAGAAGTGTAGGAAGGTAGTGTTTTGTGTAGAGGTTTGTATGGCTTACTGTGTGAGAGGTGATACCAGTGGTGGATTCCTTGTACCTTTGCTGCAGTAGGGGTGGATAGTATGACTGGGAAGGGTCCCTCCCATGTGGGTGTTAAGGATGCCTTTCCTTTTTTCTTGACATAAACCAAGTCCCCAGGGAGGACTGAGAGATGAGTAGAAGTTGTAGGAAAGGGACGGGGGAGAAGATTATCAGCGTGTTGTTGTAAGAGTGCCCTCTTATGGGCAAAAGCAGGAAAGTAGTCTCCCGGGGAAGGGGAATTGTCCTCCGGGGTTTGGAGGACAAAAGGCTGTCCATACATGATCTCGAAGGGGCTTAGAAGTAGTGGTTGTCTTGGCATGGCCCTCAGTCTCATTAGTGCCAGGGGAAGAAGTTCAGTCCAAGGCATATGGAGTTCTAAAGATAGCTTGGTTAGATGTGTTTTTAAGAGATGATTGGCTTTTTCTACTTTACCCGAAGACTGAGGGTGGTAGGGGATATGGAGGTTCCATTTGATGTTTAGCGTTTGAGAAACCAGCTGCGTTATCTGAGAGACGAAAGCTGGGCCATTATCAGATTGAAGAGACATTGGAAAGCCAAAGCGGGGCATGATGTCATGGGTGAGGGCTACCACTACTGTTTGAGCATTCTCCCTGCTGGTGGGATAGGCTTCTATCCATCCTGAAAATGTGTCAACTAGAGTGAGGAGATAACGGCATTTTTTTGTGTGAGGGCATGTGTGTAAAGTCTATCTGCCAGTCCTGTCCTGGGAGGTTTCCTCTTATCTGGTGTGTTGGGAAAAAGCGCGGCCGGGCTCCACCCTGAGGAGAGCAAGGATTTCAGATGTCACACGTGTTAGTTATCTTCTGTATTAAGGAAGATAATGACAGAAAGGACAAAAAACTAGTGGCGTACAGCAGAAGTGGCTTTTGTCCCACATGGAAAGTGTTGTGGATTCCCTGGAGTATCTCCATTGCTTGGGCCTGGGGAAGGATGAATTTTCCTGCCTGAGTGTACCATCCTTGCTTCTGGGGGTACCCTAAGTACTTGAGATGTTCTTCTTTTGAGTATTGTGGGGAAATTGTAGGTATAGCCAGTAGTATTAAATTAGTTTGGGTGGTGCCTGACTGGGCAACTCCCTTTGCTGTCCTATCTGCCAGGTTATTGCCAATAGCAATAGGGTCTGTAGAATTCTGGTGTCCTTTGCAGTGTATGATGGCAGCTGCTTTTGGCAGCATGGCTGCATCGAGTAAGGCTTTGATGTGAGTATGGTTGTGTAGAGGATTGCCTTTGGTGGTTAGAAATCCTCGTTCAACGCCATATGCTGGCACCAGAATGAATTATGTGGTATGCATATTTGGAGTCAGTGTAGATATTTATGGACTTGCCAGCTGAGATGGTTAGAGCTCGGGTAAGGGCTATGAGTTCTGCTTGCTGAGATGTTGTGTTTGGGGGAAGGGAACTTGCTTCTATTATGGATGAATCGCTAGATACTATAGCATAACCTGCTTTATATAGTCCCTCCTTTGTGCGGGTAGAGCTGCCATCGATGTAAAGGGTTTGTTCTGGTGTGGAGAGAGGAGTGGGTGAAATATGAGGGAAGGGAGATATGAACTGGGTAATTGTTTCAATGCAGGAGTGGAGAGGAGGATCCGTCCCAACAGGGAGGAGGGTAGCAGGATTCAAGGGAGAGCAAGGAATGAAAGAAAACTGGTGGTTTTCGATGAAAACCAGATGGTAATCCTGAAGTTGTGAAGGTGAGAGATGTTGTACAGCCTCATGGGTCACAAGGTCCTGAAGGTGATGAGGGGATTTGATAGTAGTGTGCTGCCCAATGGTAAGTTTAGAGCTTTCTAGGGCCAGAGTAGCTGCTGCTGCTAAGGCTCTGAGACAGGGGGCCCAGCCTCTACAGGTGGGGTCTAGTTGTTTTGATAGGTATGCTACTGGGGTGAAAGAGGGACCCTTGTCTTGTCCTAAGACCCCCAGAGCCAGGCCATGATTTTCATGAGTGTATAGTATGAATAACCGTGAGAGGTCTGGAAGGTGTAGTGCTGGGGCCTGGATAAAAGCCTTCTGTAAGGATTTAAAGGCTGATTCTATAGGCTTTGAAGGTTCTAGAGGCTCATTGGGGTCTCCTTTAGTTGCCTCATACAGGGGTCTGGCTAGGTTACTGTAATTGGGGATCCAGGAGCGGAGAAAGCCAGCCACTCCCAGCAAAGAAAGAAGGTCAGATTTGGTGGTTGGCGTTGGTAAGGAAGAGATAAGGCTTTTACGGTCGGCAGTAATCTCCTTCCTGTCCTGTGAAATTCTGATCCCAAGGTATGTTACTGCTGACTGGGAGAGCTGAGCCTTAGTTGCTGAGACTCGATAACCCCGCTGAGCAAGAAAGTTAAGAAGCAGACACGTGTCCTCCTAGGAGGTTTGAAGATTAGAACTGCACAGTAGGAGGTCATCTACGTATTGTAGGAGGGAGCTTCTGGGCAACGCCAGATCCTGCAAGTCTTTTGCCAATGCCTGCCCAAAGAAGTGGGGGCTATCCCTAAACCCCGGGGCAGAACCGTCCACGTGAGCTGCTGTGAAGGTCTAGTTTCAGGGTCAGTCCGGGTGAATGCAAAGAGGTCCTGACATTGTGAATCTAAAGGGATAGTGAAGAAGGCATCTTTTAGATCAAGGACTGTAAAAAAGGAAGATGAAGGGGGAATAGAAGACAGAATAGTATAGGGATTGGGCACAACAGGAGCTATGGGCAGTACTGCTGAGTTGATGGCTCTGAGGTCTTGAACCAGGCGATACGAGCCATTTGGTTTTATAACAGGAAGGATAGGAGTGTTGAAGGGGGAGTTTGTGGGCCTCAAAATACCTGAATTGAGAAGTTTGGAAATAGTAGGTTTGAGGCCGAGTAAATGTTTGGTTGGGACAGGGTATTGGGGGACAAAAGGGAAGGAGTCAGGATTTTTGTGGTGGATAAGGACGGGAGTGTGGTGTTTGGCTACGGATGGATTGGAGGTGTCCCAGACTATAGGGTTGACTTTATCTGGAGGTAATGGGGGAATGACCGGATGGATTGGAGGTGTCCCAGACTATAGGGTTGACTTTATCTGGAGGTAATGGGGGAATGACAGAGGCCGAGTTTGAGTCAGCAGCAGAGAGGGAGTGTAGACAGAGCGAGTCAGTGAGACAGTTGCATGAAATTTAGATAAGATGTCTCTCCCCAGTAAAGGGGTGTGGCATTGGGGAATAACTAAGAAACTGTGTGTGAACTGTATTCCCTCAAAGGTACAGAGGATGGGATGAGTTACTAGAGGGATGGTCTTTATTCCCGAGACTCCCACAATAGTAGTGGTGGATGGCATTAAAGGGCCCGAAAATTCGGGCAAGATGGAGTAAGTGGCCCCGGTATCAACAAGGAAAGAGACCGGCTTACCTGCTATGCGAAGTTTTACCCTGGGCTCCTGATGCGTGATCACCACCGGGGCCAGAGACCCAGGGCCCCGTCAGTCCTCTGTTGCCAGTCCCAGCAGATCTGTTGTGGATCTGGATGTGGGGGTTTTCATTAGAGAGAAAGATCCATCCCCCCTTGGGCGACTGGGGCAATCAACTCCCCAATGCCCCTCCAAATGGCAATGCGGACATGGGCCGGGAGGGGGCCTCAGGTTTGGGCAATGTCTTGCCCAATGTCCCTGCTGCTTGCATTTGAAGCAGGCTCCCGGTGGGGTTGGTGTAGGCCTTCCTTTAGTGGAGCCTTGGGATGTGGAGCCCTGTAGGGCCTTCGCCAGCATAAGGTAATTTTCCTGGTCTCTTTTTTTAAGGTCCTCCTTTTCCTGTTCTTCTCTATTGTGGAAGACCTTAAAGGCCACACTAAGAAGTTCCCTCTGGGGAGTCTCAGGCCCATCCTCAAGCTTCTTTAGTTTTTTTCTTATGTCTGGGGCTGACTGGGATATAAAGTGTGAGTGTAGTAAGACTGTACCTGCTGAGGAGGTAGGATCAATACGGGTATATTTTTGAAGCACCTGTGAAAGGCGTTCAAGGAATTCTCCAGGGTTTTCCTGTGGGCGCTGGGTAATCTCCTTTATTTTATCATAATTTACTGCCTTATTAGCCAGCCTGTGAAGAGCCTGGAGAATATTGTCAAGCATACTATTCCGTGCCTCTCTGTTCTGATGTCCAAGTTGGTAGTTCCAGTCGGGATCTTCCCGGGGAACTGCAAGGGTGCCAATAGGATTGGAGTTGTTACGAGTGTAGGCCTCATCTGCAATCTGCTGAGCTGTGTCCCAGACTCGGTCTTTGTCTGATGGAGTTAGGGAGGAAGTGAGAATGATAAAAATGTCATGCCAGGTAAGGTCATAAGATTGAGTGATGTATTTGAATTCTTTGATGTAGTTATCAGGGTCTGAGGAGAAAGAACCAAGCGTTTTTCAATTTGAGAGAGATCAGAAAGTGAGAAGGGAATGGCTACCCGGATGATGCCCTCCGCCCCTGCGACCTCGCACAAAGGGAACTGGCCGGCTGCCTGGCGGTCACGGGGGCGGAGATTCGGGGGAGAGCGCGCAGGCGCAGGGGAAAGCGGGTGGTTAGAATTCTCAGAGGTAGGATGTGGGGTGCAGTTTTCGTGGCAGGGTTGTAAGGAGGTGGCGGGAGTGAGACACGTGGAGAGGAATGATCCGCTGGGTCAAAAGAGCAGTCAGAAGACAGAGAAAGGGGTTGAGGATGGGTTTGAGAGGGCAAAGAGGCCTTTGCAAGGAGGATCTGATGGGTGGAACAGGAGGAGTAAAGCGAGGGGTGAGAGCGGAGGAAAAAGAAAGCCTGTACATAGGGAATCTCGAAAGCTTTCCCTGTCCAGTGGCAAAAATTATCTAGATCTCGGAGGATATTGGAATCAAAAGTGCCATTTTCAGGCCACAAAGAGCCATTATCAAGTTTATATTGTGGCCAGGCAGTGTTACAAAAAAGTATGAGTTTCTTTGGTTTGATGTAGCTGGAAAGATGGGCAGGCCCTGCTCCTGATCAGAACGGGGGGCTGATCAGGGGTGAAGCTGGCTGGGGGGAGGGGCCTTGGGCTGATTGGGATGGTGGGGGCCCATCGATGCAGGGCTGGCTGTGGGGAGGTGACACAAGCAGTTGGCAGGCCAGCCCTGCCCTGGATTGGGGTGGAGGAGCCGATCTGGCATGGGGCCAGGCGGGGGGAGGTGCTTCGGATAATTGGGGTGGTGGGGGCCCATCAGGGGTGGGGCCGGACAGGGGAAGGGGCTTCAGGAGGTTGGTCGGCTGACCCTGCCCCCCCAATTGGGCCAGATCGCTGGCCGCAGTGGGTGTCATGTACCGGTCGTTCCGGTCATTGTGGCGTTCCAGTTGCTGGCTTTTTTATATATATAGATTATGCTGGCAGTGCTAACTAACTCAATAAGGTGAGAAAAAGAAATAAACACCACACGGATAGGAAAGGAAGAAATGCAACTGTTCTTATTTGCAGATGATATGGACTGTTTCAGTAGAAAATCCTGAAGAATACACAAACAAAAATAGAGGTAATATGTGAGTTTTGTGAGGTCATAGAATACAAGACAAATATATTACTACTAGAGGCCCAGTGCACGAAATTCGTGCATGGGGATTGGGGGGGTCCCTCAGCCCGGCCTGTACCTTCTCACAATCTGGAACCCCATGGGGATGTCCGACTGCCTCAAGGGATGCTGCATGCACCAGTGACCATACTTTTCATACAGGTGAAAGGCATCTTGCTGTTATATAGGCAGCTACATTTTTTTGCCAATTATAAAAAGTGGTACATAACATTATCCTTCTGAGGCAGTAGTACCATTTTCCCCATTTTATGGGTGGAAAAACTGAAGCAGAGAGAAGTTAAGTAATTGGCTTTGTCACACAGTTGTAAGTGTCAGAATCAAGGCTGACCACGAGATGTGCAAGCCAGAGTCCATGCATGTCATCGCTTCATCATCCTATTTTTTCAGTGTTAGAGTACCCTTGCCAGGTTTTAATTTTTAAATTTAAGAGACTGTTCCCAAGATTTAGGGTAGGGTCCCTAGGCCTGGTCGGTGATCAGGGCCTATTTGTGGGGCAACTGGAAGGGATAATGGGAGGGGCCCCACTGGCACCCGCCTTGGCTGGCAGCCTGGCGCCACCCACTCGCCGGCCCGACTGGGGGCAGCTCCTGTGTTGAGCATCTGCCCCCTGGTGGTCAGTGTGCATCATAGGGACCAGTCGTTCCACTGGTTTCACTGTTCGGTCAATTTCCATATTAGGTTTTTATTATATAAGATATATCAGCAGTAAACAATTGGAATCTAAAATTTTTTAAATGCAGTTTAAGTGAACACCTAAAAATAAATATTAAGTTCTAAATATCACAAAATTTGTGCAAGATTTATGTACAAAAAAACTATAAAACAAGTCAAAGGAAATCTAAACAAATGGAGAAATTACCATGTTCATGATTAAAGACTCAATATTGCTAAGATGTCAGTTCTTCCCAGTTTGCTCTATAGATTTTATACAACCCCATTAAAAATCTCAGTAAAGCTTTTTAGATATCAACAAGCTGATTGTAACATTTATATGAAAAGGCAAAGGAACTAGAAAAGTCAAAACAATTCTGAAAAAGAACAGAGTTGGAGGACTCACTGAATATCCTATCTAATAAAAGGGTAATATGCAAATTAACTGCCACTCTGTCACAAAGATGGTGGCGCCTATAGCCACAAGACGGCAGTGCCCAGTCGTCTCAGCCCCGCTGGAGTCCCCCAGCCCTGCAGCCACTGAGAGCGGGCAGCATTCCATACCCGACCGCAGATGGGCGTCTGGGCCGCGGCGGGCCTCTGGGCAGCAGGGGCGGAGTGGCCAGGCCCTGCAGAGAGCTACTGGTGCACGGATTCGTGCTCAGGGCTACTAGTTTTTACTATAAAGATACAGTAATTAAGACAGGGTAGTATTGGCAAAAGAATAGACATATTAATCAGTGTAATAAAATAGACCCATACAAATTTTTTACAAAAAAAAATACAGTGAGGAAAGGATAATATTTTAAAGAAATGATGCTGTAACAACTAGCAATCAGATTAAAAAGACACACCCTCAATAAAGCAAAAACAAAACAAAACCTATAAGTACATGTCTCACTCCTTATACAAAAATTAACTGAAAATGTATCATAGACCTAAATATGAAATGTAAAACTATAAAATTTCTAGAAGAAAATTTAAGAGAAAATCTCTATTACCTTGGTTTGGTAATAAGCTTTCAGATACAACATCAAAAGCACACTCCATGGAAAATTTAGTAAATTATACTTAATAAAAATAAAAAATGTTTGCTCTGGAAAAGACACCGATAAAACGAAAGTATAGCCCTGGCCAGTTTGGCTCAGTGGCTAGAGCATGGGCCCGCAGACTGTTTCTCTCTCTTTGTTTCTCCCCCTCCCTTCCACTTCCTAAAAATCAATGGAAAAATACCCTCAAGTGAGGATTAATAGCAAAAAAAGTGAAGTGAAAGTATAAATTAAAAACTGGGAGAAAATATTTAAAAATCACATATCTGATAAAATACTACTATCCAACAATTTTTTAAATTCCATTATTTAAAATGGGCAAAAGATTGAAACAGATACTTTATGAAAAAGATATATGGATGGCAAAAAAAAAGTGTACAAAAGATGCTCAAGACCGTATGTCACTAGAGAAATGCAAGTTAAAACCAATCAGGCCCGAGCTGGTTTGGCTCAGTGGATAGAGGGTCAGCCTGCTGACTGAAGGGTCCCAGGTTTGATTCCAGTCACGGGCACATGCCCGGGTTTCCGGCTCGATCCCCAGTAGGGGGCGTGTAGAAGGCAGCCGATCAATGATTCTCTCTCATCATTGATGTTTCTCTCTCTCTCCGTCTCCCTTCCTCTCTGAAATCACTAATAATATACTTTAAAAAAATTCACAGATGCATACAATTTTGCATAAAATTTCAGGGTAAGTTCCAAGATCACCCCAGCAAGTCATGCCCGAACTATTTATCTCTGGTCCTTGAAATATTTACACAGTCTCCAGGTGAAAGATGTCGTCAGCTGATTTCTCTACCCAATCCAGGAGGAATGTAGCTGGAAGAGGTGTCTATGAGGCTAGGTTGATGAACGGAGGCAAAAAGAGAGGGCTGAGAAGAAAATGTTCTTTTCTGGCCTCCTACTCATCCCTCACCCATTATACTCGTATACATAACCCTTCAACCCC
The DNA here is from genome assembly GCA_026230045.1 of Corynorhinus townsendii. Lineage (NCBI taxonomy): Eukaryota > Metazoa > Chordata > Mammalia > Chiroptera > Vespertilionidae > Corynorhinus > Corynorhinus townsendii. Next base: position 40,011,854 of record JAPDVU010000011.1, read on the forward strand.
CAACTAGCCCAGGCCAGACTAAGTTTGATTATACAACAAACAGTCATATAGTCAGTTCCGCCTTACCCCAGCCAAGGGCAGTGAGCCAGGAGGCATAGTGGGGGCAAAGATCATGTGTAAGTAAGAAGGGAGCAAGAGAGCAGGTTTCAGGGTGACAGAAAAGAAGAGAAAGAGCAGCACTGGGCAGAGAGAGTAAAAGCCAGGGAGACCCAGAAAGAGAAAGACACAGACAAAGAGTCAGAGAGAGATGGCTACTGGCTGATGGGGTGGGGGCTGCTTTAGATTGGCTGGTCAGGGAGGGCTTCTTTGAGGAGGTCACCCCCCTCCACGTGGCTCCACCGGGCTCCACCTTTAACCTAAAACTGTGAAGACCTTCCAGGCTGATGAGGCTCCTAACAGTGACTTCCTCACAGGGTGACTCCCTCCTCATGGCCTTCCCAGGTCCAAGGCCCTGCAGGGGCCCGTCACACACTGTTCGCAGGCACAGCAGGCCTGCTGCATACCATGCCACTCCACCCCTCCCCCCCCAACCTCCGACTCCCACCCCTCTACCCCGCCACCAGCCCAGGCCAGAAGCAGAAATCAGGGAGAGGAAGGTGACTGGGGTTCCTGAGGGAACTGGCACGCAGGGTGAATAGCCCAGGATTGGCTAATTTGAATAACTGCGGTAGCTGTGGGGCATAGGGGCTATCCCTAGTTGTCTGGTACTCCGCCCTGATTTAAGGAAGTTAATTTTAGGGAAAATGTTGGCTTAGTGTGTGAAAGTTAGCTAGAGAGGGTGGCTGGGAACCTTGGTTGGCTTGTATATGAACAGCAGGCTCACCAACAGGTGGTTCACCGTCTCTAGGAGTCAGCTGGCCCTGGAAGGAGCAGTCCAGCAGCAAGGCCACAGTAGCAGAGCATCAAGAATACAGAAATATATTAATACAATTGGCCCTGGAATAATGGGATGTCAAATAGACAAACACTGAATCTAAGAAAATACAGTTAGAACAAGGGTTGAGAACCAGACCTTAAACCATGGTGAGTTACCAGAGTAAAAAAAAAATGCCAGCCTGGCATCCTTTGGAAAGGGAGACACGCTTCCTTTGAGTTCATCAGAAATCTTATAGTTCTCGGTGCTGGGTTCGCAGCAGTGACTTCCAGCCCAGCCCCTCACTGTGTTCCCCAGTCCCCAGGCAGGCACCCCCTCCCGCCTCACTCCTGCTGACACAGCACATGGACACATCCCAACCCTCAGCTCTTTCAGCCTCACACTCTGCTCACATTTCTGGGCTGAGGGAGGTGTGTTGGAGGGTGGGAGTGAACTTCCCACCCAGCTCAGATGACATATATGAGGAAGTTGGGAGAACAGGAGAAGGGAGACAGGAGGAGAAGGCAGAAGGTGCGCATGCCAGGAAGATGGGGGGGCAGGGAGGAGAGGCTGGCTGTGCAAACCCCTGAGATGTCATCTTCCAGCCGGACCCCTCTGGACCAGCACTCTTCGGTAGGCTCGTCTCTCCCATTGGGCTCTGCCTACTCGGTGAGGGCAGGGACACAGGCTGTCTCAGTCTTACCAGAGGGTAAGTAGTTTAAATCACCCTACTCAGGGACACAGCAGAAATCCAAGTAGTGCCATTTGCTGTGCCCCCACCCCTTGAGAGGCCACTTAATTCATACTCAATAAATGACAACGTAATTAAAAAGACGCCAGGCTACTGCAACATTCCAGGTGAGGAGCCTGAGCTGGGACTGGAAAGGTGGTGGCTGGATCTCTTTTCCCTTCCTCCTTCTTTCTCCTCCTCCTGCCCCTCCTCCTCTCCCTCCTTCCTGCCCCCTGTCCCCATCCCTGCTTCCCCCATTGCCAACCTGGCCAAACCTTAGATTATATAACCTCAGTTCTTGTTTATGCTCTCGCCTAGGGGAGGTCCATTCCCCACCCCCACACAGACCGGTCCTGGCAGAAGAAGGTCACAGGCCAGTGGCTGAGACAGGTTAGTAAGCAGGGCAAGTGGAACAGGGAAACTGATGCTGGTAGTTAAAAGGCCAAGCAGTTTACAGCCATCTAGTAAATCGCAAAGTCCGACCGTTCCTAAACCAAGGACACTTCAGAGTAAGGGGGAGAGATCAACCAAAGGACTTGTATGCATGCATATAAGCCTAACCAATGGACACACACAACAGAGGGGTGAGGGCATTAGTGGGGGAGAGGGGGCAGGTAATGGGGGGATAAGGACACATGTGATACCTTAAGCAATAAAGATATTAAAAAAAAAAAAAGAGTAAATGGTTTACACTTCTCCCCAACCAGAGGGTAAGTAGCTTAAATCACCCTACTCAGGGACACAGCAGAAATCCAAGTAGTGCCATTTGTTCCAACCACACCCAGAATCTCATTTTGGTGCACCAAGCATAAAGCTAATGAATATTCTATTGTCCTCCCTAAGACCTCCCATAAACCCCCAGCCTTTAAAAACCCTCAAAAAGTAAAATAAAACAAAAATCCTCAAAACGAAGGTCCCAGCACAGGCTCTCCCTCCCAGGAGCACCCTTCTGCCTTTCCCTTCACCCTCTTCTTCCCCCACAAGCATGCACCTCCTAAACTCTAAGGGTCCCCACGAGACTTGCAATCAAGGAGCAATAGGCAGTGGCAGCTTGTCCTGAGCTAACTGCCTGTCCCTGTCCCCAAGGCCCCCCTTTCTCTGACTTCTTAGTGAGCCAAAGCAGCCCAGCCTAGACTTGTAGTAGGCAGTGGGAATGGCACAGGTGTGGTCACATGGGACCCAGGTTCAGCATTTCTGGGTAGGAAAGAATTAAGAGCCAAGACTCAAACTATAAGAGAACATTTATTTGTGAAAATCACAGAGGAAGGAGGAGTAATTCGTAGAAGAAATGGCTTAGGAAACAAGTTATAGAGGTAAAGGGAGGACCCTAGGAGTTGGGAGTGAGGAAGGTAAAGGTGGCTCGTCTGGGGGAGAGAGGGAAGGGTAGGGGAACGGAAAGGTTCTGGTGTGCCCTCAGGGAAGGACAGCACTCTGTCCTAAGGGTTTTCAGGGTGGAGATTTTAGGGGAGGTCTCAGGGGAAGAACAGCAGCTCTCCAGGAGTGTGCTTTCAGGGTCTAGATCTCCACTGATGGATTGGTTGGCACCAGGGCAGGAGGTCATTATCCAATGCAGCTAGTCCTGAGGTCAGCTCTTGGCATTGCTTGTCTGTGTTTGCTGCTTTTTTGGGCCTGGAGCTGAAATACAACTAAGGCCTAGATGTCATCTTCAAGGAGGATAAGGTCAGGAGTCTAAACCACATGACCAGTGCTATGGTAGGGGAGGCAAGGTCATCCTGAGAATGAGGTCCCACCTTACAATTGTCCTTTGCTTTCTGCCCTGGTGACCTTCTGTGCCTGGCCTATTGTCCTTGCTTGCTCATGTCTGACTAACTGCCTACCACAGGTTCATTTCCCCATCTAGTCCCTCTCCTGTTGCTTCTTCTACCCTAGGCCCTTCCTTGTTTCACTGTCCCCAGCTTTAATAAATGTTCCCTCTCCCCCGGTCAATGTGGCTCAGTGGTTGAGTGTTGACCTATATGAACCAGGAGGTCATGGTTTGATTCCTGGTCAAGGGCACATGCCTGAGTTGCGGGCTCGGTCCCCACTGGGGGATATACAGGAGGCAACTGATCAATGATTCTCTCTCATCATTGATGTTTCTATCTCTCTCTCCCTATTCCCTTCCTCTCTGAAATCAATAAAAACATATTTAAAAAAAATAATAATAAATAAAAATCCTCTCAAAATCACCTGTGAAATCTTTTCTGCATGAAGTCAAGAACTCAATCACTATAGACAGACGTGCTCAGGGCCAGGTCTCATGTCCGGTAACAGGAGGAGGGTTGCAACTGCACAGGCAGGTTGGGAGGTGAAGGGGGTGCTGGAAGGTCAGGGGCCTCCATGCACTGCAACCAGGAGGCAGGATGTGCCCAGAAGAGTGGTCAGAATCTCTGTTCTTCTGAAATGTTCTAGAAGTACCACACTGACTTTAGACTCCTATAATTTAACTCAATTCTGACATATCTACCTAGAAATAGTGTCAGATTTCCACAAGTCTGCCCCCTGCCACCACTTCAGTTGCCGGTAGCAAGTAGTAGGTCCCCAGGTTACCCACAACTTCTGTCTTATTTGGCTGCTAATTAGAGGCTTTCACGAATACCTCCTCAGGTTTGATTAAATTGCTAGAGCGGCTCACAGAACTCAGGGAAACACTTTACCAGTTTATTAAAAAACTAGAGGCCCAAAGCACAAAATTCGTGCAAGGGTCTTAGTCCTCCACAACCCCGGCTGCCTCACGGCCCCGTGGCCCTGCTCACTGGTCGTTCAGGAAGGTCCTCGGGAAGGTTGTTTCGCTGTCCAGTCTAATTAGCATATTAGCTCTTTATTATGTAGGATAAGATAAAAGATACAGATGAAGGGATACAGAGGGCGAGGTCTGGGAGGATCCTGAGCACAGGAGCTTTGTCCCCGTAGACCTGAGGTGTGTCAGCCTCCTGAAGATGTGTTCATCCACCTGTAAGCTCTTCAAACCTCATACTATGTTATGGAGGCTTCCTCACATGGGCATGGTCAATGTTAACTCTGTTTCCAGCCACCTCCCCTCTCTGGAGAAGGAAGGAGGGGCTGAAAATTTCAAACTTTAAGCATGGCTTGGCCTTTCTGGTGACCAGTCCCCTCCAGGAGCCAGCCAGGATGGGGTCAGAGACCAAATATTAGAACAATAGATACTCTTAGTATTCTTATCACTTAGGACATTGCAAGGATTTTAGGACTTCTGTGGCAGGAACAGGGTGGCAAAACCCAATATATATATTTTTTCTTTCTTTTTTTCTCTTTTTTAAAATTTAATAAATCTTTATTGTTCAGATTATTACAATTGTTCCTCTTTTTTTCCCCCCATAGCTCCCCTCCACCTTGTTCCCACCCCGCTCTCTGCCCTTACCTCCCCTCCACTGTCCTCATCCATAGGTGTACAACCTTTGTCCAGTCTCTTCCCACACCCCCCACACCTTTTTCCCCCTGAGAATTGTCAGTCCACTCCCTTTCTATGTCCCTGATTCTATTATATTCACCAGTTTATTCAATGTTCATCAGATTTTTTATTCACTTGATTTTTAGATTCACTTGTTGATAAATATGTATTTGTTGTTCATAATTTTTATCTTTAACTTTTTCTTCTTCTTCCTCTTCTTAAAGAATACATTTCAGCATTTCATATAATACTGGTTTGGTGTTGATAAACTCCTTTAGCTTTTCTTATCTGTGAAGCTCTTTATCAGACCTTCAATTCTGAATGATAGCTTTGCTGGGTAGAGTAATCTTGGTTGTAGGTTCTTGCTCTTCATCACTTTGAATATTTCTTGCCACTCCCTTCTGGCCTGCATAGTTTCTGTTGAGAAATCAGCTGACAGTCGTATGGGTGCTCCCTTGTAGGTAATTAACTATTTTTCTCTTGCTGCTTTTAAGATTCTCTCTTTGTCTTTTGCTCTTGGCATTTTAATTATGATGTATCTTGGTGTGGTCCTCTTTGGATTCCTCTTGTTTGGGGTTCTGTGTGCTTCCTGGACTTGTAAGTCTATTTCTTTCACCAGGTGGGAGAAGTTTTCGCTCATTATTTCTTCAAATAGGTTTTCAGTATCTTGCTCTCTCTCTTCTTCTGGCACCCCCATAATTCTGATTTTGGTATGATTGAAGTTGTCCCAGAGGCTCCTTACACTATCTCCATATTTTTGTATTCTTTTTTCTTTTTCGGTTGAGTGTTTTTTGCTTCTTTGTATTTCAAATCTTTGACTTGATTCTTGCGTTCCTCTAGTCTGCTGTTAGGTCTCTGTATAATATTTTTTATTTCAGTCAGTGTATGTTTAATTTCTAGTTGGTCCTTTTTCATATCCTTGAGGGTCTTGCTAAATTTATCAGCCTTTTCTAGGAAATTCTTGAAAAACCTTATAACCATGGTTTTGAACTCTATATCCAGTCATTTGCTTTCCTCCATTTCTTTCGTTTGTGATCTGTTTCTTTGTCTCCGATTTTTGCTGCTACCCTGAGTTGGTAGAGTAGTTTTGTGTGCTAGGTGTCCTATATGGCCCAGTGGCTCAGCCTCCCTAGTTACCTGAGGTGAACCCTTTTGGTGCACCCTTTTGTGGACTGTGTGTACAGCCTTGTTGTAGTTAAGTCTTGACTGTTGTTGGTATCACTGGGAGGAATTGACCTCCAGGCCAATTGGCTGTAAGGATCAGCTGTGTCTATGCCAAGACAGCCTTATGTGACAAGACTTGCAAAATTGCAAAAGCCTCTGTGCTCAGCTTGGATGGGGCAGAGTCTCAGGGCTGAGCAGACAGCCTTGGCTTCCCATCAGCCCTGCCCTATGAGGCCCCTGGGTCTCAGTGTCCCTTGGTAATCACTGCAAGCACCTCTGAGAGAAAGCCGCCCTTGAGTTTTGCCCGCTGCCAGACAGTCCAGTTTCTCCCCCAATGAATCTGGAATCCCAGATTCTCGCCCGAAACTGGAGTTCAGCGCAGTCAGGAACTTCTGTCTTCCTCCCACTAGAGAAAACCAGTGGCACACTCAGCAGTCAGTCCTCTCTGCGCGCACTTGCATGCACACCTCCAGACCTCTGCCTTTCGCGGCTCCTCTGAGTTTCCATGAGCTCCTCTCTTCTCCTGACAGTCCAGACTGCCACTGTATGAGTCTGGGTCCCCAGGGTCTCACCCAAAACTGGGGTTCAGTGCAGTAGGAACTGGGGTTCAGTGCAGTCGGGAGCTTCCATCTCTCCTGCTAGAGAAAGCTAGCCAGGCACTCAGCCAACTGCCCTCTCCACGCGCATGTCTCCGTACCTCAGCCTTTTGCAGCTCCTCTGAGTCTCCGTGTGCCCCTCTCTTTCCTTATAGTTGTGGAATTTCCACTCAGCCAGCTTTTCTGTGGTTCTGGATGATGTCCATTTTGTCTTTTAGCTGTAGTTTTGTTTTTTTTTAAATAAATCTTTATTGTTCAGATTATTAAAGGTGTTCCTCTTTTATTTTTCCCCATAGCTCCCCTCCACCTGATTCCCCACCCCACCCCATGCCCTTACCCCCCGCCACTGTCTTCATCTTTAGGAGTAAGATTTTTGTCCAATCTCTTCCCGCACCCCTCACACCTGCTTCCCCTGAGAATCGTCAGTCCACTCCCTTTCTATGTCCCTGATTCTATTATATTCACCAGTCCATTCTGTTCTTCAGATTTTTCATTCACTTGATTTTTAGATTCACTTGTTGGTAGGAATGTGTTTGATGTCATTTTGTTGTTCATAATTTTTTTCTTTATCTTTTTCTTCTTCTTCCTCTTCTTAAAGGATACCCTTCAGCATTTCGTGTAATCCTGGTTTGGTGGTGATGAACTCCTTTAGCTTTCTCTTGTCTGTGAAGCTCTTTATCTGACCTTCAACTCTGAATGATAGCTTTGCTGGGTAGAGTAATCTTAGTTGTAGGTTCTTGCTGTTCATCACTTTGAATATTTCTTGCCACTCCCTTCTGGCCTGCATAGTTTCTGTTGAGAAATCAGATGACAGTCGTATGGGTACTCCCTTGTAGGTAATTAACTGTTTTTCTCTTGCTGCTTTTAATATTCTCTCTTTGTCTTTTGCCCTTGGCATTTTAATTATGATGTGTCTTGGTGTGGTCCTCTTTGGATTCCTCTTGTATGGGGTTCAGTGCGCTTCCTGAACTTGTAAGTCTATTTCTTTCACCAGGTAGGGAAAGTTTTCTGTCATTATTTCTTCTAATAGGTTTTCAATATTTTGCTCTCTCCCTTCTTCTGGCACCCCAAAAATTTGGATGTTGGTTCGCTTGAAGTTGTCCCAGAGGCTCCTTACACTATCTTCATATTTTTGGATTCTTTTTTCTTTTTGTTTTTCTGGTTGGATGTTTTTTGTTTCCACATATTTCAGATCTTTGGTTTGATTCTTGGGGTACGTTGATCTACAGTTGAGTTTCTGTATATTTATTTTAGACAGTGTATGCTGACCTATAGGGGGCAGTAGCTCAGCCTCCCCAATCTCCTGATGTGGATGCTCTTGGTACACCCCTTTGTGGGCTGAGTGCAAAGTCTTGGTGCAGTTAAGCCTTAATTGCTGTTGTTACGCTGGGAGGAATTGACCTCCAGGCCAATTAGCTGTGAGCACACCCTGTGTCTATAATGGAAGAACTGCTGCACTGAAGACACGCTTATGGGGCAGGACTTGTTTCAGTGAGGCTTTGGTGCTCACTGAGTCTGCCTCTTGAATGTGTCACTTATGGATGTGAGGAGTTGAAATCTGGTGTCTCACACTGACCACTAGGTACACTGGCTTCTGGATCTCCAATGGGGTGCAGGTCAGCTACTGTCTGAGGCCACTCAGCAGGAGCTACAGTGAGATCTGCAGTTTTCTCCTCTTTGCTTGGGGTTTGGAGGTTTTGGAGCTGTCTGACCCCGGCTGCAAGTTTGCTAGGTTAAGCTGTGATAGGGCAGGCCTTTCTTATGCTAATTGAGCTGCTTGGAGCTTGGGTGGGTTTGTAGGGCGGGGCCTCAGGGTGTCACTAGGTTAGGGCGTGGCAAACAGCAATGGCTGCTAGTTAGCCGGCTCTGAGTCTCCAATGGCATCCGCAAGTCCTGTGCCCCAGTGCCGTAAACAATTATTCCTGTGTGCAGCTCTGCAAGCAAGCCACCCTCTCTGGCAGACAGTCCAGCTTCTCCCCGTAGGAGTTTGGGTCCCCCGCATCTCCCCAGAGACTGGATTTCAGAGTAATCGGGGGCTTGTCTCCGTTGGGGTTGAAAAAAGCAACGCACCCAGTCGCAGCAGCCAGCCCAGATCACGTGCCTCCGTACCTCAGCTTTTCAGCGCTCGTGCACATCTCAATGCTCTTTTCTCTTTCCTTCTAGTTGTAGAACTTCCACTCAGCCAGCTTTCCCATGGTTCTGGGTGATAGACGTTTTGTCTTTTAGTTGCAGTTTAAATTGTTGTAGGAGGCAGCAGTTTAAGTCTTAGCTGTAGTTTTGAAATTGTTGTGCGAGGCAGCAGTTTAGGTGTTCACCTATCCCACCATCTTGGTTTCTCCCCCAATATATATTTTTTCTATTATCTCACAACACCACAGCTTAACTTTTCCCTCTGTCCACTCCCTCAATTTCCTCTCCTTTCCACAGGGGTTTGTTCCTCCCCACAGCACTCCTTAAGAAATATTCTGCCACCAAACCCCATCTCAGGGTTTGCTTTCCAAAGAATCCAATATACAAGAGCCATGAGCTACACAAAAATGGTCATCCATGTGTACAGAAGTTAGCCCTGTGCTCCATTAGGAGAGCATCCATCCTTGTGAATGCATCCAGATGTCCCTTTGGGACATACCTAGCTCAGGACAGAGACACATCTCAAGGTCACCAGCTAGGAGCCAGGAATCAATACCCAGGCTCCAACTAGTCATTTTAACTCTTCCACTTCCAAGTGAGAGAGATGGGGACTTTGGAAATGTGGCCCCCACATTTGGAGAAGTGAGGGTTCTTAGCCTAGAGTCCAAAGATTGCTGAAAGGAGACAATGAACTCCCTGAAACAATTGTGCAATGTGGGGCTGGGTCATGCCCACCCAGAGAAACTGTGTTCAAGTATTTTGGATCCTTGGAAGGGACAGCACTTACTTGTTCTATACATGGTTATTATGAACCCTTCTATGTGCCAGGAGGGCACTATTCTGAGGGATGGAAGGTCTACACTGACCAAAGCAGACAAACACAACAATGAGCAAATCAGCGAGAATCTTTGTTCTCACAGGGCTGTCAGTTAGGCAGGAGGATACATTGTCCAATGGCTCCTGGAGTGTCAGGTCCTTGGTGTTCCCTCTGTGGGAATGCTTCTCCCCACACCTACCCATTGCTGGCTCTCAGAAGTCATCCCCTCAAAGAAGCCTCCATGGCCACCCAATCTGAAATAGCCCACACCCCCATCAGTCAGTAGCCATCATATTTCCTTGTTTAATTGCTTCATGGCCTCTACCACTAGCAGAGGTTACCTTATTTGTTCAGTATGCTGGTTGCTTTTAGTCTGTCTTGCCTGCTAGAATTTACAAACTCCACAAAGGGAGTGACTTTGATTTTTGTGTTATCTGCTGTAGCCCCTAGGTATCCATTAGCATGTGGTATGTGCTCACTAAAACTTTGTTGATCAATAATGAGAATTAACTCACATATAATGCTCCCCATGGACCATGAGCTACTTCATGCTTCTCACATGTATTAATTCAGGCAATCTCCCAGCGACCTTTGGAGGGCGGAATTACAGAATAGTCACCAGGATGTATTACAGCAAAGGGAATATACATATATAAAAGCCTAAGCGATGGGCTGACCGGCCAAATGGTAGCTATGACAAGCACTGACCACCTGGGGGGAAATGCCCAAGGTAGGAGCAGAAACCACAGGCATGAAAACATGGAACAGACTGATGAATCTCAGAGGGAAAGGGGGAGGGGGCAGGGCAGGAAGAGATTAACCAAACATTTTATATGCATACTAGAGGATTCGTGCACTGGTGGGGTCCCTCAGTCTGGCCTGAGGGGATCAGCTGAAACTGGCTCTCCAACATCCCCCAAGGGGTCCTGGATTGCAAGAGGGCACAGGCCATGCCAAGGGACCCCACCAGTGCACGAATCCATGCACCAGGCCTCTAGTAGTCAATAAAAGTGTAATAACTATGTATGGTGTTAGCTGGAAACTAGACTTACAGGGGGAAATAACTTCATAAGTTATATGAAAGTCTAACCACTATACTATACACCTGAAATTTATATAATATTAAATGTCAACTAAAATGGAAAACTTTTTTAAAATTAAAAAAGAAAGGAAGAATGGCATCTGCTTCACTTCTGCCTCACAAATCTTGCCCATCGTCATTCTAACCTAAGACCACACAGGAAAGTGAAACCAGGTAGATAAAAGCACAACATAGAAATAAATGGCATCTGCTTAAAGTGGCAGAGCAGAAAGACAGAAGGCACTTATATCCTTGAAGGTTTCATGGCGCTGTCATTCTAGCCCTGGTATATCTACCTCCAGACATCCTTTATGTGGAAGAGAAATAAAATTTGATTTGATATAAGTATATATGGCAAAATGATCACCACAATAAGTCTAGTTAACATTCCTCATGAAACATAGTACAGAATTAGTGTTTTTCTTGTGGTGAGGACTTTTAATATTTACTTCTCTTAGCAACTTTCAAATATGCAATACAGAATTATTGACTGTAGTCACCATGCTGTACATTATATCCTCGTGACTTATTTGCTTTATAACTGGAAGTTTGTACCTTGTGGTCCCCTTCACTCATTTTGGCTATGCCCATCCCCCATCTCTGGCAACCACTATTTCCTCTCTTTCTATGTGGTTGGGTTTTGTTTGTTTTTCAGATTCTACATGTAAGTGTGATCATGTAATATTTGTCTTTCTCTGTTCACTTATTTCGCTTAGAATAATACCCTCAGGATCCATCACTGTTGTCACAAATGGCAATCTTTCATTCTTTTTCTAGGGCTGAATAATATTCCATGGTATATATGCCACAATTTCCTTATTCATTCATCCATCAACAGACACTGAGGTTGATTAGTAAACATAGGGGTGCAGATATATTTTTTAATTAGTATTTGTTTTCTCTTCAGATAAATACTCGAAGGAGGGATTGCTGGATATGGTAGTTCTGATTTTAAGTTTTTTAGGTAGCTTTGTCCTGTTTTCCATAGTGACTATACCAATTTACATTCCCAACAGTGCACAAAGGTTCCTTTTTGTCCACATCATTGTCAACATGTATTATTTCTTGTCTTTTTGATATTAGCTATACTATCAGCTGTGAGGTGTTATTGTGGTTTTGATTTGTATTTTCCTTATAATTAGTGATTTTTTAAGCACCTTTTCATGTACCTGTTGGCCATCTGTATGTCTTCTTTAGAAAACTGTCTGTTAAGATCCTCTGCCCATTTTTAACCGGATTATTTGCTTTTTGCTGTTGAGGTGTGTATGTTTTGTATATTAGCCCTTTCTCCAATGTGATTTGCAAACATTTTCTCCCATTTTGTGTTTCTCAGCCCCATTGATGTTGGGCTTGATGACGTGACTTGTTATCCAACAGGACTTGACGACGTGACTTGTTATCCAACAGGAAGCAAACAGTCTCTAAACTTGGTGGCCCAGTTTTGGTAGCTTTTTGTGCTGCTGTCATCAGTATGAGAAGAACTTGCCTCAGGGACCTGCTTCCCCATCAGCTTGGGTCCCAGGTTGAAAGACTTGAGGCTTTCATTTGGGTTCAGGTCTTTATTAACAGATTTTCCTATATCCAAGTATAGGATATACTTTTATTTTTAAATTAAAGTTATTAGGGTGACATTGGTTAATAAGATCATATAGGTTTCAGTGTACATTTCTATGATACATGATCTGTATGTGGCATTGTGTGCCCACCACCCACAGTCAAATCATCTTCTGTCACATATATGTGACCCACTCTAGGTGAGGTATGAGAATACGCCTACTATAAGAACATTAACTGGCACATTAAGGTCATTCATTCATCATCTTTTGTATTTCTTTGTCTCATTTTATTCTTGTCCTTTCTTTCCTTTAGCTCTCCTCCCCTCTTTGTCTCCCCAGTAATCTTTTCCTCAATATTCTTATTGCCCCTGTGTCTGCCTTGCCATTAATTCTCTGACACCAATGAGCCATCTTACAATTCAGTTCTATTCTGAGACTAACTACCTGGAGTTAGCATCAGATTTAGCAGGTATAAGGGCTCCATCCCACAATACTAACCCCATGTTCCTTTCTTGAACATGGATTGTGATGGCGTGTGGCAAACAGGAGGAGCCAGAATCCTCATTTCCAAGTTTGGCCCATCCATTGATCTCCTTTGAGACATTGAATATCCATCTCACTTTTAGGCCTTAGTCTCCTAATGTCTGATAGTGGGGTTGGACTAGATAGCATCTTTTATTATTTTTAAAAATACATTGTATTGATTTTTTACAGAGAGGAAGGGAGAGGGACAGAGAGCTAGAAACATCGATGAGAGAGAAACATCAATCAGCCACCTCCTGCACACCCCCCACTGGGGATGTGCCCGCAACCAAGGTACATGCCCTCAACCAGAATTGAACCCGGGACCCTTCAGTCCGCAGGCCGACACTCTATCCACTGAGCCAAACTGGTTAGGGCTAGATAACATCTTTTAGAACCAACACTCGTTTATGATGTTTACTCACCTCCCAAAGTTAATTTAAAGTCAAATTTAGTGTGGTGATGACTTCCAAAGTGCTTTCGAAACAGGAAAGCACATTGTAGATACCACTTGCTTGGGAAAGTATTCTTGCATTGCCCTGTGAATGAAAGCCTTTGCTCTAAATAAGCTCCCCAACCTTTCCTATTCACTATCATTGCCACTCTGTCCTCTCCCCATGGCTCTTATCACTGTCTGCCATTATCTTGTTTAGTTATTTTCTCCCGCACTTGATGTCAGTTTCAATAGGGCAGGACATCTCCCTGTTGGAACTGACATCAAGTGGGGAAGAAAATAACTACCAGTCTCAGCATGCTGCCTGACCCACCCTACTCAGTGAACAGTTATCAAACGAGTCCTGGGCATTTTGTCAACTCCCGTCAGGTGGCTGGGAAACACTTAAGCCATCACTAAGCACTGTTCTGTTTTGATGCTTTCTGTAGGGAGAAGTAAAGACCTTGTGAATGGCACCTTCTTTGTAAACACTAGAAAGGAATTAATAAAATATGTGTGTGTTTTTTGTAATATGGGAAATTACTTTATAACAATGCATGCCGCTAAGGCGTTTGGAAACAGAAAAAGTGTTGTAAGTTGTGAAATGCTTTGTTAAACCACAAAGTGATTATAAATGCTTATTCTGTGTATAATCTAAAATCGTTGTACAAAATGTTCTATAAACAGCAAAGAGCGTTTATACCGCAGAACACTACGTAAACAGAAAAAGGTTTTTGCTCAAGACAACGCATTTTATAAATTGAGAAACTACCTGCCTACATTGAATTGTTGTGTAATTTTGAAGAGCTCTTAAACTAAAACGTGCTTTTAATGTGTAACAATAAATTGCTTTATGCTTTATAATAATAAATTATGTACAAGAGGCAAAGTCTCTTACACAGTGCAGTGAGCCCCTCCTCCCTTCCCAGCCCCGGCAGCCCTTCTCCTGAACACGCAGACAGCACACACTGCCCTGCCTGGGGATAGGCGAGAGGATGCAACGGAGAAGGGAGGGGGTTCATTGGCTGTTTGGCGGCCCCAGACCCATATCATCCTCCCAGGAACCATCCGTCTCTCCCACACTTCACCATGAAACGGCCTCCCTCCAGAAACGCCTTGGTTGGGCCCCTCAGCACCGGGCAGGAGAAAAACCAAGGCACAGGCTGATAGGAAAGCCGCCCCTCTCCGTGGCACCCCTACCTTCCCGCCCTGTGCCTAAGAGCTCAGCCTGGGAAGTCACCATGCTCATATTTGAGTCACTGACCTAAAAACAGTGACTTCACCGTTCTGAGCCTCAATGTGAAGAGTGGATGTATTTACTTAACCGCCAGGTAAATAATACTTGGTCCCACTGGTTTAGCCACCTTATCAATTCTGTCATTTACTCTTTAAACTGCCTGTGAAGAGCATCTGAGAGGGGTGGTCTGGCCCCATCCTTCCAGAATCTCAGGTCTGAAGGAGACTGAAGAGCATCTTCCATCACCCTGTTAAAACATTGAACTACTTCTAGACAATTGATGCACAGTCACTGCTCTAAGCCTCTGAGTGATGCAGTGGTCTGGCCACCTTGGTCCCTCCTGCATGTACCCCACCTGCCCACAATCAGCAACTAATAGGGAAGCCTCCCAGATCCAGATCTTGCACCAACCAGTGCAGTTCTGATTGGTAGGTGGCCACATCATGCTTGATAAGCATTTTGAATTGTCATTGAATTGTACACTTCAAAACTAATGGTTTTATGCGAATTTTTTTGTGTTATGCGAATTTTACTTAAAATAAATAAAAAAAGAACAAGGCAAGCACAGATAACCATTTTTTTGTGGGGTGACCAGGCAGGCAGGGGGGTTAGTGAGGGGCAACCAAACGACCAAACAGCAGGCTGTGTGGGGCGACCAGGCTGGTGGGGGAGGGGGCAGTTGGAGGCAATCAGGTCGGCAGTTTCTCCCTTCCCACCATCACCCCCAAATTTTTGCTTCTCATCTCCCTCACTCATATCTCCCTGCAAGATGGGGTCAAACGTCACAACGTGTCCCATACAGGTGGAGTCTTTTGTTGACTTTATTATCCGTTATTAACTTTAGCACAGGTTGTCCACTGGCATAACCAAGGGAGGGCACAAACATGTCCCTGGGCTGGGCCATACTTTGAACTGCATCCCGTTGCCCTGCAGTCCAAAGGAGGGATCGAGAGCTGCCCGGTGCAGTGTGATAACGTGCATTACTGTTCATAAATATTCATGGCATACCTCTGGGTGCATGAACGTCTCTGCCCTGTTATCTTGGATGGGCCTTGTTTTGGCCATTAAAGTGAGGGCTACACTGATGTGTTATGTAGCTTTTCCAGTTTCTGCATGTGTCAGGATCGAGTCTCAGGAGCCCCCATTTCTATGGAAGTCGAATGGACATTTCCATGAGCATGAAATTAATTTTTTTTTGCTTTAAGCTGCTGAGATATTCAAGCTGTTTGTCTTAGGCTAGACTGCCCTGCATAATACAGGCCATGACTTTCTGTGGGGCCTTAGGCCTGCCCCCTACCTCCTGGGCTTCTCTTGTCTCAGCTTTACAAGACAGTGTATGATCTGACATTAAGACATCTACTATTTATTTATTTTTTTCTGATAAATATTTATTGTTCAGATTATTACAGTTGTTCCTCTTTTTTCCCCCCATAGCTTCCATCCACCCGGTTCCCACCCCCACTGCCCTTACCCCCCTTCCCACTGTCCTCATCCATAGGTGTACGATTTTTGTCCAGTCTCTTCCCACACCCCCCACATCCCTTTCCCCCTGAGAATTGTCAGTCCACTCCCTTTCTATGTCCCTGATCCTATTATATTCACCAGTTTATTCTGTTCATCAGACTTTTTATTCACTTGACTTTTAGATTCACTTGTTGATAGATATGTATTTGTTGTCACTTTGTTGTTCATAATTTTTATCTTTACCTTTTGCTTCTTCTTCCTCTTCTTAAAGAAAACCCTTCAGCATTTCATAGAATACTGGTTTAGTGGTGACTGGTTTAGCTTTTTCTTATCTGTGAAGCTCTCTTATCTGGCCTTCAATTCTAAATGATAGCTTTCCTGGGTAGAGTAATCTTAGTTCATCTTGCTATTCATCACTTTGAATATTTCTTGCCACTCCCTTCTGGCCTGCATAGTTTCTGTTGAGAAATCAGATGACAGTCGTATGGGTACTCCCTTGTAGGTAACTAACTGTTTTTCTCTTGCTGCTTTTAATATTCTCTCTTTGTCTTTTGCCCTTGGCATCTTATTTATGATGTGTCTGGGTGTGGTCCTCTTTGATTCCTTTTGTTTGGGGTTCTCTGCACTTCCTGGACTTGTAAGTCTATTTCTTTCACAAAGATGGTCTGAAGGGGAAGGACACAGAGAAGGTTGATGGTGGAGAAAAATGGTGACTAAGTCAGTGATGGAGATGAAGTTGAAAACACAGACATACACAGGCACCCACCAGAACACACAAATAAATTATCCATTATTGAGTACCTGCTATGTGCCAAGAACTGGGAAAGGCATATTCAGTTTTTCTTTCAAAATAAAATATCTTTATTGTTTCTTCTAATTTTTATATAAATAAGAAAGTAATAAAGTTGAAAGTAAAAATCACCTGTAACTCAGCACCAAACCAGACTTGTTAATATTACAGAGATGTTCTTCCAAATTTTTTATTAAATATGTGCATGCAGTCCTAGCTGGTTTGGCTCAGTGGAAAGAGCGTCAGCTTGCATACTGAAGGGTCCCGGATTCTATTCCAGCCAAGGGCACGTACCTCAGTTGCAGGCTCTATCCCCCGCCCTGATCAGGGCATGTGCAAGAGGCAACCAATCGATGTGTCTCTCTCACATCAATGTTTCTATCTCTCTTCCTTCCTTCCGCTCTCTCTAAAAAGTCAATGCAAAAATATCCTCAGGTGAGGATTAATAAATATGTGCATACACACAAAAGGTAGATAGATGGATAATAGAAAAGTAGATGAGAGAAAGGTAAGAGGGGGAAAAGGAAAAAGAAGGGAAAGGAAAAGGATAAAATTTATTGACTTATTTTTTTGTTAGCCAGTTATTAAAATTCAAGCCCTGGAGTATAGTGAGGTCCCAGAGTCACTTGGGACACTAAAATTTAAAGAATACTCACTCTCAAGTTTGTACAAGTGCTCTGATCCAATCACTTATTAAATAATTCAACTTTCAGCCATTAACTTAAAATTTATCATATGCTAAAATGTTAAGTATCCTTATGTCTATTTCTGGTTTGTTTACATTAAGTCACTGATCTGTCTTCCTCTTTTTTTTTTTTTTAATAAATCTTTATTGTTCAGATTATTACAGGTGTTCCTCTTTTTCTCCCCTCATAGCTCCCCTCCACCTGATTCCCCACCCCACCCTACCCCATGCCCTTACCCCCTGCCACTTTCTTCATCCATAGGAGTAAGATTTTTGTCCAATCTCTTCCCGCACCACTCACACCCGCTTCCCCCTGAGAATTGTCAGTCCACTCTCTTTCTATGTCCCTGATTCTATTATATTCACCAGTTCATTCTGTTCTTCAGATTTTTTATTTACTTGATTTTTAGATTCACTTGTTGGTAGGTATGTATTTGATGTCATTTTGTTGTTCATAATTTTTATCTTTACCTTTTTCTTCTTCTTCCTCTTCTTAAAGAATACCCTTCAGCATTTCATGTAATCCTGGTTTGGTGGTGATGAACTCCTTTAGCTTTTTCTTGTCTGTGAAGCTCTTTATCTGACCTTCAACTCTGAATGATAGCTTTGCTGGGTAGAGTAATCTTGGTTGTAGGTTCTTGCTGTTCATCACTTTGAATATTTCTTGCCACTCCCTTCTGGCCTGCATAGTTTCTGCTGAGAAATCAGCTGACAGTCGTATGGGTACTCCCTTGTAGGTAATTAACTGTTTTTCTCTTGCTGCTTTTAATATTCTCTCTTTGTCTTTTGCCCTTGGCATTTTAATGATGATGTGTCTTGGTGTGGTCCTCTTTGGATTCCTTTTGTTTGGGGTTCTGTGTGCTTCCTGGACTTGTAAGTCTATTTCTTTCACCAGGTAGGGAAAGTTTTCTGTCATTATTTCTTCTAATAGGTTTTCAGTATTTTGCTCTCTCTCTTCTTCTGGCACCCCAAAAATTCGGATGTTAGTACGTTTGAAGTTGTCCCAGAGGCTCCTTACACTATCTTCAAATTTTTGGATTCTTTTTTCTTTTTGTTTTTCTGGTTGGGTGTTTTTTGTTTCCTCATATTTCAGATCTTTGATTTGATTCTTGGGGTATGTTGATCTACAGTTGAGTTTCTGTATATTCTTTATTTTAGACAGTGTATGCTTCATTTCTGACTGGTCCTTTTCCATTTTTTTTGGCATTCTCATTAAGGTCCTTGAAGGTCTCACTAAGCTCCTCAGAAGTGTCATCAAGTTTCTCGGCGGTTTTTAGAAGATTCTTGAGTAACCTTATAAATGTGGTTCTGAACTCTATGTCGTCCAGTAGTTTGCTTTCCTCCATTTCTTTCATTCGTGACATGTTTCTTTGTTTCTGCATTTTGGCTGCTTCCCTGTGTTGATGGAGTGGCTTTGTGTGGTAGGTGACCTATAGGGGGCAGTAGCTCAGCCTCCCCAATCACCTGATATGGACGCTCTTGGTACACCCCTTTGTGGGCTGAGTGCAAAGTCTTGGTGTAGTTAAGCCTTAATTGCTGTTGGTACACTGGGAGGAATTGACCTCCAGGCCAATCGGCTGTGAGGACTCACTGTGTCTATAAGAACTGCTGTGCTGGAGACACTCTTATGGTGCAGGACTTGTTTCAGTGGGGCTTTGGTGCTCACTGAGTCTGCCTCTTGAATGTGTCACTTATGGATGTGAGGAGTTGAAATCTGGTGTCTCACACTGACCACTAGGTATACTGGCTTCTGGATCACCAATGGGTGCAGGTCAGCTATTGTCTGAGTCCACCCAGCAGGAGCTACAGTGGGAGCTACAGTTTTCTCCTCTTTGCTTGGGGTTTGGAGGTTTTAGAGCTGTCTAATCTGGGCTGCAAGTTTGTTAGGTTAAGCTGCGATAGGGCAGGCCTTTCTTATGCTAACGCTGCTGCTTGGAGCTTGGGTGGGTTTGTAGGTTGTGTGGGGCGGGGTCTCAGGGCGTCACTAGGCTAGGGCGTGGCAAACAGCAATGGCTGCTAGTTAGCCGGCTCTGTGTCTCTGACTGTGTCCCGTGCCCCAGCGCAGTAAACAATTATTCTTGCGCGCAGTTCTGCAAGCAAGCCCCCCTCACTTTCCGTCCCAGTGGCAGACAGTCCAGCTTCTCCCCGTAGGAGTTTGGGTCCCCCGCATCTCCCCAGAAACTGTATTTCAGAGTAATCGGGGGCTTGTCTCCCTTTGGGTTGAAAAAAGCAACGCCTGCCGCCAGCCCAGATCCCGCGCCTCCATACCTCAGCTTTTCAGCGCTTGTGCACGTCTCAATGCTCTTTTCTCTTTCCTTCTAGTTGTAGAACTTCCACTCAGCCAGCTTTCCTGTAGTTCTGGGTGATAGACGTTTTGTCTTTTAGTTGTAGTTTTGAAATTGTTGTGCGAGGCAGCAGTTTAGGTGTTTACCTACGCCACCATCTTGGATTCCTCTCTAATAGGTTTTTTGAAAGGTTTGTTGCAATAGGCTAATAAAAAATTTTTGATACAACCCTGGCCAGGTGGCTCCATTGCAGATTTGATCCCCTGTTGGGGAGCGTACAGGAGGCAACCAATTGATATTTCTCTCACATCGAAATTTCCCTCTCTCTCCCTTTCTCTCTCTATAGAAATCATAAAAATATATGATTTTTATGTGAGGATTAAATTTTTTAAAAATTTAGATACAGAGGGTACCTAAAATGTAAGAGAAATGTAACTCCTAATGTTCCCTTCTATACTCCTTTAAGTATTTATTCCAATAATCCTCTGTCTAAATTGCTTTTCTACTCTAAAGAGATTAGTGTGCGGTCAAAAGCCAATCTAGGGTCAAGGTTAAAGCTCTGCTGAAGATAGCTATTGCCTTTGTCCTAAAGCTTGGCGTTCTGCCTGCCAGGACATGCAGGCTGTCAGCTCTTCCTTTGGGCTGTTGGAGAGAATGACTCTGGAAGTTCATAAGATTTACATAATCACGAGTCCATGAAAACGTTTAATACTGCCAGAAACGTTTACTGTTTGTCCTGGCTGAAACCCGAAAAGATATTTGAAAATTTAATAATTCTATGATTTAAAAATTGGCCTAATTTTAGAGCCTGAGAGGAATGTTTTAGGTCTTCTCCCCTAAGCTAAAGTGAAAGTATGCACCCAGAGGAAAAGAAGCAAATTAGGATGATGTAGTTGATGGGTACATAACCCTTAATGTCACTTAAGTTACAACCCAATTTTTTCAGAACTTGAGATAAATTTTCCTTATCTTATAAATCTTTCCAGTCAGAAATGCAATTCTAGGAACAATTCAAAACCTATCCACCTTCCCCATTCTCAATTCCTAAACCTAAAAAAAAAAAAAAAAAAAAAAAAAAAAAAAAAAAAAAAAAAGAGGCTCAAAAAATTACAAGCTGCTCCACAGCTTCCATTTGATTAGTTGTCAAGGACAAATACGAATCTTAATTGTCTTCACAAATATTAAGAGAAAAATCTCTAACCATCTGAGCAGATAAACTTAACTTTACTTTTATAACTGGTAAGTTTTACATTATCATACCCATCTCATGCTAAAATTTAAAAATGAAAACTATGTAAGGTCTCTGTTTGCATATATGTGTCTATGAATGTTTACGAATGTTACATACATTTTTGGTATTTTCTACTGTACATGGTATTGCTAATTTGTAAAAGAGCTCTACTTAAATGGCTTAAACAAGTGCATATATTAAACTTCTGAAAAACATAAACGAACTCAAGTGCTTTTCAGGTTCATGTGATCTGGGGTAAATATTTGGTACTAAAGCTAATTTAACTTTTTTAGTTTAAGATAGGTATGTGGTTGGTGTTATCAGAATTAAATATAACACTTTTGTTCTACCTGTTTTTTTGTTAAATAAGTCCATGTTATCAAGAAAAATAACTTAAGGTGATGGCTAATTGCATTAATCCTATATAATAAAAGGGCAATACACAAATCCACCCAATGGCAGAACCAAAGAACCAATCAAAGCATAATCCTATCTAATGAAAGAGCAATATGCAAATTGACCATCACTCCAACACACAAGATGGCCACCCCCATGCGGTCAAAGATGGCCACCACAAGATGGCCAGCAGGGGAGGGCAGTTGGGGGGAACCAGGCCAGCAGGGGAGGGCAATTAGGGGTGACCAAGCCTGCAGGGGAGGACAGTTGGGGGTGACCAGGCCTGCAGGGGAGGTCAGTTGGGGGCAACCAGGCTGGCTGGGGAGGGCAGGTAGGGGCGACCAGGCTGGAAATGGAGGGAAGTTAGGTTTTACCAGGCCGTCAGAGGAGGGTAGTTTGGGGTGACCAGGCCTGCAGGGGAGGACAGTTAGGGGTGACCAGGCTGGCAGGGGAGAGCAATTAGGGACAATCGGGATGGCAGGGGAGTGGTTAGGGGGTAATCAGGCTGGCAGGCAGAAGCGGTTAGGGGCAATCAGGCACATAGGCAGATGAGCAGTTGGGAGCCAGCAGTCCTGGATTGTGAGAGGGATTTCTGACTGCCCGGTGGGATCGGGCCTAAATGGGCAGTCAGACATCCCTCAAGGGGTCCCGGATTGGAGAGGGTGCAGGCTGGGTTGAGGGACACACATACCCCCCGTACATGAATTTCATGCACCGGGCCTCTACTATGCTAATGATATGCTAAGGGTGCTCAACTGCTCACTATGATGTGCACTGACCACCAGGGGGCAGAGTGTTGACCAGTTGCTATGATTTGCACTGACCACCAGGGGGCAGATGCTCCAACCAGTAGGTTAGCTTGCTGCTGGGGTTCGGCCAATTGGGAATGAGCGAGATAGACCAGACATGCCCTGGAGCCCTCCTGTGGTCCCTCCCCAGCCCAATTGTGCACCAGTGGGGTCCCTCAACCTGGCCTGAGCCCTCTTGCAAGCCAGGACCCCTCGGGGGATGTCAGAGAGCCTGTTTCAACCTGATCCCACAGGCCACTCCCCTTGGGAGGGCACCAGATGCAGGGCTCATGGCTGGCAAGCAATGCTGTAGCAGCTTGAGCCTCTCCAGGACGGGACTGATTGGGTGCAAGCCCATGGCAGGCACACTGGGGCCGGGATGAGCTGGAGCAGCAGGTAGGAGCTACAGGCGGTGTTGGACTGCAGGTTTCAGCCCAATCCTTGCAGACCACCCAGAGGGACCCCACCCATGCACGATTTCATGCTCCAGGCCTCTAGTGTCTTACAAAATTAGTAGTCTAAATATAATTGTTAAGAGCAAATAAATTAAGTAGATGTATGTAAGATGAGGTTTATTTTAGCAATGTTAAATGATATGATATGTCTACTTTTAACAGTTTTCCAAATCTCTTTGGTAACTTACACCCTTAGAATTTTACTAATTAAGTTAAATGATGAGTCAGATTAAACTCATTGAATATCCAGATCATTTCCAAATAAGGTAAAATAATGGAACATTAATTACCAAACAGAAGCCTGTCTACTTTTGGCTTCTTATTACAGAGAAACTAAAAGAAAACATGTCTCATACCACATTGAAAAATTATACTATGAAAAAGTGTATATTTCTAGAAATTATGGAATGTGTTTATAATTTTGCCAACCTAAAGAATACTAGTGTAGCAGACAATTTACAATTGTTTATTTAATTTTCACTAGAACTTAAGATCTCTAAGGGTTAAGAATTCTAATATATGTAAATAAAGCTACAAAAAAAAAGAATAAGAGAAACAACTTTATATACAAGAAAAGTAGGATGTGTCTTGGCTTTGAAAACATATGAGGCATGGAGATGTGTTTTAGTTAAGGGAAATGAAAGTAATTTTGTCCTGGTTGGGATGTGAGCGGAGCAGAGAGATAATTTTACCTTGTAGAATTAAACTGGCTAGAGCTGAACTGTTAAAATTATTTTTCTTTCTTTATTTTCAAATTATAAGAGAAAGTTTATTTAGGAAGTAAGCCAGCTGAACTGTGTGGGCTCAGGAAATGACTTTCATAAGCAAAAGAAGGGCCCTTGGAGCTTAGGAGAGCAAAAGGCAAAGGTAACGCTTGGGGGAAACAAAAAAGAGGGAGCCACCAGGGTGCTCCTGAGAGCAAGAGTGCACATTACTTTTGAATTACAGTTGACGCTCCATATTATTTTATATTAGTTTCAGGTGCACAGCATAGAAGTCAGACATTCATATAATTCACAAAATGATCACCTCGATAAGTCTAGTACCCCCCTGACACCATACATATTATTATAATATTATTGACTATATTCCCTATGCTATTCTTTACACCCCCGTGACTATTTTATAACTACCAATTCTTAATCTATAGGGGCTTTTCAAAATGAGCTGTAGTATCAATAATGTACTTATATGAAACTGAAACTTAATATTTATTTTACCTGCCAAAAGGGAAAGTTTTCCTGTACTAGTATGCTCCTGATAAGAGATTATAAAAGGAAGGCAATTTTTTTTATTAATATGATTTCCTGTGCTCTTTATCAGCAGGTCTTTAATTACTTAAGTAAACCTAGTCTTGTTGATATTAAAAGAGCTAAATTTTGCTCCCGACTGAATGACCTTCTGTATTTGCCTTTGAAATCTTTTATAGTTGGTATGGTTAAATGAGTAACTAAGTAACAAGGGCCTAGGCTTGCATGAATTTTATGCATCGGACCTCTAGTTGTTTCATAATGACCTATGATCCTGATGAGTCAAGTGTTTTACAGCCTCTTTGATATATTGGACAAACTTCCCCAAATTAAATTCTAAATGAAGTCCTTTAGACCTTTATCTAACTTTGAACTTTGTCATAGAGCCCCTGAAATATCTCAAAGATTTGTTCTCTCTCCATATACAAGGACAGGTGTTACATGGGTAGCATGGTCAAATAAGTTTTGTTAAACCTCCTTAGATTACATTTGCGTGGATATTAATGTGTTCTGGAAATTGTATAAACATTTTAAAATTCTGATATGTCTTGGTACAAGGCTGTTACTAATAATGCTAGTTATTATCTTAGAAAGTTGTGTGTTACAGAAATAAGCAAATTTTCTTGTAAATTTCACTGTACTCTCATGAGATCTTTAACCACGGCCATTTTTAAGTATTTTTGTCATTTACAGTTATTGTGTCACTTTGATGCTTTCACAAATATGTTTCATCTTCAGAGCAATTCTTGGAAAGGACTCTGAAATTACTCTAGAATACAGGATTCTGATAAACTTTTATATCATACCATTGAACAGGGTAAGAATTTGCTGAACTCTAATGAAGAAACTCTTGGCTTCATAAAACTGCTAATAAAAGATCAAGATCAACAATAATTAATTACATGGGACTAAATTAACTAATGAAGATAATGAAACCTAATGAACACAGTAAACAAACAAAAGAAAAACAATATCATAGATACAGAGAACAGAATGACTGCTGTCAGAGGGGGGGGAGTTGGTGACTGGGTAAAAAAGTGAAGGGATCAAGCAAACACAAGAACAAAACAAAACCTCATGGACACAGACAACAGTATGGTGATTGCCAGAGGAAAGGGGGTGGGGGGCACTATAGGAAGGTAAAAAGGGGATATAAATGGTGACAGAAGGAGGCTTGACTTTGGATGGTATACACACAATACAATATACAGATGATGTATTACAGAATTTTACACTTGAAACCTATATAATTGTATTAACCAGTGTCACCTCCAATAAATTCTACTTAAAATTTTTAAAAGAAAAAAAGATAATTAAAGCTGTTATGACTTTTCTTTGGTAAATCATACCTTTGTAAGCAGAGCTGAAACATTTATCTTTTTCTCTCTACTGGCTGTGTTATTCAAGCCTTTGACTGAAATGTCATATTTGAGAGAGACAGGCACAGACTCAGATATAACATGCAGCGTTAAGGAACTAAGATGGACTTATGGAAGCCAATAAAGCCCACTTGGAAAATTCGGCCTATTACCTATCTTACAGGGTTCCCGGCAGTCTTACCAGATGAATAAGAAAGCTCTGCCCTGTGGCAGGCACGGGAACCTCGGGATATTTTGGGGACCTTGAAAAGAGAGGAATTTACCCAAATTTATAGGCACTGTAGGCAAAGTCTGAAGGCAAGTCCTTGCTTGACTTTCCTGGTCTCAAGAGACCTTTAAAAGTTAATCTGAAGATTCCTTATGAAAGTTTCCAGCAAGACACATTCAACAGAAACTATAGATGATGATTATTCTTGCTACACCTGTGTAAAGAACAGGCCAAGCTTATTAAAACTAGACTTATTTTACAAATAAATTAGCCTGAATTTGACTATTTTTTATAAAAATAGGGGTAATTTTAGAGAGAAAAATGATATTTCAGTAACTTGCCTTTGGGGATATCAAATTCTACTGCTATCTGTTATCTTTTGAGGTTTTCTTTTCTACCTGTAAAATGGACTAGACCCTGAATTCTAGTGTCCTCCAATATTTACTATGCTTCTCCAAATTAACATTTCCAGTTTTTCTCTCACCTTTCTGACTTGGAATCATTATGAATTAAAATTCTCTTTTTCCTGAAGTCCTGCAAACTAAAGCTAAATGACTTTATATTAACTGAGGGAAATCACCACAGTAGCCCTTGAATGGGCAATCCTTGTGCCTGTTGGACAGCCACTCAGAAAGATAACAGAGACATTCAAACTGCAGACCAGGTAAATCTGTCAGACTCCCTGCCTGCCTTTATCCAGCTGAAGAGGACTTGAGCCAGAGATCTAGAACTCTTCTTGACTGATGGCCTTCAGAACGCAGAATCTGAGATTATAGTCTTCTCCAATCATTAATTTTTTTGTTTGTTTTTCTCCACAGAGATGCCTCTTATAAAATACCTTATTCCTTGCACCATAAAGCCTAACTTTGAGGGGCCACCTCACCACTTTCTGATCTGAGATACAACAATTTAACTGAACTGGCCTGTTCTCAGAGCTAAGAGATTGGTTCAATGAGATGGAGCAATCTACTGACCCAACTTGTGGAATGTGAAACTTTTCAGAAAGTTTCAAAGGCGGGACTGAAGGGGTTCAGACCAGCCTCCCCAAAATATGCTACTTTGGCATGTAGATTATTTTGACCTCAAGGCAATAGAGGCCCTGCAGGCTCAGGAGAAACTTCTACCCTCCTTCTCCCTTAACTTCCTAGAAGAATTTAAATTAGGGGCTTGCCCATAATGTGCTATTACCAGAGATCACTTTTTATGACCTATCTGTATAGCAGGGAAAATACCTAATTACTAAAAATCTGCTCTTTTTATCAATCTATGAATTATCTTCCTCTCCTCTGAAGACCCAGGTCACTTACCATATTATCTTTTTAGCTCAGGATGACATATACATGTCATTTTACTTTCTGTCTCTGAAACTCTCATGTGTGTGGGATCCCCATGCATATGTATGTAATTAAGTTTGGTCATGTTCTCTTGTGACTATGTCTCGTGTAAATTTAATTATTAGATGATCCAAAAGAACCTAAAAGAGTACAGGGAAATATTTCCTCCCCCAAAGGTCCATAACAATGTGCTCAAAAAAGTTACCTAAAAATGATCTGTAGACTCTTGGGAAGGCCTCTTGAACTATTACTAAGCTGTGGGGTAATTGTCCTTTCCTAACGAACGCATCAGGAAAGAATTCAATGGCTTCTTTGTGGAGAAGTCCTGCCTGATGTTTCATAACTTGGGTAATGATAGGTAGATAGAAATTCATTCCACACTAAGGTCCGCCTTTTTTTTTTTTTTTTTTTTAAATGAGTTCTGGCTGAAACTGAAATCATATCCTGCTGTTCCACGGGTTTAGAATGCGCTCTTATATAAGTCACTGCTCCACTCTGGGCCTTAAATTTCTTACCTGTGAGATAAAGGGGTTTAATGAGATGAGTGTTTCTCCAAGTCTGATCTGCAGACCATCAGCATGAGACTCAATCAAGGGATGTTTAATTAATTGTAAATCAGCAATAAGTTACAAATAATCAAGTTCTTTGCCAACCTAAGTGTTTCTGTCAAAAGTCATGTGTTTCATAGACTAAAAAATGCTCTGTGACAGGCAGATAGCTCTGGTGGTGGTGGTGTTAGCAGGGTGGAGGGATTAAGCAAAAAAGGGGGGAAAAGAGAGAACTTGTGGACATGGACAACAGTGTGTTGGTAGTAGATGGGGCAGGCTGGTGGGTGGAGGTGGAAGAGGGGATAAATGATGATGGATAAAATAATAAATAAATAATACATTTGATTAAAGTAAAAAATACTCTGGATCAGCATAAAGCACCGTACAATCACCCAAGTGTTTTGCAATTGGCAAAATACTTCATAAGTGAAAAGTAACTTCTAAACCATACGGTGCTTCATTAAATAAAAAATATTTTGTAAACTGTAAGTACCTCCTCAACTTCAAAGAGCTTTGTCAGCAGCAAAGCTTTCGTGTAAGTTACAAATACTTACAGGGGTAGACTTTATATTTTTCGCACTAATCTCAGGACAGAAGTTGTCTGATTCACCATCACCTAACCAACTTCCAGTTTGGCTACAGAGACACTCACCCACCCTGGCGCCCTCACATGCTAAGCGCAGCTTACCTAAGACATCAGGGTTCTTTGTTGTTGTTTTTTATTTCTTTATTGATTACACGGTGTTACGTATGTGTCCTTATTCCCCCACTACCCCTCTATCCCCCCTCATGCCCTCACCTCCCGTCAGGGTTCTTAAGAAGGCATAGAAGGCCACAGCGGAGAGTGGTGCTGGAGATCTCTGTACCAGCAAAGAACAGCTGGACCACCATGAGGAGAAGACTCTTATGGTGGAACTCACGCTCAGGGTCAGAACTCTCCTGCGACAGTGATGGAGAATTCTTTTTTCTTTTTCTTTTTTAATTTAATAAATCTTATTGTTCAGATTATTACACTTGTTTCTCCTTCCCCCCCGCCATAGCTCCCCTCCACCTGGTTCCCACCCCACCCTCTGCCCTTACCTCTGTCCTCATCCATAGGTGTACGATTTTTGTCCAGTCTCTTCCTGCACGCCCCCATACCCCTTTCCCCTGAGAATTATCAGTCCACTTCCTTTCTATGCCCCTGATTCTATTATATTCACCAGTTTATTCTGTTCATCAGATTTTTAATTCACTTGCTTTTTAGATTCACTTGTTGATAGATATGTATTTGTTGTTCATAATTTTTATCTTTACTTTTTTCTTCTTCCTCTTCTTAAAGAATACCTTTCAGCATTTCATACAATACTGGTTTGGTGGTGATGAACTCCTTTAGCTTTTTCTTATCTGTGAAGCTCTTTATCTGACCTTCTATTCTGAATGATAACTTTGCTGGGTAGAGTAATCTTGGTTGTAGGTTCTTACTATTCATCACTTTGAATATTTCTTGCCACTCCCTTCTGGCTTGCATACTTTCTGTTGAGAAATCAGCTGACAATCATATGGGTGCTCCCTTGTAGGCAACTAACTGTTTTTCTCTTGCTGCTTTTAATATTCTCTCTTTGTCTTTTGCTCTTGGCATTTTAATTATGATGTGTCTTGGTGTGGTCCTCTTTGGATTCCTTTTGTTTGGGGTTCTGTGCGCTTCCTGGACTTATAAGTCTATTTCTTTCACCAGGTGGGGGAAGTTTTCAGTCATTATTTCTTCAAATAGGTTTTCAGTATCTTGCTCTCTCTCTTCTTCTGGCACCTCCATAATTCTGATGTTGGTACGCTTGAAGTTGTCCCAGAGGCTTCTTACACTATCTTCAACTTTTTGGATTCTTTTTTCTTTTTGCTTTTCTGGTTGAGTGTTTTTTGCTTCTTTGTATTTCAAATCTTTGACTTGATTCTGGTGTTCCTCTAGTCTGTTGTTATGTCTCTGTATAATACTTTTTATTTCAGTCAGTGTATGTTTAATTTCTAGTTGGTCCTTTTTCATATCTTCCAGGGTCTTGCTAAATTTATTGGCCTTTTCTAGGATATTCTTGAAAAGCCTTATAACTGTGGTTTTGAATTCTATATCCAGTCTTTTGTTATCCTCCATTTTTTTCATTTGTGATCTGTTTCTTTGTCTCCGCATTTTCGCTGCTTCCCTGAGTGGGTAGGGTAGCTTTGTGTGCTAGGTTTCCTATATGGCCCAGTGGGTCGGCCTCCCCAGTTAACCTGAGGTGGACACTCTTGGTGCACCCTTTTGTGGATTGTGTGTACAGCCTTGTTGTAGTTAAGTCTTGACTGTTGTTGGTAACACTGGGAGGAATTGACCTCCAGGCCAGTTAGCTGTGAGGATCAGCTGTGTCTATGCTGGGAGAAGTTCAGTGCTGGAGACAGCCTTATAGGATCAGACTTGCAAAATTGCAAAAGCCTCTGTGCTCAGCTTGAATGGGGCGGAGTCTTAGGATGGAGCAGACAGTCTTGGCTTCCCATCAGCCTTGCCCTTGTGCGCACCTCCAGACCTCTGCCTTCCGCGGCTCCCCTGAGTTTCCACCTGACAGTCCAGGTTCCCCCCGTAAGAGTGTGGGTCCCCGGGGGCTCGCCCGGAACTGGGGTTCAGTGCAGTTGGAACTGGGGTTCAGTACAGTCAGGAACTTCTGACTCCTTTCTGCTAGGGAAAGCCTGCAGCAACCTCCACAGTCTTCTCTGCGAGCACTTGCTTGTGCACCTCCAGACCCCTGCCTGCCGTGGCTCCCCCGAGTCTCCTAGTCTCCGTGTGCCTTTCTCCCTACCTGACAGTCCAGCCTCCCACTGTATGAGCCTGGGTCCATGGGGTTTCGCCCAGATCTGGGTTCAGTGCAGTCGGGGGCTTCCTTCCCCCTCTTGCCAGAGAAAGTCAGCCAGGCACTCAGCTGTCCTTCCTGTCTCAGTACCTCAGCCCTTTGCTGCTCCTCTGATTCTTGGTGAGCTTTTCTCTTTCCTTCTAGTTGTAGAATTTCCACTCAGCCAGCCTTCCTGTGGTTCTGGATGATGTCCATTCTGTCTTTTAGTTGTAGTTTAGAAATTGTTGTGCGAGGCAGCAGTTTAGGTGCTTACCTATGGCACCATCTTGGTTTCTCCCCTCAGTGATGGAGAATTCTTAACATCACCCCTTGCAAATATTTCTAGTTTCTGGATCTATTCTACTTGCCCAACCCCATGTTACTCTATTCCAGTTTTTCTATTCTTATTTTCTTTTTTCTCTATTCAAGGCCAACAATATAGAAGAAGGGCTGGCTCTGGAGCTACACTACCAGGGTTCAAACACAGGTCCTACCATTTATTAATTAAGTGTCTTTGA
Organism: Corynorhinus townsendii; assembly: GCA_026230045.1. Lineage (NCBI taxonomy): Eukaryota > Metazoa > Chordata > Mammalia > Chiroptera > Vespertilionidae > Corynorhinus > Corynorhinus townsendii. The sequence continues at coordinate 40,042,550 of JAPDVU010000011.1, forward strand.
GCAAGAAACTTACCTCTCTGAACCTTAGTTTATCATCTGGGGTTGTTTTGATATTATGTACGTAAGTGCTCAATAAATGTTAGGGATTAATATTTTGTTGTTGTTATCTTCTCTGTCCTTGGGTATCTTTGCTCTCCTGACTGACCCTTGCAGCTATCATTATATGGGTGATATTGAAAATATTTAATAACCTGTCTGGCATTAGACCAATTAGAAGAACATCTGCCTCCAAATAATCAGAACTGACATGGGCCTCAAACCAATCAGAACAAATGTAGGTCTATGAACAATCAAAGAGAGATGGGCCTCTGACCAATCAAAACACGAATGGGGCCCTGGCCAGTTTGGCTCAGTGGTTAGAATGTTGGCCCAAGGACCTAAGGGTCTCAGGTTCAATTCCCTGTTAAAGGCATGTACCTTGGTTGCAGTCTAGATTCCCAGCCCTGGTAAGGGCAAGTGCGGGAGGCAACCAATCAATGTTTCTCTCTCTCTGCCCACCCCTTCTCCTTTCCCTCCACTCTCTCTCTCTCTCTCTCTCTCAAAAAAAAAAAAAAAAAAAGGAAAAATATTCTCAGGTGAGGATTAAAAAAACAAAAACACAAATGGGTCTCTGACCAATCAAAATGAGGGTGGGAGAGCAGAGTCTTAAAGGTCTTTGCTGGGCCAGATATTAATTCTTCAGTTGCTACCTTTCAACAGGCATTCATGGAAGGGAATCTAGAGAGGCTCAAGAAAAAATGGGGTGTGGGGAGCAGAGGATTGGGTGAGCAGTGGCTTTCTTACAAATATTAGGGGAGTATTTCAATTTAAAAAACACAAACATCATACTTCAACACACAAGCTCAGTGTCAGCAGTGTGTCCATCACTCTTTCCTGCCCACCCACACCCAACCCAGCAGAGTCCCTTGCCCTGTCCATGAGGAGCAGGACGGAATCAATGAAGTCCTCTGGGGCACTGGGGTCCAGCGTTTTCCGGTGCACCTCAATGACCTCAGTGACAAAATATTCCATTTCTTGAATGAGGCTAGACAAGCGAGTGCGGATGCCAGGAAAGTGTTTCAAGATGCCAGAGAAAAATTCCAACATCTCCAGGAAAGCCAGAACTGTGCTAGTCTCTAGGCTGGTGCTGTGGGTGTTGCAGTCATGCACTCTACACACAGCTGCATCTGAAGGGCTCCTTTCACCCCGTGGGCTTGGGGAAGAGCCTCCCAGCTGAGGAGACAATACCTTCTCTGCTGTGTGAACAGCTATACCCTTCCCCAGTCACTCTTACAGTTGCTGAGATTTCCTCTTTCAGAGTCCACCCTGGTAGAAGGTCTGATTGCTATCCCCAGTCAGACTCAATGCCCCACCTGGCAGGGTGCAGGGGATGAAGTGTGTGCACAGAAAACAGACCTCTGATGCAGTCTTATTTTGATGCTCGGGACAGAAAGCATCAGATCCCTTGCCAAGGTCCATTCACCTCAATTCCTGGCCACCAGGGAATCTTTGGCCTTACCTGGCTGTAGAAAGAGCTGATAATGGTGAAGACTTCATTCAGTACATTTAGCAGCTATAAGAATCTAGGGTCCTGGTAATTAAAGCACTCTCCAAAAACGATGGAGCTGCTGGAGGGGGGTGAGGGGTTTACTGCACACTCTGATTTGATGATAAGCACTCATACATGCATAAACAGTAAAGATTTTCATAGAAAAACAAGCAGACAATGGAGCAGATGATGATGGCTATGATGAAGTTAAAGAGGGAGTGGGGATCCAGATAGGGCCCTGGGGATGAGAGATCTGACATGCGTGGTTCCCTTCTGGGTGGCTCTGGCCTGGATGGTACTCTCTTAGTATGTGTAATTGTTGTTGTTGTGTTTTCTATTTCTCTGGTCTAGCCTGTCTTTCACTGGCCTCTACATCTCAGCTTTTTTTCTGAGAATTTTCCCTCTGTGACTCTTGTTTTTCTTGGTCTCTTCATCTGACTTTCTGTGTCTGTCTCTGGTCTTGTCTCTGATTCTCCTTTGAGACTCTTCTCCATGATTTCTCTTTTCAGTGCCTCCAGCGTTCCTTGTCCTTGGCCTCACCGACATTGAGTGTCCCAGACTGGATTTCTATCTTTACCTTTTTCTTTCTAGGGCTTTTCCTTGCAGTGTCTGATTGTAGATTGATCTTTCTCAGCATACCCAGGTTTTCTTTCTTTTGCTTTCTTTCTCTCTCCCCTCTGCTTTCTCTTACTCTCCCTGTCTCCTTCCCAGTCTCTGTCTCTCTTTGTCGTTCTCATTCTTTTTCTCTTTCTCTGTCTCTAAACCTGTTCCCGCATCTCTCTGTGGCTGTGTCTGGATCCTTCTCCATCAGTCATGTTCTCTCCTCCCTCTGTGTCCCCATCTCACCCACCCCTGTCTGTCACTCCACCCCCTGTCCTGACCAGTGCTTACCCTGGGATTTCCACAACTCCTGCACCAGACACTGAGTCTCATCCTGAATTAGCTTCTCAATGCTCTGCTTCCCCATCCCAAAGTCCCTCATGGTGGTCAGAGAGCATCATCTAAGAGTCTTCCAAGACTTTCCACTGGCGAAAACCACACCTGATTGATGGTGCATGAAGGGAAGGTTTTAGGATGCATAGAACTTTCCCTTGTCCTCTCCCCAGGCCCCACCCATCCCCACTCACCAACTCTCTGGAAGATGGGGTCAACAATAGCAATGTGCCTTTGGCCAGAGAAAGCCTCAGCCTGATCCACCAGGGCCTCCTTCAGCACCTCGTACCCACACAGGATGATGACAGGCCGGGGCCCCAGGTAGACCGTGAAGATATCACCATATGTCTCCTGCAGCTGTGTGGGCAGAGTCAAGATCTCACTCCCTAACTCAAGAGAAGGGTCTCCATCTTCACATCCACATCATACTTCCAGTGTAGCCTAAACCTGGCTGGCTGCAGCCCCATTGGGAAGAAGACACACTTGCATTCCATGTCCCCCAACCTTCCCATGCAGCCCTCACCCCAAGTGTCCTCCTCTCTCAGCTTTTACAAACCCTCCCAGCTTCTATTTGAGGAATTGCAGAGGCTCCCCACATCCGAGCTCTAGTCCCTCCCAAGCCAGGACCACAGCTCAAAGTCTCCAGTCTGTCAGAACTTCTCCCTCCAGTCTCCCTTTCCTACGTTCCTACTCAGGTATATTGAGGAATCCAAGGCACCAGTTTATAACCACACAGATCAGGAGGCTCTGGGCTGAGGAGGCCCTTTTATATTGAAAAGGAAAGGGAAAGACAGTAAAATGAGGAGGCAGCAGGACAATGGCAGGGCACAACTACAGTCTACCATGTGGATGAACCTCAAAAATATCATGCTAAGTGAAAGAAGCCATTCACAAAAAGCCACATATGTGATTTCATTATATGAATTCTGCAAAAGCTTCTCTAGTGGTCATACTGGCCAGATTGTGGCTGAAAGAAACAAACCCCCAGGATGGCCTGAGAAGTCCCATCCTAAAATTGACCCCCAATTGCCTTGCTGCCTGTGAGCTCCTCCTGTCCACCCACCCTTCTTCCCCTCCGCATCTCACTGCCTGGAAGGACTTGAGAAGGCACTTGTGGTCTATTTGCAAAATGTTCCCCAGGAAGGGCCGAGGCAGGGATCCAGGAGGGAGGTGGCCCCAGGAGGTATGGTGGCCCCAGATTAGCAAGAGGCCTATAAGGATGATGAGGAGCAGGCCAGCTTGCCTTCCATTCCACTGTTTCTCTTAAAAGGTAGGTTGCCCTGTTTGTTGCTTTTTTCTGTGCTTAGTGGGAAATGGTATGCCAGAAATTTACCTTGACAGAACTCCTTGTAACTCACCAGAGGCAACAGGGACCCCAAAGGTGGCAGGTGTTGCAGAGGCCAGAAAGTCTAGCATCTTGATTGGATCCCAAAGTTTCCTTCCCATGGATGGCCTGAGGTATCTTAGTGGGTAGTGCCCTTGAATGAAGAGCACCTCCCTCAAGAAAGGGTGGTATGCCAGCTGGTGGAACAGGTGATAAGGTCTGAGCTCTGGGTCCAAACTGTCTGGGTTCAAATTCAGGTGAAGGCTGTTTCATGGTTTTTGCACGGCAAGTGTGGCTCTCAGTCTATTTTGTCAGAGGGAAGCCTTGCATATGAGGGTTTGAGTATAGCTGGAAGGTCCAAAATTGGAGCATCTTGTGCCCACGGGGACAGGGATATATTCAAAGCATCAGAACAAAGTGAGATTGGAGGACATGTGATCTGATGGGGGGAAATTAGCTCCATGTTGGTACTTCGAAGGATTGCCTGAGCCATTCATTCATTCATTCATTCATTCATTCATTTCTGAGCAAATATTTTTAACACCTGTCATATGCCACACAAGGTTCTTTGTGCTGAGAGAACTGTGATGAACAAGACAACGGGTTAACCTTCACAGAGCTGGCATTGAGGTGAAGTAGAGTATTCACCTTCTGGAAATATTCCTAGTGACCTAAAAATAAATGATCACACATAAAGTGGCATGGATCACCACCTGACCTGGAGGTGTCAGGTTTTGGATGTTTATTTGAGTCTCAGTGGATTTGAAAAGGTATATCGGGGAATCCAAGGCACCAGTTTATAACCACACAGATCAGGAGGCCCTGGGCTGAGGAGGCCCTTTTATATTGAAAAGGAAAGGGAAAGACAGTAAAATGAGGAGGCAGCAGGGCAATGACAGGGCACAACTACAGTCTACCATGTGGATGAACCTCAAATATATCATGCTAAGTGATATATTTCACAAAAGGCCACATATATGATTTCATTATATGAATTATGCAGAAGAGGCAAATCCAGAAAGCACTAAATTACACTAGTAAAAATGGCTGATTTTTTTGGTCTCTGAGTTTCAGATTAATTTAAAAATATATGGGTGGGAGGAGCTTTGATAAAGAGTTTGCGTTCTAGAGCTACAGAGACTGAGTGTGAATCTTGCGCCTGTACTCACTAACCATGTGACCTCAGACAACTGATGCCATTGCCCCACCTCTGTGTACTCACCTGTACAATGGACATGATTATTGTACCCGCCACATGGGGCTACTGGGAATAGTATTCAAGCAAGATCATGTATGTACAGATCACGGAGCACCAGGAGTTGTTAAATGGAGGCTGTGGTTGTTCTAAGGAAGGGAGAAGTCACTCAGAGTAAGCAATGGCCTACGGGGCCGAACTGCCGAGAGATCCTCAGCTGAGTGTTCCCTTTTAGCCTCCAATTTCTATATATACACCACCTCTGGAATTCTATTAACAGAGGAAAGTAGAACACCTCCTTGAGTCTTTAGAAGAGCTGCAGCATGATGGAAGGAGGCAGACTGCAGAATGGACTTTCTTGTGGAGGTGGCAACCAAGGAGGAAGAAGGAGACTGGCTTGTAGCAAATATCGCAAATGCAGAACATGGGTAGACTCAGGCAACATTCCTGCAGAGGTGGGAATACTTCATGACCCTGGGATCCTTTGATCTTCTTCCTTCAACCCCCTCAGCGGGACAGGAATCGGATCTGGTACATAGGGGGCAGCTTGCCCACTCCACACTCCCGGGGTGTGAGGTCAATGTCCTCAGGGGCTATAGGACTGGCCACAGAGAAATTCTGGAGGATGGTGGTGAAGAAGAGGAATAATTCTGCACGGGCAATACCTTCACCAAGACAAATGCGCTTCCCTGTGGGCACAGAAGATCAACAATGTGGACCTGGTGTGGATGCATATTCTTTTTGTTGTGTGTGTGTGTGTGTTTTAAATATATTTTTATTGATTTCAAATAGAGGAAGGGAAAGGGAGAAGGAGATAGAAACATAAATGATGACAGAGAATCATTGATCAGCTGCCTCCTGCACGGCCCCTACTGGGATCAAGCCCACAACCTGGGCATGTGCCCTGACCAGGAATCGAACCATGACCTCCTGGTTCATAGGTCAACACTCAACTGCCGGCTGGGCTGGATGCATATTCTTTGCCCAAAGTCCAGATACCTGTGTCTATTGCAACTGGTTTGGATGGGACTAGCCTTCCACTTGTAATTCAGGGTGAACTTTTAGGGTGTCCCCAAACCTCTAAAACTGGGTGCAAATCTTTGATGTGTGTCTTTCCAGGGGAGATTGTAGCTTCTGTTAGATTTCCAAAGGTTTGGTTGGCCGCACAGAGTCTAAGGACTATCATTGGGTTGGATGTGTGTATGTGTGTGTGTGTGTGTGTGTGTGTGTGTGTGTGTGTGCGCGCGCACGCACGCATGCGCACCTCCACATGTATAGATGTGGGCATAGTTCCAACAACATTTGGAGAATTGTTAATATTTGTAAAAATTCTTAGAAAACCTCTGGCTGGTGCGGCTTGGTGATTAGAGTATTGGCCTGCACACTGAAGGGTCCAGGATTCAATTCATTGTCAAGGGCATATACCTGGGTTGCACATTCAGTCCTCAGCCCCAGTCAGGGCACATGTGGGAGGCAACCAATCAATGTGTCTCTTTCACATTGGTCTCTCTCTCTCTCTCTCTCTCTCTCTCTCTCTCTCTCTCTCTCTCTCTCTCTCTCTCTCTCTCTCCCCTCCTCCACTCCCTTGCACTCTCTCTAAAAATCAATGGAAAAAATAACCTCAGATGAGGATTAACAAATTAAAGAATTATTCAAAGAACTTCTGGTCCACACTAAGGATCCTAGATGTGTAGATCATACTTGGTGTGTTTTTTCAGGTATGTGTGGTAGAGACTGTGGGGTGAATGTCTGGCACTGAATGTGATTTTCTATCTCTGGGTTATTTTCATTTACACTTGGCATTCAATATTATTTAATATTAGTTTCAAGTGTACAGCACAGTGGTTAGACATATATATATATGTAAAGGTATTTCAATATTATTGGCTATATTCCATAAACCGTACTTTACATCGCCGTGAGTATTCTGTAACTACCAATTTGTACTTCTAACTCCCTTCACCTTTTCACCCAGTCCCCCAAGCCTCCTTGCCTCTAGTAACCATCAGTTTGTTCTTTGTTTCTTTGAGTATGTTTCTATTTCCTTTCTTATCTCTGTTTTGTTTATTATCTCAGTGTTAAGAAAAAAACAAACCCATATTGTACATAAACTTGTGAATGGGATTTATGTATGTGAGGTGGGTGTATGGCTTCCATCAGATTCTCAGAGGTGTACACCACTCCCCCAGTCTATATATATAAAAGCCTAAGTGACCATCGCAACCGAATGGACGACTGAGCAGCAGGCTGCGTGGGGCAACCCAGTTGGCAGGGGGGTTAGCGAGGGGTGACCAAACGATTGAGCAGCAGGTTGCATGAGGCAACCAGGCTGGCAGGGAGGACAATTGGGGGCAACCAGACCTGCAGGATGGGGCAGTGAGGGGCTACCAGGCCAGTGGGGGGAGGCAGTTAGGGGCTATCAAGCAGGCAGGCAGGTGAGCAGTTAGGAGCCAGTGGTCCCGGATTGTGAGAGAGATGTCCGACTGCCAGTTTAGGCCCTAGATCGGGCCTAAACTGACATCCCCCATGGGGTCCCAGATTGGAGAGGGTGCATGCTGCGCTGAGGGGACCCCCCACCCCCGTGCACAAATTCCCCCCCCCCCCCGCCCATACACAAATTTCATGCACCTGGCCTCTAGTAGGTTATAAACCATTTCTTGGAGAGAAATGAGGGCAAAGGGAGCCAGAAAGGTCAGACAGATACTGAGAGTCTCCTCCATTACTTCATTGGTTCCTAATCTGCAAGCTGACCACTTTGGAAAGGCCATTTCAATGATTGGATTTCCAGGCATTTCCTAAACCTTTCAAGTTATTGGACATTGTGCCTGTGTGGAGGTATCTGGGGAAGGGTTCACAGCTAGAAGTTAGGACACATGGGCAAAAAATCTGCAGGGCAGGGCTCTGGTTTTTCTCCTGTAACTGGCTCCATGACCCACCTCATTCTAGAAGAGCCTGTTATCTCCCTCCCACTCTGTCCTCCCATCCTTGGGGGCTAGCCTTTGGACCCTTCGGTAGACATTTGTCTCTAACACCTCTTTGGCTAAGCTTATCTTTCTTTCTGCCCATGGCAGCTAACTGTTTTGTTTTGTTTTCTGTCTTCACATCCTGACAGATACTGTTTCTCTGTCTACGTGAAATCACGTGAAATCTGATGCGTTATCTTCAGTCCCCAGTAAAGCACTGGGCTCAGAGTATGCTGCTCAACAGATATCTTATTATACCGAGGTATAGAGAGGTTAGCATACCTTCCCAAGGTCCAGCATTCCAAGGTGTGCCACTGGGCTGTGATCTCACCTTTTAAATATCTTCTAGGGTTGTAGTGAATATGGGATGGAATAATGAAGGTAAAGCAGCTGGCATGTACTAACTGCTCAATAAACAAAAGCCTCTCCTTGATGTCTCAAGAAGTGAAGACACCTACACTCTGATGTCTGGGAAGCTAGTGCAGATCCAGCTTACCTACAGAGAAGGGCATAAAAGCTTCATTCTTCGTAAGTGCCCCATTGACATCCAGAAAGTGGTTAGGGTTGAAGGTGTCTGGTGTGTCAAAGTAACGTGAGTCAAAGAGAGCAGAGTGCAGGATGGGATATACTTCAGTGTCCTGAGGAATGATCACAAGATAAAAAATATTGCCATTTCCTTACCCACCCCACCCTGAAACACAACATGAAACAAGAAGCCCCAGTGATAAAACAAGAGGTCAAGTTTGGAGATTAAGAGAAGCCAGGATCCCACACAGGAGAGATGTGGTTGCCTGGCTGACCTCACCTTTGGGATGATGTACCCTCGGAAGTTAGTGTCTTTGATGACCACATGGGGCACACCAATAGGGAGCAGGTCTCCGAATCTCTGAATCTCCTGGATGACTGCTTCAGTGTATGGCATTTTGGCCCGGTCATCAAGGGCTGGAGGGCGATGTGGGCCAATCACCTGATCAATCTCCTTGTGGACTTTCTCTACATAGAAGAATAAACCTTTTTTTTAAAGGAGCATTTCAGCCCAGCTAGCATAGCTCGGTGGTTGAGCATTGACCTATGAACCAGGGGTTCATGGTTCAATTCCTGATTAGAGCATATGCCCAGTTGTAGGCTCAATCCCTGGTGAGAGGTGTGCAGGAAGCAGCTGATCAATGATTCTCTCTCATCATTGATGTTTCTATCTCTCTATCCCTCTCCCTTCTTCTTTGAAATCAATAATAATAATTTTTTTTTAACTTACAGTAAAGTGTTTAATCATTGACACTCCTCAAAACAATCAGTTTAGGGTGGGGGCACAAAGAGGAAGCTAGAAGAATTCTCACTTTTTGAAATCTAATGAATGTTATAGATTCTTTCCCCCACATGCACAGGGAAACACACATGCACGTGTGTGTGCGCGCACACACACACACACACACACATCACATATCAGATTGAGAACTCGAGGGTATGCGCCTGTCAAAATTTTTTCTCTAAGATGAGTGGGAAATGAACTAATATTTATTGTGTGTATTTTAAATGAGGTACTGTGCTAGGTCCTCAGGAATATGACAGTGAAATAGATCAATAGATTAACCCATGAATAAGTGGGTAAATAAATGAATATATCAATCAACCAATTCATAAATAAAAAGACTGATGAATGGAAGAACATTATTTAATGGATGCATGTATTTACTTATTAATAAGTAGATGAATAATTACCAATAGACAAATAAGTAAATAAAACTAATCAACCAATAAATTACCTGAATAAATGGATGGCTAGATTTACAGAGGAATAAGTGAATGAATAAATTAGTAGGAAAAGTATTAAATGGATGATGGTTTGATGACAGATGAATAAATGAAAGATGAATCAGTGAATTAATTGTGCAATTAATAAATTGAAGGGGTAGAAGAGTTAAGAATGAATTGAAAGACTGACTGATGGAAGGATTAAGGAATGAAACCTAGTTCATAGAAGGAGAGATGGATGCATGCATGAATGAATGAGTGAGCCAATGAATCACGACACATAGTTCATTCAATTTCCTTTGTTTCAAAGGATCAACAGGTAAATTGATTAATCCAAATAAAGAATGGAAGTGTATGTTCTTGGGCAGATCATAGGTAAAGGAATCTGAGCATACAGACCAATTAAAGCACAAACAGATGAATGGATGGATGGATGGATGCGTGGATGGATGAGTGAATTTTTAAGAGATCAGTGAAAACAGGAGAACAGATTGACAGATTCTTCATCCATCCATACAACAGGGCTGGCTTAGTTGGCAGCTTTTTCAAACCTGCAGTGTTCCTGATTTCAGAGGGGAATGCTACCTCTCTCATTTAGGCAGGACCCCTACCCCACTTCTGCAGCCAAAAAGGGATCAGAGGACTACTCAGATTGGCTGCCCCCACCCTGCCTACCTGCGATGTGGGGATATTTGAGCATTAGCAGGAATCCATAGCGGAGAGTGGTGCTGGTGGTCTCCGTGCCCGCAAAGAAGAGAGAGAGCGCAGTGTTGATGAGGTTCTGGTGGTGGAACTCACTGTTTGGGTGGGACTTCTCCTGTGTCCAGAGGGGCGGGGTTCATTGGAATCAGGGGAGGCTGGAACCTTGCTGCATGCACTTATCAGGGTCCCCCCCACACACACCTGTTTCTGGGTCTCTCACACCATCTGGTCCATTTTACTTTTCTCTGTCCTCTTCATGTCCACCCATATATCCTTATCTCTATCTCTCTTCACTCTGGCTCTGTTTCAATCCATCACAACATCTCTTTGGTGTGCTTGTCTCACTTCCTCTCCCCGCCTCTTTCTGCCTCTGTGGGTCTTTTCAGCTATTGCCCTATTGTTTGTCCCTTGTCCTTTATTTCTCTTCTCTCTCTCTCTCTCCCTCTCTCTCTCTCTCTCCCTCTCTCTTCTTCCCTCCCCCTCTTTATCCATCCCTCTCTGCCTCCTGCCTAGTTTCTCCTTCTTTCATCCCTTCTACCTTTTCCTAATATCCCCTCTGCATCCTCTGTTCTTCCATCATCCTCATTCCCCTCCCTTCTTCTCACTGCCCCTCATCTTTTCCTCCCTCCCCTCCCCTTTCATTCCCCTCTCTCAAACCCCACTTTGTCCATGCGGAGCAGGTAGGTATCAATGAAGTCCCGGGGGGCATCAGGGTCCAGGGTCTCCCGGTGCTTCTCCACGCTGTGGCCAATGAAGTCTTTGACTTCCTGCAGGTTTCTGTAGATTTGCCTGTGTGTGCCAGGAAAGTACTTCAAGAAGTCAGAGAGGAGCTCAAACACCTGTGGGAGACAATGGGGCTGTAAAGTCCTTCTGGGGCTGAGCTAGTGGGTCAGAGGAAGAGACAACCCTCCTGGGCCCTGAAACCTCTGGTAGAGGGAAATCTGTCTCCTGTTTCTCCTCTCTCTCTCTCTCTCTCTCTCTCTCTCTCTCTCTCTCTCTCTTGCATTCTTGTCAACTCTGCCTCTCAGGATCTCTTTATCTTTGCTCTTTTTTGTCTCATTTTCTCTTTCTTCTCTCTTTTCCCTCCAATTCTTTGACTCTCTGTTTCTGCCTCCTCCATTACTCCTTTCTTTCTCTTTGTCCCTCAGTCCTTATTTCACCATCTCTCTCTCCCTCCAGTTGTCTGTGGCCCTGTCTCTACCTGTTGTCCTGCACATCTTCCAACCTTAAGCTGCATTTCTGGGGCCCCAAAGCAGATCACCCATTTCCCCTTTCCTGGATGTCCACCTCCTCCCCACCCTCCCTCACACTCTCCCTGACCTGGCTGGAGAAGGAGCTGATGAGTGCGAAGGACTGGTAGAACATGTCCAGAAGCTTCAGAAAATCAGGGTCTTTGTAGGCAAAGCGTTTTCCAAAGACAATGGAGCAGATGATGTTGGAAGTGATGGAGTGGAAAATGAAGGTGGGGTCCTGGAGGGCTCCTAGGAGGAGGAAGTGGCAGGTCAAGGGACACAGACTCAAATATCTGGGGAGCACTTGGCAGCTGCCCCATCTTTGTGTAACTGTCCTTCATTGCTCAGTAATGATAAAGAAAATAGGAATAATAACAGCTACCACTCACTAGCCCATATGATATGCCAGGCCCCAGTCTATTATTTTATTTTATTATTTTTTATTGTCACCTGAGGATATTTTTTCCATTGACTTTATTTTTATAGAGAGTGGAGGGGATGGAGAAGGGGAAGGGGGAGAGAGGAACATCCATGTGAGAGAGACACATTGATTGGTTGCCTCCCAAACATGCCCTGCAAAACCTGAGGAATGGAACCTGAGACCAGGAATGGAACCTGAGACCCTTCAGTATGAGGGCCGATGCTCTAACCATTGAGCACAGGCCAGTGCTATTTTATTTAATTCTCACCTCAACCCTGTAAGGAAGATGTAGTTCTGTTATTATCGCCATTTCATAGATGGGCAAACAGAGAAGTTAAGTAATTTGACCAGGATTACCCAGCGACTCATCACTGGGGCCAGGATTCAGACCCAGGCAGCCCAGCTACAGAGGCTGTGTGGTTGGTCCCCTCTCAGGCCCCAGTTCTGACTGGGGGAGCAGGTACAATTAAGTCCCAGGGCCAGAGGGAGTGCAATGCAGGTGTTCAATCAATTGCATGTACAAATTTAAAAGCTCTGTTCTCCCTGCCCCTTTCTGTCTCTCCCCTTACTTCCCTTGTTCACCTCTAGGGGTCTCTGGTCTTCAGGAAATTGTTCTACACTTGTTAACTGATGTCTGCATAGGCTAGGCTAGCCCTGGGGAAGGGAGGGTGGGCTGTGAGCCCATGAACGACAGATCACAGATCGTCAGGTCATCCGGTTGGTGCTGTCTTCTCTGTGGGTCTCACCTGTCCATCTCTTGTTCCTCTGCAGACCCTTTACTGAGCCTATCTGTCTCTCTCACTTTCTCTGCCTTTTTCTTTTTGCCTCAAGGAGTCTCTTCCACTCACTCTGTCTGTGTGTCTCTCTTTGACTTGGTCCCTCCATCTCTGCCTCTTTCACCTTCTCTGTCTGCCTCAGTCTGTTTCCTCCTGTCTTTCTCTTAGTCACTCTCTCTCTTTTCCTTCATTGTTCCTGTGTCTCTGCCTCTGCTTCTTCCTCCAAACCTCTATGCTTATATCTTTCAATCTCTTGAGAAAGGACCCTGTTACCTTTATATCGTATATCTTATATCTCAGTTTTAGGGAGAATCTAAAAACAACCGGAAGTGCTTCTCTGATAGCCCATCCAGCTGCAGAGCAGAAAACCCCACTGCCCTCACTGCCAGTTTGTCAGCAGTTCACTCAAGAAAAGGTAAACAGCCCTAACTGGTTTGGCTCAGTGGATGGAGCGTTGGCCTGTGGACTGAGGGGTCCCAGGTTCGATTCCGGTCAAGGGCATATGCCTTGGTTGCGGGCACATCCGCAGTGGGGAGTGTGCAGGAGGCAGTTGAATCGATGTTTCTCTCTCATCAATTTTTCTAGCTCTCTGCCCGTCTCCCTTCCTCTCTGTAAAAAAGTTAATAAAAAGTAAAAAAAAATCAAAAAAAGAAAAGGAAAACAGTCCATTGTTTTCCAATGTCTGAAGTTCTTCCTTTTCTCTCTTTGCTTTCCTTTATTTAAGTCCTGTTTTGCCTTTGATAGATACAATTAATCCATGAATCTGTTTCCTTGAATACAAGTAAATAGCCAGAAAAGGCCTAATATCTAAGTATATGGCCTGGCTGGTGTGGCTCAGTGGTTGAGTGTTGACCTATGAACCAGGAGGTAATTGTTCAATTCCAGATCAGGGCACATGCCCAGGTTTTGGGCTCAATCCCCAGTAGAGGTTGTGCAGATGACAGCCAATCAACGATTCTTTCTCTCTCTCTCCCTCTCCCTTCCTCTCTTGAAATCAATGAAAATAGTGTGTGTGTGTGTGTGTGTGTGTGTGTGTGTGTGTGTCTTTGAGTTAGTATACTTCCCACATCTCTTCTGGTTCCCTTGTCCCTCTCCTACTCATCTCCATCCAACTCCGTGTCCCTTCCTGTCCCTCTGTCTGATGGTCTATCTAGCTCTGTCTTTCTTTATCTCTACTTCTCTTTCTCTGCCCACGTACACCCCTGCCTTTCTGTTGCCGTATACCCTGATTCTCTCTATTACACTGTCTGTCTTTCCTTACCATCTCCCCAGGCTCACCCTGGGATTTCTGAAGCTCCTCCACCAGACACCGTGCCTCCTCCTGAATCCGCTCCTCCACACTCCGCTTGCCCATCCCGAAGTCCCTCATGGTGGCCAGAGAAAATCGCCGAAGAGTCTTCCAACGTTCCCCGTTGGCAAACACCACACCTGTGGAGGCAGGCATGGGTTGCAGAGGAAGTTGGAAGGAGATTCTGGGTCCCTCTCCACCCCTATTCTGCCTTACCAGATTCACCTGGCAATCCCCATCCTCCATTCCTTGCCCTTCCCCCCCCCTCCCCCGGCTCCCTTTCCCCTGGTGCCTTTCAGGCCCTTACCATATCCTTGAAAGACTTGATCAACAACAGCGATTTTCCCCCGGCCAGAAAAGGCCTCAGCTTGGTCCACCAGGGCCTCCCGGATGGCCTCTGTCCCCCATAGTATGACCACAGGCCTTGGCCCCAAGTACACCGTGAAGACATCTCCATATTTGTCTCGGAGCTGCCAAGCATACCCACACCAACAGTGTTAAACCATTAAAACACATATAGATTGGTAATTAGCCAGCACCCCAAAACCCTCCATCTGACTCTGCCTTTCTCCTTCCCAGGATCCAGCAACTAACAGAGTAACCCATGACCTATCCAGGGACTGCGTGATTGATTGGTGCCCCGAGTAGTATAGGTGGTTAAATATCTCTAATATCACCCCTACCCATAACCTTACGTCTGGCCAGATTTCCCTGGCATCACAACTAAAGGATCATCTGTTTGTGACCCACTTCAACCTGCTGTCTGCATCCTGACAATTTCCCCAGAGAAATACCCTGAACAGCCCTATGATAGACAGGAAGAGAAAGTGATGGCCCTCCGGTGCTGATCACGAGATCTGAAAAAAATCATAACATCAGTACAGCCACTTTGGAAACTGCTCAGTGGTATTTACTGAAGCTGAAAGTTCACATGTATACTCCATGACTCATCAACTGAATTTCAGGTACATGTCCCAAAATGGGTACTTGTGTTCACCGAAATACAGGACAAGGAGACCTGAAACCTTATTAATACAATGCTCATCACCATCCATACATGTCCATACCATGGAATGCTAAACAGCAGTGAAAAGAACATACCACTGCATACCCAACAACACGAATGAAACTCACAGGCATAATGCTGAGCAAAATTAGACACAAAAGAATCTATACATGATAATTCTATTTATATGAAGTTGAAAAACAGATAACATGAACCTTGGTCTCAGAATAGTGGGAAGATAGAAACTGGATGGGGATGCGAGTAGGGTATCTGGGGATGGGCCATGTTGTTACTTATCTGCACATATATTGTGTGAGTGTGTTTGAGAAAATTCACTGAGCTGAGCTGATTTGTGCACTTCTTAGGGTGATGTTAAACGGTAAAAAGTTGACTTACGGCCCTAGCCGGTGTGGCTCAGTGGCTAGAGCATTGGCTTGTGGACTGAAGGGTCCCAGGTTTGATTCTGGTCAAGGGTACATGCCGGAGTTGTGAGCTTGATCTCCAGTAGGGGGCATGCAGAAGGCAGCCAATCAATGACTCTCTCTCATCATTGATGTTTCTATCTCTCTCCCCCTCTCCCTTCCTCTCTGAAAGCAACAAAAATACATTAAAAAAAAAAAGTTGACTTACAATCGTAAAAGTTTAAGTTTTTTGTGATTTTTTATGAAAAATATCTCACACTGATCTCTGCAAAACCTCTTCACTGGTCTCTCTACTCCCACTCTTTTCCCATCTACAATCATTTCATCACCTACCCCTCCCTACCCTGATGCCGGAGTAACACCATTAAAATGTAAATTAATATCACTAACCTGCTCCAAATCCTCCAGTGCTCCCACCTCATTGAGAATAAAAGCTGAAGTCTCCACCATGGTCCACATAGCCTCATCAGCCCTCTGCTTCTCCCCGCACTGGCCCCTTTGCTCACTCAGATCCCACCTCCACGTTGTCCCTCAAGATGCTGAACTTGCTCATTCTTCAGGGTTCTTGCACCTGCCTCTCTCTGATGCCTCTTCCTGCCTCTTTCTGTGACTCTGTCCAGAAACAAAGCAGGATTGAGCCTTTTCCTTACAACTCAGTCTAAAGTAGTTTTAATCATAGCTCTTGTCTACCTTATGTGTTTATTTCCTTATTTGCATGCTCTGTCCAACGCTAGAACATCCCCCGCACACAGAAGGCACCCAGGAATCTACTATTTAATGAGTGAATAAAGGAATGAGTGGATCGAAGGAGCTGCCGTTTAATGAGCATTTACTAAACACCAGGCTCTATGCAATACCCCATCTCCTCCTCACCGTTTTACGAGGGACACATTTTTATTGTCACTGTATCGTTTTACAGAAGAGGAAACTGAGACTCAATAAGTAACAGTTGAGACTGGAACACAAGTCCAAGCCTGACTCCAGAAGGACTTGGGCACATGTAGGGGAATGGAGGAGGAGCAGTGCCACCTTCCCCAACACCTTCCCCATCATGGCACCCACTAGCTTATTCTCTTCTCTTCTCTTCTCTTCTCTTCTCTTCTCTTCTCTTCTCTTCTCTTCTCTTCTCTTCTCTTCTCTTCTCTTCTCTTCTCTTCTCTCCTTATTCTTATTCTTATTCTTATTCTTATTCTTATTCTTATTCTTATTCTTATTCTTATTCTTATTCTTCTCTCTCTCTATCCCCCCCACCACCACCACGAGGATCATGAACACCTCGAGGATCCTTGGAAGGTCCATGTAAGGACTTCAGGGATCTGAAACTCTCAAAATTTTTGCAATGATGTGTGTGGCTATTGGGAGGGAGCCTAAAGGTTTAATGAGATTCTCAAGAAATTTAGTGATTCCCAAACTGTTCACAGCTTCAGTGTCTGAGGGCACTGAGATGAGGGCCCTCCCTGTTGGA
This sequence comes from Corynorhinus townsendii, assembly GCA_026230045.1. NCBI lineage: Eukaryota > Metazoa > Chordata > Mammalia > Chiroptera > Vespertilionidae > Corynorhinus > Corynorhinus townsendii. Next base: position 40,059,557 of record JAPDVU010000011.1, read on the forward strand.
CCCAAGCTTCCCCTCTGTGAAGTCCCAGCTGTGTGGCTGTGGACAGTGCCTTCCCCAAGCCAAGCCTCACTGTCCTCATCGCTAAGATGGGGTTAGCACCTCACCTAGCCCACAGGACTGTTGTAAGTGAGACCTGGTGAGTTCCCACAGCAATATAGACAAATCCCAGCCACATCATTCTGAATGAAGAAACTAAGTCCAGGAATTTACGGGAAAGCATGGTACCTTGTGGTACATTGAAGACAATGAGAACTAAATCACACATACTTGGGCTTCCACATAAGTGATCAAACTCTCTCTGTTAAAAGCAAAGCTAATCACAAGCCCAGGATTCAGGAGTGTGATCACCGTGCTGAGGGCAGGGGGCGCAGTGGGAGACGGACTATAAGGCAGGAGGCAGCTGGAAGTCACTGTCAGGGCTCCTGTTCTCCCACTGGGAGGTGGGTTTATGGGGTAGATTACATTACTAATAACTAAATAGATACAAAACACAAAGTCATGCCTGGGAAGCAGTGATGCAGAGCCCAGTACATCCTCCATAGTGTCAGCTGTTACGTATAGCACATTCATGTGCATTATTGGTAAGCCCTCTGCTCCCTTCCTCCTCCCCTGTCCTGGTGCTGATATGGACCAGTCTTTCCTTTTCTTTTGTTGACAGAGGAGATACCTATTTGACTAATGACACTACCCCCTTTTCTCTCTCATGGGGGGTTGGGGGGGGAGGTAGGCACCCAGGAACTTGGCAGAAGGTGACAAAAGGCTCTATGAAATACTACACCCATGGCTCATACCCAGATGCCTCTTCATCCCCACTTGCCCACTCCAGAGACAGTGGCACACAATTCCCAGTGAACAAGACAATCTACCATGCTTCAGCTGCCTGCCTCTTACCAACCTCACACTCCCCACCCCTGAGCCTGGAAGGATCCTTGCTCTCTCTAGTAAGTGATCCCCAATACGGAGACAGGAAGCCCCTCTCCAACCCGTCCACCTGCATCTCACCCTCTGGAAGGATTTGAGTAGACCTCGTCTGTCCATCTGCAGAAGGTTCCCGAAGAAGGGCAGGGGACGGGGGCCTGGCGGAAGGTGGCCATGTGCCTTTGGGCGGCCTCTGGCCAGGAGAATCACGAGTCCCGTGACGAGAGCAAGGAGGAGGAGGACACTGAGCTCCATGGTCCCAATCTGACTGCCTTCCAGTCCACTGCAGTCTCAACTCAGGCCTTTTATCTTGATCCTGCCTCCTCACCCAGTTATGTAACTTCATCCATTCCCCGCCTCCCCTCTGTCATTGTCCAGGAGGGTGAACTTGAAAGAAAGGTTCTAATGGGCCCATCCTTCCAGTCCAGTAGCTTGCTTTCTCCCGACCTCAGCAACCGCTCCCCAGATGCTGGCAGAGACATGGTGGTGGTTACAAAGGTCAGCATGAGTGCTCGTGAGAGCTCACATGTGTTTATTTTGTGGGTGTGAGTGAGCATGCACTGTCTACTTGTTGTGCCCTTGTTTGTGTGTTTATGCTTGCATGTCTGCCCATGCCTGCTTGCATCTGTGTGCACTTGTATGATTTTTTTATGTGAAGGGGTATCTGTTATTGATGTGCATGTGTATGAGTCTGAGTGTGCTTATGAACTATTTTGCATGTGCACAGGCTTACATGTATTTCTATGTGAAGGGGTGTTTGCTTTTGCATGGTGCTGGTGGTGTGTGTCCCTGTGTGTGCTTGTGTGTTTGTGCACCTTCTCATCCCTGTGTTTGTAGGGCCTTTAGGTGCTCAGTGTCTATCTCCAGACCTCTTCCTCCGCCCTCCTTTCTGTAACAGCTACAGATGGGAATGACGAGAGAGACAGAGGAGCGGGGAGAGACACAGAACTGCTGAGACTCCGAGGTGGGGGCGCGGGTGGAAAAGGACAGAGGGCCTGAGACCTGGCTGGGGGGACATTTGGGTCCCCTGGATCTCTGATTGCTCTGACAAGTGCCAGCAGTTCTCTTTCCTTCTCCAGCTCTGTGTTCACTCAGGGGATGTTTCTAGGATCCTCTCTGATCACCTGTGTGTGTATGTGCCTATCTCATTATCTCTGTCTCAGTGTCTCTGTTTCCCCCTTTAGACCTTGAGCTCCGGAAGGGCAGAGACCTGGTCCAGTTTGATTGATGTCCACTGGGCTGGTGTCCATCTCTATCATTGCTCTGAGCCTCTGGCAGGCTCGGTCCCTACTTGCCAGGTATGTGAATGAGTGTGTCCATGTGCACCTGCCACAGCCTCGGCCTGACTTTCCACCTCTCTGTGTCTTTCCTATAAAAAGGAGATGGGGGGAGATGAGGCAGCATCTTTCCTGCAATGTTAGGCAAACCCCTTGCTAGACCCAGGGATCTGACCCTGGCAGTTGAATCATATACCTCTGACCCAGGAGGAGGGGACAGACAATCTTGACCTCTTGAATTCAGGGGTGGAACCTGTGCTTTCTTAACCTTGGAGAACTGCCACCATGGACGTTCCTGACTCAGGTCCTGGCTCCTACAGTGCTGTGTGATTTGGCACTCTGCTTAGGTCCTCGTTCCAGCCCCAGGAATCACTGATGGGAGTGAGGAGCTTTACCCTTTGAGGTAGGTATTTTTTCATCCCACGGTACAGATGGGCAGAGTGAAGCACAGAGAAGTTGAGACAAAGTCACACAGTGGGTAAGAGCTGCGTTATCCAGTATGATGGTGTTAGGATATATTAGTACTACCCCTGGCTCTACTGTTTGCACATGTTTTCTGAAATATATTGTCCTAAGTGTCTGCTTTTCTCCATAGCTTGAAGCAAGCAGCCTGCACCTGCAGAAGGTAAGATACACGCCCCAGCTGACTTGGGCGCTCCGCTCTGCCTGAGTTGCATGCTCACCAGACATCCTGCTATCTTCCAAGGACGGCCTGTTGTTCAGGCAGCTACCCCAGCTGGCTGGTGTGAGCCTGACACTGTCCCTCCATAAGAACAGAGAAGCTCCCAAGGGGCTGACCCCCACACACTGGTCCCAGTCTGCTGTGAGAGAACGTGATGAAATAAATGCATCTCTCAGCCTGGCTCCTGTTGGCACAGATCTAACAATCGCCACTTGCCACGTGTAGCTATTAAGCACTTAAAATGTAGCTAGTATGAATACTAGCCATATTGGTACTCAGTTTAGTAACTGGAAAACTTCTAAGTACATTTGGAAAGATCTGAGTATGTGAATCTACTTTTTCAATTGTAAGCCTCATGAAATCTAAATACAGATCAAATATTTCTGGAGAATATTTAGGGTCCCAATTAAGATGCACAATATGTGTACAATACACACCAGATTACAAAGACTTACAATGAAAAAAAAAGTTATAATGAGAAGATGAGGCAGAAACAGAGACAAAGAGAAGCCAAGAAATAGACAAGGGGTGTAATACAGAGATGAAGGCAGAGAAAGGGAAGGAGAGGCCGAGAGGGGCAGAGAAACAAAGACGCGGGAAGGGAGGGGTGCTGCAGGGGCACAGGGGGGCTGCATCTGACAGAGCTTGTATTTATATGTGCAAGTACATTTGAGTTATTTTGTAACAGTTTTACTGAGGTATAACTGACATGCAATAAGCTGCAAATATGTCCAGTGTACCGCTTAATCAATTGTGGCTTATTGCACACCAGTGAAACCATCAGCACAAATAAGATAAACATACCCAACACCCCAAAAGCTTCCCTGTGCCCTTTTGTAATTTGTGAATTCCCACATCCCAAGTGGTTCAGGATTCAGGGTTCAGGATCTGGAAGAGGGGCCGCATGCAAAAGAAAGAGATGAGACAAGAAATAATAATTTGGAAATTGGGGGGCCAGGAGGGAGCCCATCTCAAGGGGAAGGACTTCCACTGGTGCTCAGGCCTCGCCAACCTTCTATTCAATTTGGGATACACCTACGGCCCTTAGGCAGGCAATTTCCAGTAACAGACAATCTTACCGGTAAGGCTTTACATGACTGTCTGGTGGGAAAGTTGCTTCAGCTACCATTGTCTCGACTAAACAGTGGGTGCATAGCTCTGACCTTTGCCAGAGCTCAAGGGTCACCAGCATTCCAGGCTCCTTGTCCACACCTCTCTGCTAGTGAAGACAATAGGCGGTTTCCCACAGTAATTCCCCTCTTTCCTATTTTCAACTTCCTCCCTAGGCAACCACTGGTCTGCTGTTTGTCACTAGGGATTAGCTTGCACTTTATAAACTTAATATTAGAAGAATCATACGTAGGTATTCTTTTTTTAAAAATCTTTATTGTTGATAGTATTACATATGCCTTCTTCTTTCCCCCACTGACTACTTCTAGCCTGCCCCCGCCCTCCCCTGAGGCCTTCACCACCCTATTGTCTGTGTCCATGGATTATGTATATATGCAGACAAGGTCTTTGGTTGATCATGTCCCACCCTCCCCCACCTTCCCTTTAAGATTCCACATGCTGTTCTATGCTTCTATGTCTCTGTATCTATTTTGTTCATAGGTTTTGTTTTTTTTTTTATTCATTAGATTCCACATATGAGTGAGATCATGTGATACTTGTCTTTCTTTGACTGGCTCCTATAGATCTTATACTCTCCAGGTCCCTCCATACTGTCTCAAAGGGTAAGAGATCCTTCTTTTTTAGTGCTGCATAGTATTCCATGGCATAAATGCACCACAGCTTTTTTATTCACTCATCTACTGATGGGCATTTGGGCTGTTTCTAGATATTAGCTATTGTACATTGTGCTGCTATGAACATAGTGCTGCACACTTCCATTTTGATTGGTGTTTTGGGTTTCTTAGGATATATTCCCAGAAGTGAGATCACTGGGTCAAATGGCAGTTCCATATTTAAGTTTTTGAGGAAACTCCATACTGTTTTCCATAATGGCTGCACCAGTCTGCATTCCCAACAGCAGTGTACTAAGGTTCTCTTTTCTCTACATCCTCACCAGCACTTGTCATTTGTTGACTTGTTAATGGTAGCCATTCTGACAGGTGTGAGGTGATACCTCATTGTCCTTTTAATTTACACCTCTTTGATGACCAGTGACTTTCAGCATTTTTTCATATCTCTGGACCATCTGTATGTCGACTTTGAAAAGTGTCTATTTAAGTCCTTTGCCCATTTTTCAAATGAATTGTTTGTCTTTCTTTTGTTAAGTTGTATGGCTTCCTCATATATTTTGGATTTTAACCCTTTACCAAATGTATCATTGCCAGATATTTTTCCATACAGTGGATTCCCTTTTCGTTTTGTTGATGGTTTCTTTTGCTGTGCAGACACTTTTTATTTTGATGTAGTCTCATTTGTTTATTTTCTCCTTAGTTTCCTTTGTCCTAGGAGGCAAAGGAAATATCCATGAACATATTGCTACAAGTGATGTCTGCGATTTTGCTATCTATGGTTTCTTCTATGATTTTTATGGTTTCAAGACTTACATTTAAGTGTTTTATCCATTCTGAGTTTATTCTTTTGTATGGTATAAGTTGGTAGTCTGGTTTCATTTTTTTGCATGTATCTGTCCAATTTTCCAACACCATTTATTAAAGAGACTATCTTGACTCCATTATATATTCTTGCTTTCTTTGTCAAATATTAATTGAGCATCATGGCTTGGGTTCATTTCTGAAGTCTCTGTTCTGTTGCATTGATCTATATGCCTGTCCTTGTGCTAGTAGTATCAAGTTATAGTATAACTTGATATCTGGTATTGTGATCCCTCCAACGTTGTTCTTCTTTCTCAAGATTGCTGTGGCTATTCAGGGTCTTTTTTGGTTCCATATAAATTTTTGGAGTATTTGTTCTAGATCTGTGAAATATGCTGTTGGTATGTATTTTAATAGGGATTGCATTGAATCTGTAGATTGCCTTGGGTAGTATAGACATTTTAATGATGTGAATTCTACTAATCCATTAACATAGTCTATTCTTCCACTTGTTTCTATCTTGTTCTCTTTTGTCAATGTCCTGTAGTTTTCCAAGTATAGGTCTTTAGCCTCCTTTGTTAAGTTTATGCTTAAGTATCTTAATTTTTTTGTTGTTGTTGCAATGATAAATGGGATTATTTGTTTAGTTTCTCTTTCTGGGAATTCATTATTGATGCATAAAAGAGCCATTGATTTTTGGGTGTTGATTTTGTATTCTGCTACATTGCTGAATTCATTTATTAAATCTAGTAGTGTTTTGGTGGAGTCTTTAGGGTTTTCTATGTACTATATCATGTCATCTGTGAATAATGAGAGTTTTACTTCCTCCTTTCCAATTTAGATGCCTTTTATTTCTTCTTCTTATCTGATCACTATGGCTAGGACTTCCAGTACTATCCTATATAATAAAAGCCTAATATGCAAATTTTCCCCTCGGGCATTTGTTGGACCGGGAGACCGGGAGTTTGACCACTCACTATGATGTGCACTGACCACCAGGGGGCAGCATGGAACACGGTGGGCGTTGGTGACACACTGCAACTTCTCACCTGCTACCTAGCAGTGGGGGGGGGAGGGGTGACAGGGACGGAGGTATGGTGAGAATAGAGCGTATCTGCTGAACTCTCTCTCACTCCCCTGGGACCTGCCCTTCCACACCAGATGCTTGCACTGGGGAAGCCCACCTCCCCACCCCCCAAGCCCCAATCCCTCCACGCTCCCCACCCCCCACCCTGCGCTCAGGTGCCAGGTGCCCATAAGGATACTGCCCTGCACCTGCACAGCCTCTTCTGGGTGAGCTGGGCCACAGCCTCCAGTCAGGGTCCCCGTGGGTTAGCACAGGAGCCTGTCTGTGAGGCCAGCCGGGAGAAAGCACACTGCCTGCCCAGCTTCTGTGTGGTGCCACTGGGCAGCCCAGAGGCCCACACTATACCCCAGCCCACGGTGTCCGGCTATGCTCACCACATCTTCGCATGGGGATTTGGGCACTGTGACTCAGGTGGAGGGGGGCGTGTGGGGGCCCAAGGGCCCAGGTGCTGCCCAGGGCCCAGAGGTCAGCTGGGACCTGTCCTTCCACACCAGACGCTCGCACTTTGATGCCGGCCAGGCCTAGGGACCGCACCTGTTCACGAATTTCATGCACCGGGCCTCTAGTGTTGAATAAGAGTGGTGAAAGAAGGCATACCTGTCTTGTTCCTGTTCTTAGGGGAAATGGTTTTGGTTTTTGCCCATTGAGTATGATGCTTGCTGTAGGTTTGTCACATATGGCCTTTACCTTGTTGAGATATGCTCCCTCTATCCCCACTTTGCTGAGATTTCTTTTTAATCAAAAAAGGATGCTGGATTTTGTCAAATGCTTTTTCTGCATCTATTGATATGGTCTTGTGACTTTTGTCTTTCAATTTGTTTATGTGATGTATCACATTTATTGATTTGCGATTATTATACCAGCCTTGCACCCCTGGAATAAATCCCACTGGGTCATGATATATGATCTTTTTAATATATTGCTGGATCTGATTTGCTAATATTTTGTTGAGGATTTTAGCATCTATGCTCCTCAGGGATATTGGCCTGTAATTTTCTTTCTTTGTAGTATCTTTATCTGGTTTTGGAATTAGGATAATGCTGGCTTCATAAAAAGAGTTTGGAAGTGTTCCTTCTTCTTGGGTATTTTGGAATACCCAAGTCTGAGGAGTATAGGGGTTAGTTCTCTTTGAGTGTTTGATAAAACTCTCCTGTGAGGCTGTTCAGACCTGGACTTTTGTTTGCTGGGAGTTTTTTTTTTTTTTAAATTACTGCTTCTATTTCATCAGTTGTTATTGGCCTATTCAGGTTTTCTGATTTTTCTTGATTGAATTTTGGGAAATTGTATTTTTCTAGGAATTTGTTCATTTCATCCAGGTTTTCCAGCTTGTTGTCATATATTTGTTCATAGTATTTTCTTACAATCCTATGTATTTCTCTGGTGTCAGTGGTTACTTCTCCATTTTCATTTCTGATTTTATTTCTTTTAGTCCTCTCTCTTTGTTTCTTGATCTGGTTAATGGTTCATCAATCTTATTTATCCTTTCAAAGAACCAGCTCTTGGTTTCATTTATTTTTTGTATTGTTTTTCCAGTCTCTATGTTATTTATTTCTGCTCTAATCTCTTTTTTTTTTTTCTTTGCTTAAAGTAAAACACTTTAATATCACACTAGTAACTTGACAGTTGTGGGGCCAAACTATGTAAAGCGCAGGGCGGCCATCTGTGGGAAGCAGCCCTCACACTCAAAACAAGAATGGGAAAGAACAAGTATTAACAAGAAGCAGTGCAAGAGGCTGCTTCGGGAGGCGCTGGCTCAGTAGAAGCAGGTGGTGAGCAGGACGGTGCGGCTGCTCTTCTCCTCAAACTGCTGCAGCAACTCCTCAATCTCGTTCTCCATGTCCTCCATGTGCTGAATGCACTGGCAGAGCTCACAGATGAGGAAGGCCGCCGGTGTGGCCTCCTTGTGGTTGTCCTGGATGTCCATGTTGATCACGTGCATCGGCTGGCAGGTCTCCTGCTCCCTGGAATTCAGATCTTCCACCACCAGGTCATACATTCTGTCCTCACACATGAGGGTCAGGTCAAACAGGTCTTTGCAGTTATGGAACCTCTCTGGTCAGAGCTTGATTCACTTATTTCTGTCTAACATGTGCAAAATGCTGCTCTGAGTATAGAGTTCCTTATCTTTCCTAAGGAGATTGTTGTACATCTGATCATATGTGGTTTTAAAATCATAAACACTAGAGGCCCGGTGCATGAAATTCCTCAGCCCAGCCTGCACCCTCTCCAATTGGGGACCCCTTAGGGGATGTCCGACTGCCAGTTTAGGCCCATCCCACTGGCAGTAGGATGTTGGAGACCAGGTGTTAGCTGACATGGTCCTTGCACAAGAAGGGACCAACAAGAATTGGTCCTTTCCCACGCAGTGTCCCGACTTGTTTTTATCTGACTTGTTTTGATCTAACTTGCTTTGATGGCACATTCCTATTGTCAGCAGATGAGTAGAATGAGAGCAACCATTCATAGCTTATCAGAAGTCTGTAAATATTTACCGAGAATTTGGCTTTCTGCTTTATCTTAAAGATTAAGAAGAACAGAGACTACATTCCTCTTTGTTGACCTCCTATTCAGTATTTGTGTATAAAAGGCATTGCATAGTCAATAAAAGCCGCCACAGTCTCTCAAAGACTTGCCGCCCTCCCAACCCCGCTGTCCTGTCTTTCTTTCTTTTCTCAATTCCCACCTCCCTACCTCAGCCTGGTTCAACCGTCAGGACTGGTCCCTGACAGTAGGACATCCCTCTCCAATCTGGGACTGCTGGCTCTTAACTGCTCACCTGCCTACCTGCCCGATCACCCCTAACTGCCTTTGCCTGCCAGCCTGATCACCCCTAACTGCCCTCCTCTGCCGGCCTGGTTGCCCCTAACTGCCTCTGCCTGCCTGCCTGATTTCCCCTAACTGCCCTCCCCTGCCAGCCTGATCTTGCTCCCAACTTCCCTCCTCTGCTGGCCAATTTGGTTCTGATTGGTTGGTTTCTATGCCAGTCAGCATCAAAAGCTCCACCTGCTAGGCAGCCATTGGCTCCCACAGCACCCAAATTTGGTTCTGATTGGTCAGTTTCTATGCCAGTCAGCATCAAAAGCTCTGCCTCTTAGGCAGCCATTGATTCTTCACAGCACCCACATTTGGTTCTGACTGGTCGGTTCCTATGCCAGTCAGCATCTCTGGACCTCCACATGATCAGAAAGGTGGAGGCCGAGAGAGAAATGGAGGCCCAGCTGCTGGCCAGACTGGGAGAGAAAGAGAGAGGCAAGTGCTGATCAAAAGCTGCCACAGAGGCAAGGGATCAGTCCTTGTTTCTCTCTTCAGGCCTCTCTCTGGCCCTGATTTGCAACCCCCTCAGCAGTCAGTGCTGGGGCACCATGCCTGCAAGACTGACTTCCGGTTGGTCGAGCCTTTGTCGTTACTGGTCCTTATGAACCAGGGTTTTTATGTATTAGGATTGGACTTGTCAGATACTGGCCTTGAAGCTTCATATGAATCAAAGGACTGGACCCCCATTTACTGAGAATGTTGTGTGCTTCCATGTCTGGTTCTGGTTGCTTGAGCAGATCACCACCACCCGCAGCAGCAATGACAACATGGAGGTGGCTCACCATCTGCTTCCTCTGGCTCATGACTCCCACCCTGCTCTGTTCTAATCTTTACTATTCCCATCCTTCTACTTACTCTGGCCTTTTCTTGCTGTTCTCTTTCTAATTCTTTAAGTTGTAGAGTTAAATATTAATTTTGTTTTATTTTGTTAGGTAGGCCTGTAGTACTATGAACTTCCCACTCAGGACTACTTTTGCTGTGTCCCATAGCTTTAGGGTTGTTGTGTTTTCATTTTTATTTGTTTCCAGGAAGTTTTTTATTTCTTCCTTGATTTCATTCATCACTCATTTATTACATAATAACATGCTATTTAGTCTTCATATGTTTGAATGTTTTTTACTGTAGTTGATTTCTAATTTCATCCCACTATGATCTGAGAAGAGGCTTGATATGATTTCAATCTTCTTGAACTTGTAGAGATTTGTTTTGTGTCCTAACATGTGGTCAATCTTTGTGAATGACCCATGTGCACTTGAGAAAAATGTATATTCTGCAGCTTTGGGGTGAAATGTTCTATAAATGTCAATTAAATCCATCTGAGTCTTTTAGAGTCACTGTTTCCTTGGTGATTTTTTTGGCTGATTAATTTTCATATGTAGCCTGGTCCGCATAGCTCAGTGGATAAGTTTTGACCTATGAACCAGGAGATCATGGTTCAATTCTCATCCAGGGCATGTGCCTGGGTTGCAAGCTCAATCCCCAGTAGGGGACATGCAGAAGGCAGCTGATCAATGATTCTCTTTCATCATTGGCTAGAGGCCCGGTGCACAAAATTTGTGCACTCGGGGAGGGGGTCCCTCAGCCTGGCCTGCACCCTCTCGCAATCCAGGAGCCCTCAGGGGATGTCTGACTGATGGCTTAACCTTCCCCCCCCCCCCGGGAGGAGTGGGCCTAAGCCAGCAGTCGGACATCCTTAGCACTGCTGTGGAGGCAGGAGGGACTCCCGCCACCACCACTGCACTCGCCAGCCATGAGCCTGGCTTCTGGCTGAGCAATGCTCCCCCTGTGGGAACACACTGACCACCAGGAGGCAGCTCCTGCATTGGGCATCTGCCCCCTGGTGGTCAGTATGTGTCATAGCTACCGGTCGTTCCACTGTTCAGTTTATTTGCACATTAGCCTTTTATTATATAGGATGTTTCTCCCTCTCCCATCCCTCTCTGAAATCAATAAAAATATATTTTAAAAAAATATTCATATGTATATCACATCTTTATCTGCTCATCTATCAATGGACACCTTCCATATCTTGGCTATTATAAATAATGCTGAAATGAACATAGGGATACATATATCTTTTTAAATTATGTTTTCATTTTGTTTGGGGAAAATGCCCAGAAGTGGAATTGCTGGATCATATGGTAGTTCTATTCTGAATTTTTTCTTGAATGCTTTGTGTCTCTCTGATTGAGCTAGACAGTTTTCTCCTTGTCTTTTTTTACTGTGTCCTAATGTGGGTCTCTTTTTCTGACTCTCTCTGCAACTTTCTTTCTCTTACACTCTCCCTCTTTCTTGGTATCTCTGGCTCTTTCTCTAACTCTGAGCTCCAGAGTGCAGAGTCTGGGTCCAATTTGTTTAATATCCACTAGGCTCCAGTCTTTCCTGGCAGGGATTAGTCCATAACTGCCCAATATGTGATAAATGTGCCAAGTTTGCCTGTCTCTGCCTAGCTATCAGCCTCTTTCTTTTTCTCTCCTTTAAAATAGAGAACTATCATCTTGCTTGCAAAGCTAAACAAACCACTTGCCACCACCAAAGATCCTGATCTAGGCTAAGGGAGTGAGTCTGAAAGTCAAAGCTGCCAGGCTCAGCCTACACACGTACTCCTTCCACCCAGGAGGAAGAGACTGACATCCTGACATCTTGAATTCAGGGTTGGAACCTGGACTTTCCTGACCTTGGAGAGGTGCTACTGTGGACATTCCTGACCCTAATTCCTGGCTCCTGGTGTGCTGTGTGATCTGGCACCCAGTTCGGTTTCTCATTCCAGCCCTGGGAAGTATAAAGTGCTTTACCCAGAGTAACTCACTTAATCCTCACCCTTTGAGGGAGGTATTGTTGTCATCCCCACTTTGTAGATGGAAAGAGTAAAGCACAGAGAGGTTGAGACTGTGCTCAAGGTCACACAGCCCCCTGGGGGGAGTGGGCCTAAGCCAGTCTAGGTAAAATCAGCTGTCAAACACAGATGGTCTACATCCAGAGTTTGCTGTTTCAACCACTTCACTGTGCTGCTTTTCTGAGAGGGAGGCAGAGACACATAGGGAGATAGCAGAGAATGGGAGGCAGAAAGAAAATGTGTTAGAGAGGATGCAAGGCAGAAGAGGACAGTGAGTCTGGGGAAAGGGTTCTATGGATAAACTAGAGGCCCAGTGCACGAATTCATGCACAGGTGGAGTCCCTTGGGCTGGCCTGTGGGGATCAGGCCCCAGCTGGTGCCCCCAGGCTCGCAGCCCCAGCTCCTGCCCCCAGCCTCATAGCCCCGCAGCCCTGCCTGGCACACAGTCTAGGTAAAATCATCTGCCTACAGGGCAATCCATCAGGGCAGGTCCCCACTCACATCCTTCTTGGCCTGGTGCCACCCACTCACCTGCTCCACCATCCCGGCATGGTCCACTCTTGTCAGGGCCCATCGGGGCCACAGCACCTCCACTGCCGCTCACTGCCAGTGCCATGTCGCCAAAACCCGCCATGCTCCGCATCACCCCCTGGTGGTCAGCTCACGTCATAGTGAACAGTTGAACTCCTGGTCTTCTCAGTCGAACTCCCAGTCCAACGACCACCCAAGGGGACAATTTGCATATTGGACTTTGATTATATAGGAAGGGTAAGCAACCAAGAGACTGGGTTAAACAATGGCAAACTGGTATATTTCCTGCAGGACATCTGGGGCATTTAGAATGCTCATGTGCTCTGGAAGTAACTCACCCTACGGGAAGGGAGTTGACAGCAGGTCCCAGCCTATTTTATAACTTTTTTTTTTCTGGAGGACACATAACCTTCTCCCGGTCTATGGCTCTGAGGAAGCACACTCTGGGAAGTACCCATGTGGCAGAATAAAGCACTAATCTTTACAGTCAGACTGACTCAGTCTCAGACCTTACCTTCGTCATTTATTTGCTATGGTAAAGACACTTAGGCAATTGTCTGCCTCTCACTGAGCCTCAGGTTTCCTCATCTGGGAAATGTGGATAGCTACCCTAGAGGGTCATTGCAAGGATGGAAACGAGGCCCAATATGCAAGGGGCTTGGCACATAGTCAGTACTCAGTGGATGAATGCATAGCACCACAGGAGACACAGACACTGAGAAACCAAGGATGAAGCAGCACATCCAGAAAGAGACTTGTGACGTGACCAAGACAACAAGAGAGAGAAACTCAGGACAAGGTGATGGTGAGGAACATGGCAAGCAAACATTCATTCATTCACTCATTTGTTAATTCAGCAAACATTTCTTGGGCACCTACTGTGTGCCAGGCTGTATGCGAGGTGCTGGAAGTACAGCAGTGAATAAGTCAGGTAAATACTGAGGCTGTCACAGAGGAATTGGGACCATTCTAGTGGAAGGGAACAATGACAATGACACAGGTAAATACAGTAATTCACATAGTGGTGAGGTAATGTTCGGGCATCACACCCAGGTTTGTCCTTTCTGGTTCTTTTCCTCAAACATCCATTTTGATTGGTCAGGACCTCTGTGTACTAAGTATGAGGCAGTTTGATCACCATACTGGAGTATGACAAGCAGTACTCTCAGGGTAGGAGGTACAAAGAGCAATTGTGGTGCCTTTGGCTGTGAGAGTAAAGGCGAGGCAAAAGGGCAGGCGGGGCAAAGAGAGGATCTGAGATGGCTAGAGAGATCCAGAAGCAGTAAAGAAGAGAAGTGGATGCTGAGAAGATAGTGAGGGGGATAGTGATGAGGATAGGGAGGGGGGAGGGGGATAGTGAGGGATGGGGATAGTGTGGGGTGAGGGCGATAGTGAGAGGTGAGGGGGAGAGTGAGGGATGAGGGGGATAAGGAGGGGTGAGGGGGATAGTGAGGGGGAAGGGGATAGTGTTGAGAATAGTGAGGGGTGGGAGGATAGTGAGGCAGAGGAGGATAGTGGGGGGGAGGGGATAATGAGGGAGGAGGGAGAGAGTAAAGGGTGGGAGGATAGTGAGGGGGAGAAGGATGGTGAGGGGGAGAGTGAGGGGTAAGGGGGGGGAGAGTGAGGGATGAGGGGGGTAAGGAGCTGTGAGGGGGGATATTGAGGGGCTAAGACCAAGAGAGCTAAAGGGACAGAAGCCCAAAAGTGGGGAGACCAGGAGGCAGCGGCCATGAAGGGCTCTGAAAGAAGCAGAGGGAAAGCATAGACCCGGAGACATGGAGGAATGATGCCACGGAGAGGCTCAGGATTAAAACAGAGAAACAAACAAAAAAAGATGCAGAGAAGCAGAGAACCGTCTGGGCATCTGGCTCTCACAGCCACTGACAGCGCCGGGCCCTGGGTGACTGTGCACTGGCTGAGGGAAGGAATGGAACACGGGCAAAGGAGATCCTTAGAAGCCGAGAGGCAAAATGCCACCGTGTGCTTTCTCTGTGCAAACTTGCCAGAGGAGCACAGAAGCAGCACCCAGATGCTGCAGTCAGCTTCTCGGGGTTTCCTTAGAAGTGCTCCGAGGTGGAGGACCATGTCTGCTGGGGAGAAAGGAAAACCTGAAGACATGGAAAAGGCGGGCAAGGCTCATTATGAGAGGGAAATGAAAACTTACATTCCTCCTAAAGGGGAAACAAAAAGGAAATTCAAGACCCCCGATGCACCCAAGAGGCCTCTTTGGGCCTTTTTCTTGTTTTGTTCTGAGTATCGCCCCAAAGTCTAAGGAGAGCATCCCGGGTTATCCAGGTGACGTTGCAAAGAAGCTGGGAGAGATGGGGACTCACGCTGCTGCAGGTGAAGCTGAAGAAGAAATGTGCAGAGGACATTGCTGCCTTCCGAGCTAAAGGAAAGCCCAATGCTGCCAAAAAGGGAGTTGTCGAGGCTGAAAAAAGCAAGAAAAGGAAGGAAGGGGAAGAAGACGAGGAAGATGGGGAAGAGGAAGAGGAGGAGGAGGAAGATGATGATGAATAAGTTGGTTCTCGTGCAGTTTTTTTTTTCTTGCCTATAAAGTATTTAACCCCCTGTATACAACTCACTCCTATTTTAAAAAATTGAAATGTAAGGCTGTGTAAGATTTGCTTTTAAACTATACAGTTTGAGATATATATATATTTAACACACTACCGCATGTGTCTTTAGCTAGCCCTGTGCTGGTGGTATTTTCAATAGCCACTAACCTTGCCTGGTACAGTATGGGGGTTGTAAATTGGCATGGAAATTTAAAGCAGGTTCTTATTGGTGCACAGCACAAATTAGTTATATATGAGGATGGTGGTTTTTTCATCTTCAGTTGTCTCTGATGCAGCTTATACGAAACAATTGTTCTGTTAACTGAATACCACTCTGTAATTGCAAATAAAGTTGCAGCTGTTTTGTTGACATTCTGAATGCTTCTAAGTAAATTCAATTTTTTTATTAGTATTGTTGTCCTTGTCAAAGGTCTGACATTTTTCTTCTTGAAGGGAAGCTAGTCTTGCTTTTGCCTATTTTGGATCATTTAATTACAGTGTTTATCTTTTCATATAGTTAACTGATAAAATGCTTTTGTCTACACACCCTGCATAATTGTGATGAGAGTTGAATCGAGACAGTTTTCATCCATAACAAAGTCAGTCTTGGTCAGTTGATAATTTTCACATAGCGCAGTCACATTACAAAGTGAAAAGTAACTGCTCTGCTCACGCATGGGATTATCAGAATCAAACATTTGCAAGTCTGTCCTTGAAGGACTAATAGAAAAGTATGTTCTAATGTTTACATGAGGACTTGACATTTTTTTTAACTCCCATTACCATGTAATGGCAGTTATGTTTGCAGTTCCCACATTGAAGAAGGCCTGAGAATGTATCCCCAAAAGCGTGAGCTTAAAATACAAGACTGTGGTATGAAGCTTTTTGTTGACATCAGTCCTGGCAAAGGCTCTGAAGAAAGGGGAAAAAAAAGTGCTGACTGTAAATGTCTTTTATTTGTCTAAATATGGATTGCTTAGGAAACTTGAGACTCCATTAAAGGTATTTTTAATTAATTGGGACAACTTTTAAAATTGTATGCCACATTTAAGATCGAGTATGTTTTCCAAATTATAGTTTGCCCCTTTATAAAATCCAATAGACATGAGGGAAGTAAACTTTGTATCACAGATTGAATTGTCCAATTTTTCTGAATTTGATTTTTATAAAAACTCAAAACTCAGTAGGGTCGTGTTTATCTGCTTAGCTGTTTAGGAAACAATTTGGCAATTTTGTGGTTTTTTACATTCTCTTACAGTGCCAGTGTTTTAAAATAGTGTTCTTACAATTTTACATGCTTTTGTGATGGAGTGCTGTTTTGTTATATAATTTTGACTTGGATATTTTTCATTTGCATTTGTTTTTGTAATTTCAGGAGGAATACTGAACATCTGAGTCCTGGATGATACTAATAAACTAGTAATTGCAGAGGTTTCTCTCTCACATCAATGTTTTTCTATCTATCTATCTCATCTATCTACCTATCATCTATCTATCTATCTATTATCTCTCTATCATCTCTCTTTCTTTCTTTCTCAAAATCAATATAAACATATCTCAGGGTGAGGATTAAAAAAATAAATAAAAAGACACAGGGAGAGAAATGCCCAGAGAGACTGGGAGCAGTGAAATTGAGACCAAGGGGGGCCAGCCCAGAGGTGACCACCTGCTGAGACACACAGATGGACAGACAGACACATGGTGGTCCCTTGGGGCTCAAGGCCACCCACCCTGTCGCTGCAGGTGAAGGCCTACTATGGGCAGGTGCTCACTGTTCACCTGTTCATAGTGTGCCTGAGCCTGACCCTGGTAGTCTTGCTATGCAGCTATGAGGTGCTTCACGAGGCTCTGGTAGAGTAGGCAGCCACCTTCAGAGGGCACCCTGAGATGGCCATTTCCAAGATGACCAACCAGGAAGATGGTGAGGCCTGGTGGGGTGTGGGAGGGAGGGCAGGGCTCTGGGACAGGATCAACCGACTCCCTCCAGGTGGCAAGATGGGCTACCTGAAGAGGAGCGGAAATGGGAGCCTGCTCTACAGCGTGGTCATCATGGCTGAGCCAGATGTCGACGAGGAGGAGACCCACCTGGTGAACCTGAACTCCCTCTCCAGCAAGCTGCTTCCCAGCTTCAGCTTCACCACTCTGGGCTTCAAAGATGAGGGAAGGAGCAAAGTCACGTTTCTCTCAAGTGCCAGTGCTGCACTTTCAATGCATAATAGTTCTGTATTTGGAAACTTGAAATCAGATGAAATGGAGCTTCTGTATTCTGCCTTTGGAGATGAGACAGGTGTGCAGTGTGCAGTGTGCAGTGTGCACTGAGCTTGCGGGAGTTTGTGAAGGATGCTGGGAGCTACAGCAAGAGAATGGTGGACGACCTCTGCACCAGATCATAGGCAGAGACCACTCCCGGATGCTCTTCCTGCTGAGGCAGAGGAGAAATGTCATGGTGAAGCCATCAGATGAAGTAAAGACCGGGGACTCCCTAGGAGATGGTGGCTCTGTGCTGGATTTCCTGTCAATGAAGTCGTATTCTGATATTATTCTGACGTCTCTTTGGACATCTCCATGCTCAGCTCTCTGGGGAAAGTGAAGGAGGCGCTGGACCATGATGACAGCCATCTGACCTTGGACGAGAGGACAAAGCTCCTACAGGATCTGCATGAGGCGCAAGCAGAGCGTGGGGGCTTCTGGCCATCGTCCAGCCTCAGCTCCCTGTCTAACACCTCCGACAGGGATCGTCACCACCTGGGAAGCCCTTCTCGCCTCAGTGTCGGAGCAGCCAGAAGTGGCCCATGACCCGCACGAATTTCTTCAGTCTCCAGAACCTGCAGCCTCTACAAAGAGCTAGCCTTGAAGATAGTCATTCATTGTTTGTTTTGTTTTGTTTTGTTTTTATTTGCATGTACAGAGTTTTTGCTGAGACAAGGACTATATGTTCCCTTGGGCCTGCAGGAAGCAGAGCAGGGAGGGGGTGAATTGTCTCTGATCATGTCGGCCGCATGTGGACCTAGTGTTTCTGTAGATAGTCCTGTGAACCTGAATAGTGGAAATCCTAAATAAAGGGTGTATAAAGGGAAATATATATATATATATATATATATAGCACTCAGATAGACCGTGGGACATAATATGTGCTCAATAAACATTGCTTTCCTTGCCCCCCACCCCCCGCAATACCAATTTGTGCACAAATCCTCTTTTGCCCATTTACACATTACTATGCTGCCCTGGACAACTACATAAAATTAATTCATGAAAGAAACCAGACATAAAAGGTCACATATTGTGATTCTATTTATATGAAATATGCAGGCTAGGCAAATCCACAGATGCAGAAGTACGTAGAGTGGTTGTCAGGGGCCGGGGGAGGAGAGAATGGGGAGTGACTGCCTAATGGATGAAGGATTATCTTGGGGTGGCGGGGGGGTGAAAAAGGTCTGGGATTAGATAGTGGTGTGGTTGTATAGAGTGGTGATGAGTCTGCTATTTCGAGACCTACAGCTGTAATGTGCCATGAAATTATCTGTGGCTTCCACTGGTGACAAAGTTGATCACCACTACCGATATCACTGTCACTGTGACCTGCCTTCATAACTGAAGGAAAGGTTAACTTTCCGATAGAGATTAGTGAAAAAGATGCAATTTTGTTTTCCATCCAAGTTCACAGACCACCTAAATGCTAAGGGTGCCTGGACCACCATTAAAGCACTCCTGGTACAGAGGCTTCAAACCTATGCCCTGGAGTCCCCTATGCCTGGATTAAAAGTCGGCTCTACCACGTGTAGGTTGTGGCAAGTGGCTGCCCTCCCTGGGCCTCGGTTTCTTCATCTGGATTCTAGACCGAGACAAGGAGGGAGGTTTAGAGAAGGCTTCCTGGAAAGGTTTGCGCTCAGGATGAGTAGAAGTGAGTCAGTTTAGGGAAATGAGAGACATGCAGAAAGGTAAAAGATCCAGGGGTGAGGGAGTTTGGTGCTCTGGAGTGACTGGGAAAAGTTCCAATTTTTTGGAGCCTATAGAGTGGGAGGAGGTAGTGAGAGGCAAGGCTGGAGTGGCAAGGAGGGACCAGACAATGTGAGATCCTTTTATTCATATTAAAAACTTGAACTGTGGGCCCTCACTGGAGAAGAAACCCGAGTTCCCCGAGATACGTGATCAGCACCGGGACCCTGCCAGCAGGCCAGGGGTTCCCAAGGCAGGTGCTGGGTGTGGAGGCCACGGGGTCATAGGCTACCAAGGAGACAGAACTGAACCTCACAGCACCCTGCTTGGCCCCGGAGGATGGCTGGTTAGCCAGAGACGGGTAAGATTCCTCAAGGAAGGAACAACCTAAGACAGGCACAATCGCAGAGGGGCCATCAGGAGAGAACTTGGGGGTGCAACAGAAGTGGGGCACAGACCCTTACCCCCCCAACATTGCAGTGGCTTGAACCCTCACCCCCTTCTAAAGGAGGTCTCCTACCCCCATGGCTGCTTCGCGCTTCCCACACCCAGCTCAGATCGGGACCCAGGCAACAGAAAGAGACCCGGCCCAGCTCACATCGAGATACAGGTGACAGACAGAGACTTGGCCCAGCTCAGATCGGGACCCAGGTAACAGACAAGAGACTTGGCCAAAGCAGTTGCCCTATATCTAAATTCAGCTGAGCATTTGGAATGCTCAGGGCCCACTCAAGAATGCAAATAATCCTTCCCACTAATATTTATAGGGTAAACTAAGATTGTTGGTAGAGTATTAAATTTGACAGTAAAATAGTAATCGAGTTTTCAGATTAATTTAAATAGGCTAATTGAAATAAGTGAATATTCAAGTACTGGACAAAAAGCTATTCTTAAAGTAATAACTAAAATTTCTATTGGTAGTTCATCTCATGGTAAAATTCCTGAATATGCAATGAACCTAAAGCAGTCATATGTGTGGGGGGGAAAAAAATTTTTTTTTTAATTTAAAGTTATCAAGACTGCATTATAAAATTTACAAAAACCTCCATTAAAAAAAAAGGGGGGGGGGATAGTAGGGCAATATAATGTAAGGAAAAATATCCTATAAGTAAATTACATCTAGAAAATTTTTACTTTACCAAATTAAGGTTCATTTGCAATGCTAACAGCAAGACGGCCATTAAAAACACACATGGTGTCTAAATAAGACAAAGGAAAATCGTTTGAACAAAAATAAAAAGGATCCCAAATCAATTATATAGAAAAGATTCCTTTATTAACTTGTGGTCGAGAATATATTTGTATATTTTCAGAAAACAACCCCAAGACCAGATGGATTCCTGCAACAGAGAGGAATTGACAGGAGTGCTCCAACCACGAAGACAAGAGGAAAAAACAGTCCAGAGATGGAAGACGCTGACAACGCCTTGCCATGGGAGCAGTCAGCAGCTGTGCACCGCTGCAGGTTACCTAGGACCAAACCAGAGAGGGTCGGACCTGCATTGCCACCATGTGCCCACCATCCAGATATCACTGCTGACATGTACACATAAGGAACTGTTGGACATTGAAATTGGGACTCAAACATTTTTTTGTTTTGTCTTGTTTTGTTATTATATGTTTATTTCCAGTCTGCAAAGGCAAAACTTTTTAAAGGAAAGAAATGGTGGGAAAAAGATACAGAGGCAAAGAAGCATTGAACAGACTGTCAAACTACATTGGGAAGACAGGGGTGGTTGGGCGAGGAGGGCTGTAAGAGACCAACCGAAGGACTTGTACGCATGCATATAAGCACAACCAATGGATATAAGACACTGGGGCGGGGGGGGGGGGAGGGTGGGCAGGTGAAGGCATGTCCTGGGGGGTAGGGGAGGTCGGGGGGAGATCAAAGGGGAAAAAAAAAGGAGACATATGTACTACTATTTGTAATACTTAAAACAATAAAAATAAAATAAAATTAAAAAAAAAAAAAACAACAAGGAAGGACAAAAAAAAAAAAAAAAAACTTGAACTGTGTCTTGAGGGCACTGGGGAGCCAAGACATGATTTTGAACAGGGGAGTGATATGGTATCTGTGTGCTGGGAAGAGATTGGTCTAGCTGCGGCCTCGGCACAGGCACACCCTTTCATCCCACCTTCCTGATTCACCACTCTATCTCCAACATCGTCTGTTCTGTGGTCTTTGGCCATCATGTCGACTACCAGGATGAGGATTTCAAGACTTTTTTTTTGCCATTGTACTTTTTATTCTTTTATTATTATTATTAGCAATATATTTATTTATTTATTTATTGTCTAAAGTTTTACATATGTCTCCTTTTTCCCCGATTGACACCCCTCGCCCCAGCCATTCTCATCCCGGGCAAGCCCCCACCGCCCCAGTGTCTGTGTCCATTGGTTATGCTAATATGCATGCACACAAGTCCTTTGGTTGCTCTCTAATCCCCCTTCCCCTGCCATTTGTTTCTGGATCTGTTCTTGCTCATCAAATTATGCTGATCATTATATCCCACATATGAGTGAGATCATGTGATGTTTATCTTTCTTTGACTGGCTTATTTCGCTTAGCATAATGCTCTCTAGTTCCATCCATGCTGTTACAAATGGTAAAAGTTCCTTGTTTTTTATAGCAGCATACTATTCCATTGTGTAGATGTACCACAGTTTTTTAATCCACTCATCTGCTGATGGGCACTTAGGTTGTTTCCAAGTCTTAGCTATTGTAAATTGTGCTGCTGTGAGCATAGGGGTGCATATATCCTTTCTGATTGGTGTTTCTGATTTCTTGGGATATATTCCTAGAAGTGGGATTACTGGGTCAAGTGGGAGTTCCATTTTTAACTTTTTGAGGAAACTCCATATTGTCTTCCACAGTGGCTGCATCAGTCTGCATTCCCACCAGCAGTGCAGGAGGGTTCCTTTTTCTCTGCATCCTCACCAGCACTTGTCGTTTGTTGATTTGTTGATGATGGCCATTCTGACAGGTGTGAGATGATACCTCATTGTTGTTTTGATTTGCACCTCTCAATAATCAGTGACTTTGAGCATGTTTTCATATGTCTCTCAGCCTTCTGTATGTCCTCTTTCAAAAAGTGTCTATTTAGGTGCTTTGCCCATTTTTTTATTGGATCGTGTATCTTCCTTTTGTTAAGTTGTATGAATTCTCTGTAAATTTTTGAGATGCTTATCTGAAATAGCATTGACAAGTATGTTCTCCCATGCAGTGGGCTTTCTTGTTCAAGACCTTCTTAAAGCTGCTGATTGAAAACCTGAAGTAGAACACATTTTGGGTGCAGGTATTGAGAGAGAGAGAGAGAGAGAGAGAGAGAGAGAGAGAGAGAGAGAGACCCACAGCCCTTTCTCTGAGGCCCCATTCAAATTTCCACCAGGAACCCATATGTGTGTCCAGCTCTTTACTTGGTATTGAAGACATAGCAGAAGCAAAACATCTCAACTGTCCTCATGGGGGTCACAGTCCAGTGGAATAAACAGACCTGTCAGCAGACAGTGATGGCCCAGAGTGGTCAGGGCTGTGACAAAGATACCAGTCATTCAGTTAATATTCACTGAACCACTACTCCATGCCACCCTGTGCTGGGTGATGCTGAGGCCACAGTGGTGACCAGGACAGCACTGGGACCTGCCTTCATGGAGCTCTCAATCCAGAGCGGGAGGTGAAACAGTCACAAGAAAGTGACAGCTCAGAATGGACAGTGCTGTGGTGGGGAAAGCACAGGCAGAGGGGTCAGGGCTGAAGCTCAGACAGCTCAGCAGCACAGAGGCAGGGAGGTCGGGGAAGTCAGTGAAGGCTTTCTGGAGGAGACTACCTCCAGCTTGAGACCTAGTGATGAACAGGAGCAAGCCAGCAAAAGGGAGAGGGAGGACAGGGAGCAGTATTTAAGGTTGAGGAAACAGTAGATGCCAAGACACTCTCTCCAAGGCCTCTCTCTCCCAAGACATATGGTCTTTTCCCTACTCTGCTGGCACCATTCTGGTCAGCACAACTGACTCTGAGGTCCTCGAGAAGCAGGCATCATGGGTTGACTTCTCTGTCTACCTAGGCCTGCTTCCCTTCCTTCTCTTGCCCAAACCACAGGTCCTCTCTAATGGAGGTCTTGTGTGCTAATGTCCATCTCACAGTCACTTCCCACGGACTCAGCCTGCAACAAGTGCCTTCCTCATATGCATGTAGCAGGTGAGAGTTCGAGCAAGATCTGTTCTGGGATCTGAGGATATTAGAGCATCCTTGGATGGGATTCTAGAGACTTCAGTTCCAAATCCTTTTCAGTTTACTGTGTGACCAAGTATAATTTTCTCCATATCTCTGGGTCTCAGGTTTTCTATTGGAAATTGTGATGTACTGATCAGGGGAACCTTTGGTCTAGATCTAGAACTATAAATAGGCTTCATCTCGTATGTCTACTTTGTTCATCTGATAATGGGGGTCTGAGAAGGATTCTGAGGTTTAGTGCCAAAGAGTGCTGGGATTGACTGGCGATGCCTGCCATGGGCAAAGACTAAGGCAATGGAAGTGGAGTAAGGAGTGGCATGTATCTACCATACCTGGTCTGAATAGATGGTCTCTCTTGGCTCTTCTCTGCTTCTGACATTCTGTGTTTTTGTATGTAGGAGCAAGGGGACCCACACACAAGTCAGCCAAGATAATTTTCTCAATTCTGCTCTCAACATCTTTTCTGGGGGATAGAGACAACCAGAATCACCCTCAGATATGGGATCTTGATCATCCTGAAGTACCCGCAGGCCAGGACTAGCCCTTTCTCTTCTCCGCCTGATGTTGTAAAGCTGCATACAAGGACCAAGAACGCATAGCACATTGCTGGGGGGAGATATTGTAAGGGTGATACAAATCTGGGCTTAAAGTTTGAGAAGTTGAGGTTAGTATAGGTGCCCCGGGCAATAAGCCTTCTCAGGGTCAGAGCTTTCTCCCACCCCCGCCCCCACTTTTCTCATATAGCAAGAGTTTGACCAAGTGGTAGGGTCAGAGAAATGGCACTGCCTGGGGGACAGGGCCCAGATGGCATTCACGAATGCTGTCCTCCATGAGATTTGCAGACATCATACCTCTGGGCATGATGTTCTGGGGATACCACATCCCAAAGGTACAGGTTGAGTATGGGTGGGCAGGATTCAGCTGGTTTGAAAGGTCTCGTAGATAGAGCTGCAGGACTGAGCCCCTCAGTATTAGGTTCATAGGTCCTTCCAGAGCCTGACTCCCTCAACCCAAGCAGGGCTGAGATTGCCTGATGGAGCACCAAAGTGCAACAGTTGAGAACTATGGCTCTGCAGTCATTTAGAATCCCTGCACCCCCACTTCCCAGCTGTGTAACTCTTGGTAAGTGACTCAACCTCTCTGAGCCTCAGTCTCTTCTTCTATACAATGGATATAATAATAATACCTACACCATGTGGTGTACAGTTCAATGGCATTAAGTACATTCACATTTTGTGCAACCATCACCAGCATCCATCTCTAAAACCTTTCATCTGGCAAATCTGAAACTCTGTTCCCATTAGACACTCCCCCTTCCTCCCAGCCCCAGACAACCATCATTCTACTTTCTTTCTCTATGAATTTGACTAATCTATGTACCTCATAGAATTAGAATTATATGATATTTGTCCTCTTATGACTGGCTCATTTTATTTAGCATAATGTCTTCAGGGTTCACCAATGTTGTAGCATACATCAGAATTCCCTTTCTTTCAAGACTGAATAATATTCCATTGTGTGGATACACCACATTTCATGTATTCATTCATCTGTTGATGGCCACTTGAGTTGCTTTCACCTTTTAACTGTTGTGAATATGGGTGTCCAGGTATCTCTTCAAGTCCTTGCCTTCACTCCTTTTGGAGTGTACCCAGGCCCGGATCTGTTTCTGAGAAGTTCTCTCAGACACCCTCTCCAGGCCTGAGATGCAGCAGAAAAATCAGGCTCCAAGACCTGTGAAATCTCCCCAGATCTGAATGTAAGTGTGCCCACATACATGGCCTTCTGTACTGTGGAGTGGTGACTTTTTCCTCCCCTTGCAATAGCAAAGTGAGTAGTGCCAGGGAAGCGAGAGGCTTGACAAAAGAGTGCCCTTACTTTGCTTCTCAGCAGCCTGAAAATTCCTGAATGCCCTTAACATTGGTTATATGTTTACTTATTTGCTTGAATTGACAGAGGTGGAGAGGTTAAGAATTCTATGGCTTGCAAAACAGTCAAAAGCTAATCTAAAAGAAATCCATGGCTTGCAAAGCAGTCAAAAGCTACTCTAAAAGAAATCTATGACTTGCAAAGCAGTCAAACGCTAATCTATGACTTGCAAAGCAGTCAAAAGCTAATCTTTTTATTCCTACAAAGGCTGAAATCTGTTTTTGTGGTCAGAAGTAATGTGACTAATGCCAGGGCAGCCACTAGCCTTCATGGTTCACCTTCGTGAGAATAAAAAGGGTTGTTGAGGCAAGTGGCCTGTTGACTACATGGTGTGAAAAGAAAGGGCCCTTCTTGGATTTCAGTCCTGCTTATGCAAGACACAACCTTTGTGACTGCATGTCATAGCTCTGGTAATATTAATAACCATGTATTTGCTACGAACAGGGAGAGGTCCTCACCCCCGCCTGTTGCTCGTGGGAGTGGGCTTCTTGTAATATCCCAAGAAAAGGAATTTTCTGAGACTCTCATGGGAGGATGAAATATTGTAGAAAGCTTTATTTCTGTGGAATTATACCCCTGAGTTTCCCTGGTCCCATATCTCTTTGTTAAACCAAGGAAGAAGTGTAGCTATGGCTTCAATGGAGCTAAATACTGTAAAAGCCAGTGTCCGGAGTGTCTCTTCCATGTTAGAGCATATTCCAACCCAGCAGCAGGCTAGCTTAGTTTGTGTTCCCAGTTGCAATCCATCAGTCCATTGCATGTGGGGTCCACAAGGCCACATGACTATGGAGGAAAGACAAGCAAATGCAAGGAAGTAGGAACAAAAGAGCCCACAAGCCAAGAAGACCAAGAGCCAAGAGCCAAGAGAGCTCTTTAAAATATATATATAATTGATTTCAGAGGGGAGGGAGAGAGAGATAGAAACATCAGTGATGAGAGAGAATCATATATTGGCTGACTGTTGTACTACTGGGATCGAGCCCACAACCTAGGCATGTGTCCTGACCAGGAATTGAACCTGTGACCTCCTGGTCCATGGGTTGTTGCTCAACCACTGAGCCACACCAGCCAGGTCAAGAGAGCTCTTTTGTTTGGGTTATGTATCCCCAGATTTTGTTGTTAATCCTCACCCGAGGATATTTTTCTATTGATTTTTAGAGAGAGTGGAAGGAAGGGGGAGAGGCAGAGAGAGAGAAACATATTGACTTGTTGCCTTCCATAGGAGCCCCAACCAGGCCTGGTCCCCAAATTTTCACAGGCTTACATTGGCTCCACCTCTTCTAGCCAATTATTTCTGTTCTCAGGTTTGAAGGATAAGCAAGCACTTTCCCTAAATCACACCAACTTCACTGCACATGTGTCTATCTCCCCTTTGTTGGAGCCCTTCCCCAGTGACCTTCAGGGAATGGGCAGCTGGTTCCCTGAGGAGTGTGAAATTGCAGCTTCCTGGTGAAACTGCCCCAATGACATGCCTACAATGTCTGGCCTCCCTTGTTTCTTTCCCATCCTATATAATAAAGAGGTAATATGCAAATTGACCATCATGCCAACACACAAGATGGCCTCCCCCATGTGGTCAAAGATGGCTGCCACAAGATGACCAGCAGGGGAGGGCAGTTAGGGGCAATCGGGCCAGCAGGGGAGCAGTTAGGCATCGATCAGGCTGGCAGGGGAGTGGTTAGGGGGTGATCAGGCTGGCAGGCAGAAGTGGTTAGGCAGACAGGCAGGCAGGTGAGTGGTTGGGAGCCAGCAGTCCTGGATTGTGAGAAGGGTCCCAGATTGGAAAGGGTACAGGCTGGGCTGAGGGACACACACACACCCATGCATGAATTTCATGCACCAGGCTTCTAGCTATTAATAACTAGCTAATTACAATGTTATCATATTGAGTACTTATGTGCTAAGTGATTATCACCATTTCATTGACTCCTCTGAATAGATACTATAATTATGCCCATTTTGCAGATGATGATAGTGAAGTTCATAGAGAAGTCACTTGCCCAGTTACCCGGGTGCAAAGTGATAGAGCTGGGATTAGAGCCCAGATCTGCTGACCCCATCCCATTGTTCCCCAGGGCCAACTAGACCAGGGATCTTTGAGCCAACATACCAGAATCACACCTCTGGATGCTCCCCTGGGTGGGCATTCCATCTGACCTTGAGACATATTTGAAACATGGTGCATTCCAGGGTCTTTGAAAGCCACAGCCCTTCAAACATGGTTACTCTGAGAAGATGCTGAAATTGCCACAGTCTGTCCCCTCCTTGGACCAAGGGTCAGCTTTACTTCTTAAAGGGAGCTGTCCACACTCTCTAAGATGACCACCTAGTGTATACCTACCCTCATAGGTAGACAAGAGTATGTAGCATCTTGCCTTATGAGGGAATAAAGTTATATATTCAAAGAGAAAATCAGGAAAGATTTAGCTGAAATCACACTGTTTTGCTTAAGACTCAGACACTGGCTCAGAGGTCATCTGTGATCTATTCCTCCTCCCTGTCTCTCTTCAGGTGTCTTCTCATCTCTGATCTGTCCCTCTCACCCCCTCCTTACATCTGATCTCTGTAGCTCCCTGCTCCCTCTGACCTTAGGCAGCCCTGGCCTCTGAGGCAGATTCAGGTGGAAGCGGGTCCTAGAGGTCATTTTCTCCAAACCAGTGCTATCACCCAGTCCCTGCAGGAGTAGGGTGCCAACGCTGGGTTCACACCCACACTCTTGCCTCTGAGACATGGAGTGTATAAGGGAAAGGGCTCAGTACTTTCAACCCTCTTGAGTAACTTTCAGTCCTTGAGTAAAGCCAGTTATGCAAAGAATGAACCTTTGAACCCCATTTTGTAACATTAGCTGAAAGGTTCCCTCTCTGCTGCCCCTGTATGGAGGGGTGAGTTATAGCAGGGACCATCCTTGCAGATTGGCTGGGGACAGTTGGGTTAATGCCTTTTGTCCTGGTTTAGTTATTAGTAGCACCTCTTTCACTCTCAAAACAATCCCAGTGAGGACAATAAATGATAGTGGTCTCTAATTCAAATGCACTTTGATTTATGGCCCAATATTTGGAAAAAATAGATTTAGGGGCTTTAAAGAGTAAATAGTTAACATCATCAGTAGGTTAAACTCCCCATTCCTCCTCTCCTAGCCCCTGGAAACCACCATTCTACTTTCCACTTCTGTGAATTTGACTACTCTAGGAACACATATAACAAGAATCATACAGCATTTGTGACTGGCTTATTTCATTCAGCATAAAGTGTTCAAGGTTCATTCATGGTGTAGCATGTGTCAGAATTTCCTTCTTTTTTAAGGCTGAGTCATAGTCTATTGGATAGACACTCCAGGTTGTTTACCCACTCATCCCCCTGTCAGATTTACTCATTCATCATTCACTCACTCAACAAATTTAACTCGTACCAAGCACAAAATCTGTAAGTATAACTCACAAAAGTCCCTCCTCTCGAAGTGTTTATACTCTTGTGTGTTTGGAAACAGATAATAAATAAACAAGCAAAATATATGCTTTATCAGATGGGGCTAACTGCTCCAGTCGAAAATAAAGGAGGGCGAGGTCAGAGGAAATTCTGGAAAGAAGGGAAGCCTTCCTGAGAAAGAGCATCCTTAAGCAAAGCCTAGAGGAGGTACGGATGGGAGCCGTTTGGATACCTGGGAGGCAGAGCATTCAAAGCAGAAAACCAGCCAGTGCACAGGCCCTGCCATTAGTGGGCCTGGTGTGTCCAGGAACAGTGAGGGAGCCATTGCAGCTGGAGTTGAGTGAGCAAGAGGGGAAGAGGTTGGTAAGGAAAGTGAGGCTCAGAGGCCAAAGGCCTTTCTCAAGGTCACATGGCTAGGAGGCAGCAAACCTGTGACTTGAACAGGGTCTGTCTGACCTCAGCACTCCAGCTCTTAAGCATAACACCATTTTGCCTCACAAATAACCCAGGAACAATTCCCATGTATTGCTCATTTACTTTGTGCAAATCCTATGCTTATATTTTACAGGTGTTATTTCATTTTCCATGTGGCAAAACGGAGACTACAAGATCTGGGGAGCAGAATCGCAGGCAGGTCCGTATGATTTTTAAGATCATGCTCTTCCCTGCTGTTGCTACACTGACCCGTAGAGCTATGGAGTCCTTACATTGTGAACTTCCATATTTTAGGATCTCAGTGCCAAGATAACATTGGCACAATATCTAAGTACTTCCCAGGCTGGTTGGTAAATGGCCACTACCCTCAGGATCTCCCCATACTGCTCCCACGTGGATCTGGCCCAACCCAGCGCCCCCAAACTTCCCCAGAATCCAGCATCTGAAGGGTTAACATGGGGCTCAGCAAGAGGCCTCCCCACCCTGTGCCTGCCAGGTATCAGGTGTCTGTTCTTATTGTACAGCTGTTACACACTTGTAATATCACCCCTTCTTGAAACTATAATGTGACATTTCTAGAAGGAGGCAGAATTTTCAGCTCAGAGATTAATGTCAAGTTCACCCAGCAAAGGAATACAGAAAGGGGCCAAAACCAGGAAAGATTTAGGTTGACACTCCTGAGCACAAGCCTCATTGGACCTGCCTCTAAGGGCAGATACACACCCTGGGCAAGAAGCCTAATCTCCTGAGGAATTCCTTTTAGAACTAGGCCCTGAGGTCAGACCATGTGCTATACCCTGTTCAACATTACCTGGGGTCTACTGGAATCCAGTGTTGTCCATCAAAATACTGCAGGCAGCACTGGCCAGTTCAGTTCAGTGGATAGAGCATCGGCCTGCGGACTGAAGGGTCCTGGGTTCGATGCTGGTCAAGGGCATGTGCTGGGGTTGTGGGCTTGATCCCCAGCGTGAGGTGTGCAGGAGGCAGCTGATCAATGATTCTCTCTCATCATTGATATTTAAAACACCCAGGGGCTTGGACTTATTTGGAAAAGTCAAGGCAGGGGCTGCCACCTTCAGCAAGGTCCCTCTAGAGGCCCCCGACCTTTCGGAGAATCCTCCTTACAGATTTTCCATCCAAGTCCCGTGCTTCCCCACACCGCCCAATCTGCCTCCATCTTCACATGGCTTCCTCCTTGTGTGCATGTCCCTGTGTCGAAAGTTCCCCGTTTTATAAAGACACAGTCATATTGTTTTACAGCCCAATTAATAACCTCATCTTAACGCGATTATCTGCAAAGACCCTATTTCCAAATGAGGCCACATTCACAGATACTGGAGGTCAGGATCTCAGTGTCTCTCATGGGGACACAATTCAATCACAGCAGTGGAAGAAATGCAGAGAAGGGGACACATTCAGGAGCCATTGTGGAGGTGAAGTTGACAGGTTATGGTGATTAGCTGCCTAAAGGCAGTGGGGAGAGGGATGTGTTGAGTTCTGGCTGGAACAGTGGATGGATGGGAAGTTGCTAAAGCCACAGGGGCTGGTCTTGCTACTGTTCCAGGCAAGAAGGTTGGGGGCCGGAGCATTCGGGTGAGGAGGGTGCCATCGAGAGTGGTTGGTGCACCCGGAAGGGTAGAATCTGTGGGAGGTGCCCCCATTACTGACCAAATCTTGAAACCTCACAATGAATTTTTTAATCTTAAAATTAGACACTCCTGCCCTAGCCGGTTTGGCTCAGTGGATAGAGCGTCGGCCTGCGAACTGAAAGGTCCCAGGTTCGATTCCAGTCAAGGGCACATGCCCGGGTTGTGGGCTTGATCCCTCGTGGGGGACTTGCAGGAGGCAGCCAATCCATGATTCTCTCTCTCCCTCTTTCTTCATCTCTGAAATAAATAAAAATGCATATTTTTAAAAGTAGACACTCTCAGAATCATGGGATCTTAGGATCATAGAGTAATAATACTTGACAGTGACAGAGCCTTTCTTAGTCCCAGCATTGCACTGAGCAATTTACATTCATGATCTTATTGATTCCTTTCTAGATGAGGAAAGAGCTCAGAGTGGGATGAGCTCCAGCCAGGATTAGCATGTGGCAGAGATGGATTTGACCCAGGTCTGCCTGGCTCCAAAGTTCTTAAACAATAAACCTTCCTCACACAGACACCAATAATAATACTTTTAACAACAGTCTTGACAATGACAAGGATGCCCTCATTACAGAGCCTACTATGAGCCAGCACAGCCCAGATGTTTGACAGGCCTGTGCCACTTAACCCCCACTTCACAGAGGAAACAGCGGAGCTCAGAGATGCTAAGCCACCCATCCAAGGTTACCAGCAAGTAGGTGACAGAGGTGTGGCTTGAATCCAAGCCTGTTGTCTGGCTCCAATGTCCATCTCAGAATAATGGAAGGGACCTCCTCACCTATCTGACACTTGAAAATGAAGGCCGGAGAAGGAAGGTCCCCAGCCAGCTGTGGCACAGGGAAGGGGCACAGTGACAAAGAGGGAGCAGGAGTGTTGGACAGAGTCCTGTGTTTGTTGTGAAAGAAACATTCCTGGGCATGTTTCTTTCACGCCCTTCTTGAGTTGGTCATAAACACTAGGAACAAAGCAGGCAGGGACACTTAATCTTCTGAGAAGTTTTTCTGGAACTGTGTTCTGATGCCTCGCCCATTCCATGTACTTTCTCTTCCTGCCAAGACACGTTCCTCCACTTGGTCAGCCACAGAATGCCCTGGGTACTTGTTGAGACTTCTAAAGAAGAATCCTAGCCCTACCCATATGGTTCTGATCAAGCACTTTCCCCCCACGGTGCCTCAGTTTCCCCAGCTGTAAAATGAGTGTGGATGGGGCCATGCAGAAGGGAGTAGATCTGAAGTAACTGGTCTACATATAAAAATATGGACCAGACACTTACCAGCTGTGTAAACTTAAACAAATGTCTTGACCTCTCTATACCTCAGTTTCCTTATCTATAAAATGGGACACTAATCAGGCTCACTTCACATGGTTGTTTTGAAGACTCATTGAGGATACCGGTTTACTAAACCTGACCAATAAGAGTTGCTCAAAAGTTTCTCTCTCCCTATTTCTATTCTAATAAACCAAATGCACCCACGGGGGACCTGAGGCACTAGGATAAATGGTCAAGGAGGGATCCTGGGACTCCAGGGGTGGACAGGGAACTGAGGTTCTCAGATATGATATGGAGTCCCATGACCCCCAGATTTTGGACTCTGTCTGGTAACTGAAGGGGCCAGGGCTCAGATATCTCAAAACATCATCAGAAAACAGATCAGTAAATATTCTGAGAAGATGATGAAGAAGAAGAAGAAGAAGAAGAAGAAGAAGAAGAAGAAGAAGAAGAAGAAGAAGAAGAAGAAGGAGAAGAAGAAGAAGAAGAAGAAGAAGAAGAAGAAGAAGAAGAAGAAGAAGAAGAAGAAGAAGAAGAAGAAGAAGAAGAAGGAGGAGGAGGAGGAGGAGGAGGAGGAGGAGGAGGAGGAGGAGGAAGAGGGAGGAGGAGGAGGAGGAGGAGGAGGAGGAGGAGGAGGAGGAGGAGGAGGAGGAGGAGGAGGAGGGGGAGGAGGAGAAGGGGGAGGAGGAGAAGGAGAAGGAGAAGGAGAAGGAGAAGGAGAAGGAGAAGGAGAAGGAGAAGGAGAAGGAGAAGGAGAAGGAGAAGGAGGAGAAGAACTGGCCCTAGCTGGTTTGGCTCAGTGGATACAGTGTCAGCCTGTGGACTGAAGGGTCCTGGGTTTGATTCTGGTCAAGGGCACATGCCCAGATTGCAGCCTCGATTTCCAGTAGGGGTCGTGCAGGAGGCAGTCAATCAATTATTCTCTCTCATCATTGATGTTTCTATATCTCTCTCTCCCTCTACCATCCTCTCTGAAATCAATAAAAATATTTTTAAGAACGAAGGAAGGAAGGAAGGAAGGAAGGAAGGAAGGAAGGAAGGAAGGAAGGAAGGAAGGAAGGAAGGAAGGAAGGAAGGAAAGTCTCCACAAATAACCTAAGATGCACTGGTAAGTATAAAAAAAAAAAATGAAATACTGACATTCTGAAGTCCAGGCCCTGCTTTAGCCTGGGCACTGAGCTGAATCCTGGTTCCTCAGTGAATGCTGACCCTCGTCACACATCAGGACCCAGCCAAGCTGCTGATCTCAAACACAGCCCTGTCACGAGAAGCATCCCAAGGGACAGGCTGGCAAGAGCAGAGAGCAGGAGCAATTAGACTGTGTTTGTTGTGTTTCGTTAGAGGTAAGAAGGGAAAGTGCTTAGGCCAGAAGGTCCATCAGGGGAAATTTTGGAAAATGAACCCAGAGAGTTCCCTTAAACTGTTAGCAAAATCTTTGAATGTCTCACTGATAAGTTTTGACTTTTTCTTAGGGCCTTAGGAAACCTAAGCAGATGTTAAAGAGAGAGAATCACAATAAGATTTGTCCTTTAGAAAATTCACTCTAGTTTGGAGACTGAATTAGAGGAATGAGACGGGATGTGGGGGTGTGGGAGAGGGAGGAGGCTAGGTGTAATAGTCAGGGTAGCTTAACTAAGAAAGAACCCCCAGCCCTAACCGGTTTGGCTCAGTGGATAGAGCGTTGGCCTGTGGACTCAACAAGTACCCAGGGCATTCTGTGGCTGACCAAGTGGAGGAACGTGTCTTGGCAGGAAGAGAAAGTACATGGAATGGGCGACGCATCAGAACACAGGCCAATGCCCCATTCCGGTCAAGGGCATGTACCTTGGTTGCGGGCACATCCCCAGTGGGGGTTGTGCAGGAGGCAGCTAATTGATGTTTCTCTCTCATTGATATTTCTGGTTCTCCCTTCCTCTCTGTAAAAAAATCAATAAAATATATTTTTTTAAAAAGAAAGAACTCCCAAATCTCAGTGGCTTAAAGCAACAAAAATTTCTCATTCACAACTCATTTGAATGAGGGTTTGTTGGGTCTCCGCTAGTGGTGACTTAAGGAGGTTAGGGTGGAAGATTTCAACCCCAATGCATAGTCACCTTGACCCAGAAGTGACACATACCACTTCTGCTCTCATTCTTCTGGTTTCATCGCTATAATACTTTGGCCACAATTCTGGAAAACAGAACACAAATTCTTGGTGGCCAGCTACCTCAGACTGCCACAGCAAGGTTCTGGTCATAGAGATTCATGTTCATGGTTTGTTTATTAACTCAACAAATATTGATTGAGCTAATGTGTTATAGTCACTGTTCTAAGTACTTAGAATTCAACTAGGAACCAAAGTTTCTGCTCCCATGGACCTTAGATGTTTGTGGAGAAAACGGATAATAAATACAAAAGTACTATTTCTTTTCAGTTGCAAATAGCAGAAACTCACTTCAAATCACATAAGAAAGCAACCAGTGCCCAAGCTGGTTTGATTCCGTGGATAGAGCATTGGCCTGGGGACTGAAGGGTCCCAGGTTCGATTCCGGTCAAGGGCACATGCCTGGGTTGCAGGCTCAATTCCCAGTAGAGGGCATTCAGGAGGCAGCTGATCAATGATTTGCTCTTATCATTGATGTTTCTATCTCTCTCTCCCTCTTCCTCTCTGAAATCAATAATATATATATATTTTAAAAGCAACCAGAAAAACAAAAATGCAGAATTTATTAGCTCATAATTGGA
This sequence comes from Corynorhinus townsendii, assembly GCA_026230045.1. NCBI lineage: Eukaryota > Metazoa > Chordata > Mammalia > Chiroptera > Vespertilionidae > Corynorhinus > Corynorhinus townsendii. Next base: position 40,094,406 of record JAPDVU010000011.1, read on the forward strand.
TTTTCCATGAGTATATCTGGCTTTAATAACTCTCTCTCCCTTTCTTTCACTCTCACCCTACCTCCTTTATATCTGACCCACTGCCCCCACCATCACTGTGTTATAGCTTCATTATGTCTCACTCACACCTTTTGGTGGAAAAGATGGTCATTGACAGTCCTAGTTTTAAATCACCTCAGGAGATATTCCAATTGGCTCTGCTTGGGTCACAGGCCTACCCTTGGTCCAATCACTATGAGCTTATGACAGTAGCAGCCAGAGCCATTTCCTCACCCTTGAGGATGTTAGGAGGGGCAAGCCAGTGTGATTGACAGCCCAACCAGGGCCAGTTGTTGTGGAAGAAGTTCTCCAAATCTGGACATCACCAGGTAAGGGAAGAAGTGAACACATGCTCTGATGACAATAAACAGTAGGTCCCTCAGTCCTAGTCCACATTTCAGAGGACTAGAATTAAGAGATAACCACTTGCACCTACATGCCGCTCAAAAATGCCCCCTCTCAACAGAAAAGCAACACTCCCAAAACTATCAAAAATTAATTCACCTCCTCCCCAAAATAAAAATTAATTCCTGTCTCAATGTCTAATCAAGGAACTCCAAGTGAGGTGTGAGGTGCATGGTACAGTGAGGTGTCAGTCAGATGTCCAAAATCTATAGCCAAATGACAATTTAAACCTTTGTCTATACACCTGTGGTATAGTTTGCTGATTGCCTACACTACAGACATTCCCATTCTCTTTCTTCTGAATGCAAGGACCTGTGTCCCACAAAAAAAGTTTGGAAATACTCACTTTTCCCAGTATTCCTTGTGGCTAGGTGTATCCATGTGTCAAAGTTTTTGTCAATGAGACATACGGATATGGTGTTCTAAAAGTATGATTGTTCCCCCTTAGTAAAAAGAGAGTATAATGTGAGGTAAGTTCTCTTAAAGTGCAGGCTGCCCTCTGCTTTCTGTCTTTGGAGAGGGTCATGCAAGGCTCTGATGCCTGGAGAAGTGGCAGCCACCTGAGAGTGAAAGACAATGAGCTTAAGGCCTAAAAGTCAACAAATAGAATATAGAACCAAAAAAATGAAGTTTTTACTGCTTTGTTGAGTTACTTCCCAACTTGTTGGCACTGTTTACTTCCCAACTTGTTGCTTTGTAATATAATTAAAGTAGAGGCCAGGTGCACTGGATTCATGCACTGGTGGGGGGCATGGCCTGTGGGGATCGGTCAACTGTGGAAGCGCCGCTCATCCTGGTCAGCTGAGTGGCATTCCCACTGTGGAAGCGTACTGATGACCAGGGAGTAGCGTCTGCACCCTGGTGGTCAGTACACATCATAGCGACTGGTTGACTGGTTGACTGGTCATTTTGGTAGTTCTGCCATTCAGTCCCTGGGCTTTTATTATATAGGATATTGTTATTGTTGATCCAAGATTCTTGCTTCACTGTTCACTAGGTGACCAAACTGTGCAACCAAGGTTAAAAGGTATATAAATGCCACACAGGAAAGAGATTAGTGCATGATTCAAGGTCATTGAGAACAGACAACATGCACCAAGGCTCAAGTGGTGACAGTCTTTAGTTAGAACAAGAGAGGTGAGAGAATGTGCAAGATCCAGCCCCTTGCAATCCATCAGTCCCCTGCTCAATGGATTTACTCCACAGCCAAGCTGGCCATGTAACTATACACACCCCACTTTGTGCTTCAGTGGAAGGACCAAGACCCCTCCCCTGTGGGGTCTGAAATTCAGAAATCTGTAATATACAGATGATCTATTATAGAATTGTTTAAAAAAAAAAAAATCTGGGGCATGCCTGAGGGCCATTGACACATGATTTCTGCAGAACAAGAGAGTCCTCACTGAGTCTGAAATAGGAAAAGGTGCTCTCATAAGGTCATAAGCCCAGCACAGGCTGTGAGGGCTCCTAATCTCTTGGTAAGAAAGTGTTCCATTCTAACACAGCCACGCTGGGGGTGGAATACCACACACATGAGACTGCCTGCCCCAGCTATTCTGCTACTCACAGCTGAAAGCATTCTAGCTGCCAACATCTTGGAGTGACTCCCTTTGACAACCCACATGGTTGCTGCTGCTGCCCATCTCTGAAAGTTACTTCTGCACTGTATCCTCCTTGTCCAACCTGAAAGGGGTTCGGAAGAAGATTTCCCTTCTGGGATTGTGCTGCTTCACTTCTGGCTCCTGGGGTCTCACAACTGCCTCACTCAACCACAGTCCAGACTCGGGGTCTGGACAACTCCCTTAAATAAAGCCCACATTGGGAAGATGCTTCAATTCTTGGAGATTCCATGAAGGTTGTCTATAACACCAAAAGCCTTGACAACTCTTGGTTTTGAATCTGAACTCAGGGCCAGTCAGGTGCCTTATGTGATTAGAAAAGGGCACCCCTTATAGATGGATGAATTAGAAATATGATCTCTTCTGGGCAGATCCATTCCTCAGTGTGCAAAACTTGATGAGTATCCCTTGCTTTGAAAGTGGTTGGATGCAGCCTTGCACCAAGGTACATGACTTATCAGGCAAAGTATGAGCAAGACTGCAGTGGCTGTTCACTCTGTGTGCAGTGACCAGCCTGCCCATCAGGGACATCTCCAGGAAGAAAACCTGGGAATTTCTGTATTAATTAATGTAAAGGCCAACTTGCTGTAACCTACAAATCCCAAAATACAGTGGCTTAAATAAAAGAGAAGGTTGATCCTCTCCATGTAGTCAATCAGGGGCCCAGCTTCCTTCAATCTTGTTACTCTGCCATGCATAGTTCAGTGGTGGCCTACGTGCAGCCCCCAGATCAGCAGCTTCAGCATCACTTGGGACTTATTAAAACGGCAAATTCTTGGGCCCCCAATACAGACCTACTAGATTAGGAACTCTGGGGGTGGGCCCAACAATCTGTGTTTCAACAAGACTCCCAGGTAATTTGATGGGCACTCAAGGTAGAGGACCACTACCCTACAGTGATGTCCTGATCTTCATAGTCAAAGCGCAGGAAGCACTTTGTCCTTCTTGAATCATCCCTTCCTGTCCAAGAGGTGGCCAGGATGGAAGTCCTCTGACTGTTCAAAGACTTCAGACTCAGAAGAAACTTGAAGTCTGGGCATGCAACATGGCTTAAGAGGGTGAGGTAGTGCACTCTAACATAATAGTGGTATAGATTCTGAAAACAGGCTGCCTGGATTTAAATTCCCAAGTTGCCATGTTCCAGCTGTGTGACTTTCAACAAGTAACTTCTCCTCTCTGAGCCTCAGTCCCCTCTCCTATAATATGGGGATCACTACTATATCCATCTCATGGCCTTCCCATGGGAATTCACAGGGTTATTATGTGCCTGGCACACAATGAGCCATCAAAATATTTACTCAGTCATCTTAATCGTTTAATGTTGATGAGAGTTGCTATTTGTTTAAGTCTTGTATTAAAGGCTTTACCTACAATAGCATATTGAATCCTATTGATACTCTTGTGATAGGTGCATTTTATAGAGAGACACTCATTTTTTAAAAGAGGAAACAGGCAGACCGATAAGATCATGTAGGGTATAGGTGATAGAAAGGGAATTCTAACTTGGGTCTGATTCACATAGCCTAAAATACTTATATGTTAATTAATTAATTAATTTAAAAAGAGTGAAAGAGGAAAACATCGATATGAGACATCTCCCACAGATCAAGGAACCAAGGTACATGCCCCTTGACCAGAATCAAACCCACAACCCTTCAGTTCACAGGCCCACACTCGATCCACTGAGCCAAACCAGGTTGGGCATAGCTTAAATCACATCTCAAGAAAACGATATTTCTAATAGTTCCTCCGTCTTCTAAGAGGACTTCGCCACCTAGTGGCTAGAGGGTGAACCTGTGATAGGTTTGGATGAGGCTGGGCTAGGGAAGAAAGCTCCCTTTCTGTAGCCACTGCGGGTGAGAGAATCCCCACAGGAAAGAGGAGGAGCGCTGGCCCAGAGGCACCTTCTGCGAGAAAGGTGTCCAGAAAGGGATGCACCCGATGCCGCACCAGGTACCTTACATCATTGTGTCCGAATCATCCTATCAGTTCAGAAGGTGATACTGTTGCTGTCCCCATTTTAGAAATGCATAAAAAGGCTCGCAGATAGTAAGTGGCAACTAGGAAGCAGCAGAACAGGATTCAAACTCGGCGCCAGGCTCTTTATGGAGCTGGGAGATAGCGCCACCTACTGGTAACTTGTCTGAGCTGCTTCTGGACTAGAAAGAACAAAATAAAAACTAATAGCTAACACGGAGCATTGACCATGTGTCAGGCACTGTTCTAAATGTTCTACTTATGTTTAATCTAAATTAACTTGTTTAATTTCTCTTCCTAGCAACCTTCTAAGCAGATAATTAATAATTAATAGCTCTACCCCTCCCCATTTTTTTAAATTTTACTTTGTCTTTAAAAAATTTTTTTTACTGTGGAAGACTTTAAGCATACACAAAAGTAGGTATAATTTTGAACAATGACAAACTCATAGCCAATCTTGTTTCATCTATACTTATAACAACGCCATTGTAATTACCTAGTTATTAAAAATAGGAAAGGTGTGAAAAGGGAAAGCCAGACATATAGGCATGATTTGGGCAGCTTCACCAGGAAGCTGCAGCTTTGCACTCCCCAGAAAACCACCAGCCTATTTATTTCCTGCAAAACTCTGGGGGAAGGGGGCTGGACGAAGGAAAGATACATGCATGTCCAGTAAAGTTGGGGTGACACAGGGAAGGTACTTGTCTGTCAGTCACACCTGGGAACAGAAATCACTGGCCAGAATGGACGTGGCCACTGCAAGCACACAAAAATTTGGGAATACATAATCTAAACAAAAGAGTCCTCTCCCTCTCTCTCTCTCTCCCCCCCCCGCCCCTACCCCTCTGACTCTTGCCTCGTGGGGCTCTTTTGCTCCTCCTTCCTTGTATGGCCCACAGCCGTGTGGACCCCATACACAATGGGCTACAGCAGGGAAACACAAGCTAAACTAGCCTGAAGCTGGACTGGATCGGGCTCCATCTTAGCAAGGAAACTGGATGCTGGCTCTGATTTCAACTCTGCTGAATCCCCACCTACACTTCATCTATGACTGGAATAAGGGAAACGGGGCTTTGGAAACCCACGGGTGCAATTCCACAGAAACAAAGCTTTCTACTATATCTCATCCTCCCATGGGGGCCTCCAGAAATGCTTCTTCCTGCAACACCTCAAGAACCCCATTCCCACAGCAAACTGGGGAGACAAGCCCCTCTCCTTCCTGTAACACTAACAATCCTCTCCCTGCAGCCCCCAAGAAATCAGGATTATTTTCAAGTGAACTCCAGACATTGTACCAAGTCCTGTAAATGTTTTCAGTTAGGTATCTCTAAAAGTCTCCCCACTGGCCCGGCCTAGGTGGCCCAGTGGTTGAGCGTCAACCTATGAACCAGGAGGTCATGGTTTGATTCCTGGTTGGGGCACATGCCTGGGTTGTGGGCTCAAGGCAGATGATCAATTATTCTCTCTCATCATTGATGTTTCTAGCTCTCTCTCTCTTTCTCTGAAATCAATTTAAACATATATATTTTTAAATAGCCCTAGCCAGTATTGCTCAGTGGATAGAGCATCAGCCCTCAGACTGAAGGGTTGTACCTCAGTTCTGGTCAAGGGAATGTACCTCGGTTGCAGGCTCCATCCCCAGCCCTAGTCAAGGCACATTGGGGAGGCAACCAATCGATGTGTCTTTCTCACATAAATGTTTCTCTCTGTCTCTCTGTCTGTCTCTCTCCCTCTCTTCCACCCTCTCTAACAATCAATAGGAAAATATCCTCAGATGAGGATTAACAAAACAAAACAAAAAAAGCAAAGTAAATAAGATATCAAAGTAAAAGTATCCCCATTTTACTGTTGCAGAAACTGAGGTATAAAGAGATCACACACCTGATCGAGGTCACTTTGCTGATGGGTGCAGAGGTTGGATCACACCCCAGTAGTCTGGTTCCAACGCCTTTGCCTTTAACTACTGTGGTGCCTCTGGACTGTGGCATCACCCAGACAACAACAAAACTGCTGTTTCTTTTCAAAGTTGTCAATTTGACAAAATTGGAATACAAACAGTAGAGATGAAAGTATTCTATCAATGTTAACCTTACTGAAGTGGATAACTGAATGACAGCTGTATAAGAGAACATTTCTGTTCTTGTAAAATACACACTGAAGTATTTAAGGGTAAAGGGTCATGTTGTATGTGATTTGCCCTAGATGATGCAGATAAAGTATTAGATGAGAGAGAGGGAGAGAGAAACATTGATATTGAAATGGGCTAAAATGTTCAGGTAAATCTGGGTAAAGAATTCTATTTGTACTATATTTATTCTTGAAACTTCTCTATTTACATTTGAAAACTTCCCCAAAAAGTTCTATTTTAGAATTTTTAAATAATATTCCATTAGCCCGGCCGGGGTGGCTCAGTGGTTAAGCATCCACCTATGAACCAGGAGGTCACAGTTTGATTTCTGGTCAGGTCACAAGCCCGGGTTGTGGGCTCAGTCTCCAGTTGGGGGCGTGCAGGAGGCAGCCAATCAATGATTCTCTCTCATTATTGATGTTTCTGTCTCTCTCTCTCCTTCTCTGTTCCTCTCTGAAATCAAGAAAAATATATTTTTAAAAAGTAATATTCCATTAAATGTATATACCACTGTTATGAATTGAAGGTCTGTGTCCCCCCAAAATTTACATGTTGTAATCCTAATCACCTATGTGATAGTACTAGGAAGTGGGGCCTTTGGGATCTAATCAGGTCATGAGGGTGTTGTATGCTTAAAAACACACACATATACGTAACTTCATTTATGTGAAGTTCTAAAACAGGCAAAAGTACGCTAGGTGATAAAGGTCAGAATAGTGGCTCCGTTGGTGGGTGTTAGCTGGAAAGGCAGCAAGACAGAGCTGTCCAGGGTACCAAAAAAATTCTATCTCTCTTCCGAATGTGTCTCATTAAGCTGTATGCTTGAAAGTTTTGCACTTTACTGTACATAGATTATACCTACACAAAAATCAAGGCAAAGGAGCAGAACAGATCAATTGTCATATGTTCATGAAATGGTGTACTACAAAGCAAGGAAAATGAATGAACAACAGCTTTAAAGGCTGAATCTCAAGAACATAATTTTGAACAAAGAGCCAGACACAAAACAATATGTATTATATGAATGGTCCACTTATGCAAAGTCCACCCCCAAAAAAGAGCATTACGGATGCATGCTGAGGTGGTACATGCTAAACACACGCATGAAACACTAAAACACCACGGAAGTCGGGACAATGCTTTTTGTGGGGAGAGAGATGGCAGTCATGGGGCGGAGCAGCAGAGGGTTTCCAGGATGCAGGCAACATTCTGTCTCTTCACGGGGGTTTCACTTTGTAATAATTCATTGAGCGATACTCACTTGTTGTGTGTACATTTCATATGTGTTGAAATGAAATATGCATAACTTGTCATCACATCTAAATCATGGGATAAACTTCACGAAATGCCAAGTAGCTTGCCAGGATGTGGAGAAAAGGGAACCCTAGTGCACTGCTAGGGGGGATGCAGACTGGTGCAGCCATTATGGAAAGCAGTATGGAGTTTCCTCAAAAAATGAAATATGGAACTGCCATTTGACCCAGTGATCCCACTTGTAGGAATATATCCTAGAAACCCTAAACACCAATCAGGAAGAATGTATGCACCCCTATGTTCATAGCAGCACAATTTACCATAGCTAAGATCTAGAAACAGCTCAAGTGCCCATCAGTAGATGCATGGATAAAAAAAAAAAAAAGCTGTGGTACATTTACACCGTGGAATACTATGCAGCAGTAAAAAAGAAGGATCTCTTACCCTTTGAGACAGCATGGAAGGTATGTGGAGAGTATTATGCTAAGTGAAATAAGCCAGTCAGAGAAAGACAAGTATCACATGATCATACTCATATGTGAATCTAAGTTACAAAATAAACCGATGAACCGAGTGGATCCAGAGACATGGAAGCATGGAACAGAGTGCGGAATCTCAGAGGGAAGGCAGGGGAGGGTGGGTGGGTGGGAGGTAATCAACCAAAGACCTTGTATGCATATATTCAAACCCATGGACACAGACATTAGGGAGGTAAAGGCCTGGGATGGGGGTGGGGCAGCTGGAGGGGATTAACGGGAGGGGAGTGGAGAGACATATGTAATACTTTTAACAATAAAGAATTGCTTTTTAAAAACATAAAAAATAAATCCTGGGATAAACAAAATATATCTCATGACTGAAGAAGACCCCACCTGACAACTGGTCCTGCACCAACACTGGAGATCTTTAAGTCCAATTACCTACGAAGAGACATCAATGTCGACTACTCCACCTACGGCACTGGTTCAAACATGAACCCTTTCTTTCCTTTACCCTGGCATTGGCCTGCAAAGATAATGCCATCATCAATATCTCCCAGACCATTGCCAAGGGGTGACCTCTGGAATTCAGAGCAACTTTTTATTCAGGTGAGGAGAAAACCTTACTCCTTGCTTTGAATGGACAAATGTGCCCAACAGGTTATATTCCTGTCTGTAGTGATTAGACAGAATGCTTAGGCTGCTAATGCACAGCTGGGCAATGCCTCTTAGATGACCTAACTGTGCCCCTAACTGTTCTAGAAATTACCTACCAAGAGGCTTTCCATGATTCAGGCTCACTAACTTTGGCAGCACTATATTTTTCTGGTCACAAACCCCATGATAAAAATCCTCACCATTTCCTTCCTCCTAAAAGATGTCTTGGTCTAAAAATAAGCCTTTCTTTTTCTTTTTCTTTTTTAATAAATCTTTATTGTTCAGATTATTACAGGTGTTCCTCTTTTTTTCCCCCCATAGCTCCCCTCCACCTGATTCCCCATCCCACCCCATGCCCTTACCCCCCGCCACTGTCTTCATCCATAGGAGTAAGATTTTTGTCCAATCTCTTCCCGCATCCCTCACGCTTGCTTCCCCTGAGAATCGTCAGTCCACTCCCTTTCTATGTCCCTGATTCTATTATATTCACCAGTCCATTCTGTTCTTCAGATTTTTTATTCACTTGATTTTTAGATTCACTTGTTGGTAGGAATGTATTTGATGTCATTTTGTTGTTCATAATTTTTATCTTTACCTTTTTCTTCTTCTTCTTCTTCTTAAAGAATACCCTTCAGCATTTCATGTAATCCTGGTTTGTTGGCGATGAACTCCTTTAGCTTTTTCTTGTCTGTGAAGCTCTTTATCTGACCTTCAACTCTGAATGATAGCTTTGCTGGGTAGAATAATCTTGGTTGTAGGTTCTTGCTGTTCATCACTTTGAATATTTCTTGCCACTCCCTTCTGGCCTGCATAGTTTCTGTTGAGAAATCAGCTGACAGTCATATGAGTACTCCCTTGTAGGTAATTAACTGTTTTTCTCTTGCTGCTTTTAATATTCTCTCTTTGTCTTTTGCCCTTGGCATTTTAATTATGATGTGTCTTGGTGTGGTCCTCTTTGGATTCCTCTTGTATGGGGTTCTGTGCACTTCCTGAACTTGTAAGTCTATTTCTTTCACCATGTAGGGAAAGTTTTCTGTCATTATTTCTTCTAATAGGTTTTCAATATTTTGCTCTCTCCCTTCTTCTGGAACCCCAAAAATTCGGATGTTGGTTTGCTTGAAGTTGTCCCAGAGGCTCCTTACACTATCTTCATATTTTTGGATTCTTTTTTCTTTTTGTTTTTCTGGTTGGATGTTTTTTGTTTCCACATATTTCAGATCTTTGGTTTGATTCTTGGGGTATGTTGATCTACAGTTGAGTTTCTGTATATTCTTTATTTCAGACAGTGTATGCTTCATTTCTGACTGATCCTTTTCCATTTTTTTTGGCATTCTCATTAAGCTCCTTGAAGTTCTCATCAAGTTTCTCAGCGGTTTTAAGAAGATTCTTGAGTAACCTTATACATGTGGTTCTGAACTCTATGTCATCCAGTAGTTTGCTTTCCTCTGTTTCTTTCATTTGTGACAAGTTTCTTTGTCTCCACATTTTGGCTGCTTCCCTGTGTTGATGGAGTAGCTTTGTGTGGTAGGTGATCTATAGGGGGCAGTAGCTCAGCCTCCTCAATTACATGAGGTGGATGCTCTTGGTACACCCCTTTGTGGGCTGAGTGCAAAGTCTTGGTGTAGTTAAGCCTTAATTGCCATTGGTACACTGGGAGGAATTGACCTCCAGGCCAATTAGCTGTGAGCACTCACTGTGTCTATAATGGAAGAACTGCTGCGCTGAAGACACGCTTATGGGGCAGGACTTGTTTCAGTGGGGCTTTGGTGCTCACTGAGTCTGCCTCTTGAATGTGTCACTTATGGATGTGAGGAGTTGAAATCTGGTGTCTCACTCTGACCACTAGGTACACTGGCTTCTGGATCTCCAATGGGGTGCAGGTCAGCTACTGTCTGAGGCCACCCAGCAGGAGCTACAGTGAGAGCTACAGTTTTCTTCTCTTTGCTTGTGGTTTGGAGGTTTTGGAGCTGTCTGACCCGGGCTGCAAGTTTGCTAGGTTAAGCTGTGATAGGGCAGGGCTTTCTTATGCAAAAGCCGCTGCTTAGAGCTTGGGTGGGTTTGTAGGTTATGCAGGGCGGGGTCTCAGGGTGTCACTAGGCTAGGGCGTGGCAAACAGCAATGGCTGCTAGTTAGCTGGCTCTGAGTCCCTGTCGGCAGTCCCGTGCCCCAGTGCAGTAAACAATTATTCCTGCGCGCAGCTCTGCAAGCAAGCCACCCTCACTGGCAAACAGTCCAGCTTCTCCCCGTAGGAGTTTGGGTCCCCCGCGTCTCCCCAGAAACTGTATTTCAGAGTAATTGGGGCTTGTCTCCCTTTGGGTTGAAAAAAGCAACGCCCGCTGCCAGCCCGGATCACGCGCCTCCGTACCTCAGCTTTTCAGCGCTCGTGCACGTCTCAATGCTCTTTTCTCTTTCCTTCTAGTTGTAGAACTTCCACTCAGCCAGCTTTCCCGTGGTTCTGGGTGATAGGTGTTTTTTCTTTTAGTTGTATTTTTGAAATTGTTGCGGGAGGCAGCAGTTTAGGTCTTTACCTACGCCGCCATCTTGGATTCTCCAATAAGCCTTTCTTTTTAAAAATATATATATTTTTATTGATTTCAGAGAAGATAGGAGAGGGAGAGAGAGATAGAAACATCAACGATGAGAGTGAATCACTGATTGGCCACCTCCTGCACACCCCCTATTTCAGATCCAGCCCACAACCCAGGCATGTGCCCTGGACAGGGAATCAAACCCAGGACCCTCAGTTCACAGGCCGATGCTCTATCCACTGAGCCAAACCAGTGAGGGCTCTTTTTTTGTTTTTGTTCATAGCCTCCTTACCCTACCCTTCTTCTTATAAAAATCTTCCATTTTTATTTTTATTTTTTTAATTTATTTTTTTATTAAATTGATCAGGGTGACATTGGTCAACATGAACATATAGGTTTCAGGTGTGGGTTTCTCTGTTACAAGATCTGTATATAGCACCATGTACCCACCACTCAAAGTCAAATCTTCTCCTGTCACCACATATTAGGACCCCCTTCGCCTCTCACCCCCTTCCCTCTGGCAACCACCACACTGCTGTTTGTGTTCGTGAGTTTCAGTTTTATATCCCACATATGAGCGAAATCATGGTTCTTAGCTTTTTCTGACTTGCTTATTTCCCTTAGCATAATGTTCTCAAGGTCCATCCATGTTCTTGCAAATGCTGCTATTTCATCCTTTCTTATGGCTGAGTAGTATTCCATTGTGTATATGTACCACATCTTCTTTATCTGGTCCTCTATCCCAAGACACTGGTTGTTTCCATGTCTTGGCCACAGTGAATAATGCATGACCATAGGGTGCATATATCTTTGCAAATACTGGTATATGACTTCACGTGTTTTAGGTATGCACCCGGGGGAGGAGAAGGATTGCTGGGTCGTATGGTAGCTCTATTCTCAATTTTTTTGAGGAAACGCCAGACTGCTTTCCATAGTGGTTGTACCAGTCTGCATCCCCACCAGCAGTGGATGAGGGTTCCCTTCTTTCCACAACCTCTCCCACACTTGTTAGTGCTTGTCTTGTTGAGAATGGCCACTCTAACAGGTGTGAGGTGGGATCTCATTGTAGTTTTGATTTGCATTTCCCTAACTGCCAATGAGAAAACCTTCCATTTTTTTTCACAACCCTTTGGAGTGTCTTTCTAGCTATTAATGAATGTGGCGCAGTTCATGAATTGCTCAAGAAAGCCAATTAGAGCTTCACATTTAATCGGTTGAATTTTGTGCTTTCAAAGCAGCAATAGAAAACGAATACAGCCAAGTATCAAGTCTCTGTGAAATGGGAGGAAAGGGATTCTCGTCCCTGAACGAGCCCTGGCCTCAACCTCCTCCCTTCCACACATTGGCAGTGGATTTTATGGCAATGGAGTCCCTCTTTGATGGGAGTGCCTCTGGCTTCAACAGCCCAGTCCCTCCAATCAAACCGTGTATGTCTCACTTCCTGGTCTTTGTCCAGGCTGTCCCCATGCCTGGGTTTTCCTCCATGGTTGGATTTAGGTTTCAGTGTAGATCCGGGGTTCAGGTTCATTCTGAGGCCTGAATCAGCAGTCAGTGGGTATCTGGGGTCAGGACTCTGCTGATTTGTACATTCCCGAAATGTCCACTAATTATGTGAGATTGTCCAACCCCTGCCCATTTGGACCCTGGAAGAGAATCCAAGCTGCTGTAGCATCTGGTTTGGCCTTCCCCTGAAGTCACCTCTGCCCTACCTCTTGGAGAAATTTCTCAAAAGATTAAGACCATTGCCCTGCTGGCATGGCTCAGTGGTTGAGCGTTGACCTATGAACCAGGAGGTCACGATTCAATTCCCGATCAGGGCACATGCCCGGGTTGTGGGCTAGATCCCCAGAGGGGGCATGCAGGAGGCAGCCGATCCATGATTCTCATCACTGATGTTTCTATCTCTCTCTCCCTCTCCCTTCGTCTCTGAAATCAATAAAAAAAAAAAAACTTAAAAAAAAAATTAAGGCTATTGCCATAGGTGATATCTTAAACACACACACACACACACACACACACACACACACACACACACACACACTCATACCAAAGTCCTTGGTATCAGAATGTCAACAGAGAGAGATTCCCACATATGCCTCTGGCTTCCCCACCTCACACCTTGCACCTGTTATGCCTGGGTGGATGACCTGTGCAAGCCACTCCTCCGTTCTGCCCCAGGCCCTCCTTTGTAAAACAAAGGTGATGGATAAGAAGTCTCTACTAGGGTGGCGGTGGGGAGGGAGGGTGTCTATGATTAAAGTCCTACTTTAAAGAGCCTAATCAGCCCTGGCTGGTTTGTCTCAGTGGATAAAGCGTCAGCCTGTGAACTGAAGGGTCCCAGGCTCGATTCCCGCCAAGGGCACGTGCCTGGGTTGTAGGCTCGATCCCCAGTAGGGGGCGTGCAGGAGGCAGCCAATTAATGATTCTCTCTCATCATTGATGTTTCTAGCTCTCTCTCTCCCTCTCCCTTCCTCTCTGTAATCAATAAAAATATTTTAAAATAAATAATAAAAATAAAAATAAATAAAGAGCCTAATCCCGGACAGTATGACACAGGCTTTGGATTCAGACACACCTGAGTTCAAGCCCTAGGTCTGCCAGTTGTTGGTTGGGTGGTCCTGGGAAAGTAACTGAGCCTCAGTTTCCTCATCTGCAAAATGGGAATTAAATAACAAAATGCCTCTTAAGTACGTGACACAGAATAATGCTACATTGAACATAGTGTCACATACTAGTATATCTTTGTGAGTAAGTGTTTTCACATTTTTCAGGTAGATACCCAGGGTGGAATTGCTCTAGTCTTAACTTTTTCAGGAACCTCCATACTGTTCTCTATAGTGGCTATACCAATTTACCAATTCTACCAGCAGTGCACAAGAGTTCCCTTTTCTCTACATCCTCTCTAACACTTTTGATTTCCACATATACAATGGAATACTACTCAGTCATTAAAAACGATAAATATTGCAACAACCTGGATATATCTTGAGAATATCATGCTAAGTGAAATAGGTCAAATGGAAAAGGACAAGAACTGTATGATTTCACTAATGTGTTGGATATAAAACAGAAAGCAACAAACAAACAAAGCAAACAAACAAACTCATAGACACAGACAACAATATAGTGGCCCCAGGGGGAAGAAAGTGAGGGTAGATTAAAGATGCTAAAAGGGGTCAAATATATGATGATGGAAGGAGACTAGACTTTTGGAGATGAGCACACATCACAGAATTGTACATCTGAAACTTATATAATGTTATTAACCAATGTTACATTCAATTTAATTTTCTAAGTTTAAAAGGCAAAACAGCCCAACCGGCATGGCTCAATGGTTGACTGACCTATGAACCAAGAGGTCATAGGTCATATGCCTGTGTTGTGAGCTAGATCCCCAGTAGGGGGCGTGCAGGAGGCAGCCAATCAGTGATTCTCTGTCATCACTGATGTTTCTAGCTCTCTCTCCCTTTCCCTTCCTCTCTGAAATCAATAAAGAAATGTATTTTTTAAAAAAGACAAAACAATAAAAGTTTAGAAGGTAGTATAGGAGCATATCAAAAGAGGAAAAGTATTCCTAAATATGATACAAAGAATGCACTAACTATAATGAAAAATATTGATAAATGGGACTACATTCAATGATAGTTCATTGGAAGACACCAAGAAAAGAGTAAAAAGGCAAGCCAGAGTGGAAAACGTATTCACAGTAACCAGCAAAGAGCTCATAGCCAGTAAACATAAAAAATTCCTAGAAATCAGAGAAACCAAGATGGCAGCATAAGTAAACACTTAAACTGCTGCTTTGCACAACAATTTCAAAGCTACAATTAAAAGACAAAACGGACATCATCCAGAACCACAGGAAGGCTGGCTGAGTGGAAATTCTACAACTGGAAGGAAAGAGAAAAGCACACTGAGACTCAGAGGAGCTGCAGGAGGCAGAGGTACTGAGATGCACGCACGGAGAGGGTTGGCAACTGAGTCCGTGGCTGGCTTTCTCAAGCAGGAGGGAGACAAAAGCTCTCAACTGCTCTGAACTCCAGTTCTGGGCGAGACTCTGGGGACCGAAACTCATTCGGGGAGAAACTGGACTGACTGGCAGCAGGCAGAACTCAAGGGCGGCTTTCTCTCAGAGGTGCTTGCAGTGATTACCACAGGACACTGAGACACAGGGGCCTATTAGGGCAGGGCTGACAGGAAACCAATGCTGTCTACTCTGCCCTGAGACTCCACCCCATTCAAGCTGAGCACAGAGGCTTTTGCAAGTCTTCTCCCATAAGGGTGTCTCCAGCACAGAAGTTCTCCCAGCATAGACACAGCTGATCCTCACAGCCAATTGGCCTGGAGGTTAATTCCTCCCAGTGATACCAACAACAATCAAGGCACTCCTCAATAAGACTGTGCACACAGCCCACAAAGGGGTGCACCAAGACTGTCCACCTCAGGTAACTGGGGAGGCTGAGCCACTGGGCCCTATAGAACATCTAGCACACAAACCACTCTATCAACTCAGGGAAGCAGCCAAAATGCAGAAACAAAGAAACAGATCACAAATGAAAGAAATGGAGGAAAGCAAATGACGGGATATAGAGTTCAAAACTACGGTTATAAGGTTTTTCAAGAATTTTCTAGAAAAGGTCGATAAATTTAGTGAGACCCTTAAGGATATGAAAAAGGACCAACTAGAAATTAAGCATACACTGACTGAAATAAAAAATATTATACAGAGACATAACAGCAGACTAGAGGAACGCAAGAATCAAGTCACAGATTTGAAATACAAAGAAGCAAAAAACACTCAACCAGAAAAGCAAAAAGAAAAAAAGAATCCAAAAATATGAAAATAGTGTAAGGAGCCTCTGGGACAAGTTCAAGCGTACCAACATCAGAATTATGGGGGTCCCAGAAGAAGAGAGAGAGCAAGATATTGAAAACCTATTTGAAGAAATAATGACCTAAAACTTCCCCCACCTGATGAAAGAAATAGATTTACAAGTCCAGGAAGTGCACAGAACCCCAAACTAAAGGAATCCAAAGAGGACCACACCAAGACACATCATAATTAAAATGCCAAGAGCAAAAGACAAAGAGAGAATATTGAAAGCAGCAAGAGAAAAACAGTTAATTACCTACAAGGGAGCATCCATACGACTGTCAGCTGATTTCTCAACAGAAACTATGCAGGCCAGAAGGGAGTGGCAAGAGATATTCAAAGTGATGAATAGTAAGAACCTACAATCAAGATTACTCTACCCAGCAAAGCTATCATTCAGAATTGAAGGTCAGATAAAGAGCTTCACAGATAAGAAAAAGCTAAAGGAGTTCATCACCACCAAACCAATATTATATGAAATGCTGAAAGGTATTCTTTAAGAAGAGGAAGAAGAAGAAAAAGGTAAAGATAAAAATTATGAACAACAAATACATATCTATCAACAAGTGAATCTAAAAATCAAGTGAATAAAAAATCTGATGAACAGAATAAACTGGTGAATACAATAGAATCAGGGGCATAGAAATGGAGTGGACTGACAATTCTCGGGGAGAAAGGAGTGTAGGGGGTGCGGGAAGAGACTGGACAAAAATCGTACACATATGGATGAGGACAGTGCGGGGGAGGGGGTAAGGGCAGAGGATGGGGGTGGAAACCGGGTGGAGAGGAGTTATGGGTGAAAAAAGAGGAACAATTGTAATAATCTCAACAATAAAGATTTATTAAATTTAAAAAAATAAAAGGACAACCCTAAAAAAAAAAAAATCCTAGAAATCAGTCATAAAAAGACAGACAACCCAAAAGAAAAATGGACAAAATTTACCACAGGCATTTACAAAGGAGGGACTTTAAATGTCCAGTAAACATATTGAAAGATGCTCAGCCTATTACGCGTTAGAGAAGGCAAACTAAAACCACAACACGACTGCCCACTCACAGGTTAGCTGAAATCAAAACATCTGGAACAAAGTTTACAAAGATATGGAACAGAAGATCTCATAAGCTGCCAGTCCAAATGTTAATTAGTATTATCACTTTTTAAATTTGGAAGTAACTACAGTAATCTCTATTATAAAAACCCCATGGCCATGACGCCATCATGCCATCACAACCAGTGCTCCTGAGAAGGAAAGGTTAGGGCAGGAAACTATTCTTATTTCCATTCACAACTGTCTTCAAGGTGGGTGGGGCTGCATGCACGATGTGTGGGTGGGTGGGGACTTGACCCTGGGTCCCCCAGCATCCCAGGTCTGGGTCTCATGCGATTTTGTGTAGTGGGCCTCTAGTATAAAATAAAAGAAATTTACATCCAATGACCCACTGTTTTCTCCTGGGTGTATATTCAACAGAAGTGCATAAAAATATATCAAGAGATGTGTAGTTTAAATGTTTGTGGTAGCATCATACATATTGAGCAAAATTCTATTGGTAAATGAGTACTGTTTATTCACAAATATAAGAACTAATTTTTTTAAAAAGCACATTCATCCCCTTAAGAAATAAGTATCAAATATAATTTTGCTTTTTTATCCTATACTAAGGGCCCAGTGCATGAATTTGTGCACCTTGAAAGGAACTGTGGGCCATGAGGCTATGGTAGGCACAGGGGTGGGTCTCAGCCCATCCTCTGTGCTCCCACCTGGCCCCTCCCGCCGCAGTCCCTGGTCCCCTGTCTGCTGGCAGCCCTGCTCCTGCTGCTGCTGCTCCCATGCACTGACAGCGCCTGCCCGCTGAAGAAGCAGAACGATTGGGGCCGGCCCCAGGAGTGGGTGCAAGCGGGGCCAGCACCATCAATGGCTGTGAGCAGCAGCTGCTGCCCTAATCACCCCTCAGGAGCAGGAGGAGGTAGAGAAGCCCTCAGGGCAATCAGGGCTAGCAGCCGCTGCTCACACCCACTGATGGCACTGAGCGATCAGGTACAGCACCAGGCGCTAGCAGTGGGTGCGAGTGGCAGCTCCCACGCCAGCAACAGGTGAAAGCGCCGGGCGGGACCACAGTACGCGGGAGCAAAGAATTTTCAGTAACCACCAGAGGCTCACCCCAATGGCAGCAACCAGTGCTCTACCTTGGTCTGGTGCCCCCACTCACCTGCTCCACCACCCCTCCGCAGCCAACACCCACCATGGTCCACGCACGCTCCCTGGTGGTCAGTGCACGTCATAGCGACCGATTGTTCGGTTGTTCCAGTTGTTCTGCCATTCGGTCTATTTGCATCTTAGCCTTTTATTAGGATAATAGAAGCCTAATATGCAAATTGTCCACTTGGGTGGTCCTTTGACCGGGAGCCCAGGAGTTCAACTGCTTGCTATGATGTGCACTGACCACCAGAGGGCAGCACGCAACATGGAGGGCATTAGCGACACAGCGCTGGCAGTGGGCATCAGTGGAGGCACTGCCCGCCCCAATATGCCCCAATGAGAGTGGGACCGTGGAGGGAGGGTGGAGCAGGTGAGCGGGCAGTGCCAGGCCAAAGCAGGTGCAAACAGGGGCCCACATGCTGCCCAGGGCCCAGGGTCAGCTGGGCCCTGTCCTCCCACACCAGATGCTCACACTTTGATCTCTGGCCAGGCCTAGGGACCACACCTGCACATGAATTTTGTGCCTGGGCCTCTAGTGTTTAATAATTGCATATCAAATGATGTAATGATTTATGTTTTCATCACTTGTGTACAAATAAAAGTTATAATAGAAATCCAACTCAAGAAGAAAAATGTTAATTTCTTAGTGGTCCCAAGAAACAAATTTTGTTTAATTTCTATTTATTTACATAAGGTCACAAGAAACATATATTTGTTGAGCAGAAATATGATAGGATGATTACTAAAAAAATTGTTTGAGTATAAAAATATATTGGATAAAATTCTGCAATGGTGGTGGAATAAAGTACAAGTTCAAAGAGAAAAAAGAAAATGTGAAGTTAAAAAGGTGCTTATGTCTTTTTTTGAATGGTTAATAGTGGATCTCAGATTTCAACAATGACACTGGATATATTTAGAACAGTGGCACACCTTTTATTTTTAAATGTCAATATTTACAATACACCAGAAATTGCAACAATTTAGACTCAAAAAAAAAAGTTTGCCACCAACTTAAAAATGTATGGAGAGACAAAATTGTTCAAAAAGATTTTATGTGCTACATAAGCAAAGAATCGAGACTACTGCTCTTCAGGCAACCGAAAAGGAACTCAGTCACATTGTGGCCCCAAATTCAAAGCTATGATTTTTTAAAATATTCAACTCTGTTTATAAAATTTACAATATTAGTGAAAACTGCCTAGAAAATAACAAGTGAAAGGGAAACAGGTTAGTAAGCCAAGACCAGTAGAATAGGAAAACAGAAATAGCTAGTTAAAGAAGCCATCTAGTAAATCCCATCTTCCCTAAACCAAGAACACTTAAGAGCAAATGGTTTGTAGTTCTCCTCCACAACCAGAGGGTAAATAGCTTAAATCACCTACCTATTCCAGGAGACAGATAGCAGAAATCCAATTAGTGCCGTTTGCCAATGAAGTGCCAGATTAAGTTAAGGGGGTAAGTCTCATTTTAGCACATCAACATAAAACTGATGAATATTCTATTGAGATGCCCCCTAAGGCCTCCCCTAAACACCTGTGGACAAAAAAAGGGGCCACATGCTAACCTGACAAGCTCAGGGAAGGCCTGCATGGTAGTCTTGCAAATTCAATGACCTAAGAGTTGTCGGCAAACTCATCAGTCAACAGAGCCAAATATCAACAGTACAACGATTGAAATTTCTTTTGAGAGCCCAATTTTTTAAACTTAAACTTCTTCTAACGCCACTTCTTCAAAATAGACTCACCCAGGCCCTGGTATTTTGTGGAAGAGCCACACTCAAGAGGCTAAAGAGCCTCATGTGGCTCGCTAGCCGCAGTTTGCCGACCACTAAAGTAACCACAAGGATGGTCTGAAATGAAAACTAACTAAAAGCAGTTATAGTAGGTAGTTACATCCTAGGCCGGTATCTTCCCTGACAAGGTCAATCTTTACCTTAACTGAGCCTATCTGTCTTTTTGCCTTAACTGAGCCTATTATCTATAATGACATATTCTTGAAATGTCAGGGTAACCTATAACCTCCCTTTTTCCCAGACCCCTCAGGCCACAACCAAATGCCCGGGGTGCCAGGACAGATACCACAAATTCCTTCATTGTTACTGTTAACTTTCCTGCACCCACCTAAGCATGTGTCTATTATTTTACTTTTTATCCAATCCCGGAGGTCCCCCCACCTTTTGCTTTCTCCTGCCTCTCTAATCTACCACCAATGGATTTCATGTAACCCACTTACATCTCCTTCTTTGATTGTAATGTATAAAACAAGGTGCAAAATCGCCATTCTCTGGAGCATTATCCCAATCCATTGAGATTCTGCTTCCTGGCAATTGTCAACAATAAACTCAAATAAACTCACAAAACCTATGTACAGGTTTGAATGCTTTTACCTTAACACACCCAACCTTTAAAACCCCTCAAAACAAAGGTCCCAGCATGTGCTCTCCCTCCCCCCTCTTCCTCCCCCACAGGCACGCACCTGCACCTTCTAAACTCTAAGGGACCCCGCAGGAAAGCAATGGGCAGTGGAAGCTTATCCTGGGCTAAGCCCTGAACGTGTCTTCAAGGCCCCCGTTTCTCTGACGTCTTAGTGAGCTAAAGCAGCCCAGTCTAGGCTCAGTTCCCCAGCCCTTTCTTGTTGCATTGTCCCAGCTTTAACTAAGATGCTCTCAAAATCACCTGGACTTGTATTGTGAAATCTTTCCTGCACGAATTCAAGAACCCACACACTTCCAAATGGCCCTAGGCAGACCCGCTCAGGGCCAGGTCCCCTTTCTTTTGTATATATATATTTTCTATTGATTTCAGAGAGGAAGAGCGAGGGAGAAAACGACAGAAACATCAATGATGAGAGAGAATCATGGATCGATTGCCTCCTTGCACGCCTCCAACTGGGGGCTGAGCCCGCAATCTGAGCATGTGCCCTTGACTGGAATTGAACCCAGGACCCTTCAGTCCGCAGGCCGACGCTCTATCCACTGAGTCAAACCGGCGAGGGTGCCAAGTCCCCTTTATGGTAACAAAAATGAAAGCATCTCCAGGGATTTTCATGATGGAAGATCAGACAGAGGCCGA
Organism: Corynorhinus townsendii; assembly: GCA_026230045.1. Taxonomy (NCBI): domain Eukaryota; kingdom Metazoa; phylum Chordata; class Mammalia; order Chiroptera; family Vespertilionidae; genus Corynorhinus; species Corynorhinus townsendii. The sequence goes on from JAPDVU010000011.1 coordinate 40,115,634, forward strand.
GAACCAGAACTACAGGCTTTATTAGTGGAGAAGGACCTGCCGGCTGTCTCACAAGGGGAGAACATCAGCAGAGCAGAGTGAACACACCTTTTTGGCACAAAATTCTAAAAAGATCAATTTTAAATCAAAATCGCTATTAGCCACACATCATTTTTGAAAAGTATTGTAAAATACAAATTCTGGTAAGGAGTTGGCTGAGAAACTCTGCTCCATCTGATGGGGGATGGGGGGCTTCCTCTCTCCAGGGCCCCTCGTCCTCTGGCTCCTTGATTGCCCCTCCTCTGCCCTCCCCTCCAATGCTGGGATTCCTGGGAGCTAGGAGCCAGGTCCACTCTTTGCTCTCTCAGGTGAGTTCAGACATTCTCAGGACTTCAAATGCCTGCCAGCTAAGGACCCCCAAACCTATGTCCGCTGTCCAGATCTGTGTCATCTGGCCCGCATCCCACTCCAGATATAAGATCCTTGCTCAAGCCTCAGGACAAGCTGTTTCCCACCTAGAGTGTTTGCTTCCCTCTTTCATCCCAAGCCCCACCCCTCCTTGAATGAGAAACCAACTCCCCCACCTGCCCAGCACTCTGTGATGGAATCCTCATCAACCCTGAGTTCCTCCAAATACCCCCATGCTACCCTCTGACCTCCCAACAGGCTGTTCTCTTGGCAGGGAACGCTCTTCCCGGTGATCTTCCTCTACTCATTCTTCAGACTCACACGTGCCCTCCTCCAGGAAGTCCTCCTCCCTGCACTCACCACTCCCAGGCTGGGGCAGACACTTACTCTGAGTTCCACAGTTCCCTGTACCTCCCAGCCCAGTCCAGACCATGCTGGGCAGTCAATGGTGACTGATCTGTTCACCCCACTGGGTTGTGAGTCGTGCTGTCTCGGTCTTCACTGTAACCTCATTGTCCTGCCAGGCCTGGCCGCACGGCTCACTGGCATCAACCTCTGCTGAGAAGAATATATATTATTCAACTGGATGTGAAAAGCTGAGGCCCAGTGCCCTGGGACCACTAGCACTTGGAGCAGATGGGCCCCTCTGCATCCTTGTTCTCTAGATCCCCCAGGTACCCACTCCTTTTTCTGGAAGTTGGAGCATGTTGAAAGAAAACATGCAATTAAATGCAGGAAGAATTTACTTCAAACTTAGCAATAACAGTGCATAAAGGGGAATATGACTTCGAAGTAACACAGCCAGTGACCTCTTGAACTTGGGTGGGGCTTTTTGGTCTCTAAAAGTGGGGCTCACTTTGTAGAAATATAGACAATAACAGAACCAGGCTGGTTCTGGCAGCAAAACTGAGAACATTAGCAACCTTAGCTCCTCGGGATGGAGTGCTGGGGGTGAGGGCCAAAACTGGCAGGTCCAGGGAGTAAGGCGTGGAAGGGAGAACGTGATTCTTTTTCTGTAGACTTTGACATTGTTAATGAGCTCATAATCATGTTCTCCTTGTGTAATTGAACCTCTGTGGAAAAGTATTATGGAGATAATAACACTGACTTCGGGCTGTTTGAGGGGTGGGTGCCACGCTTGGCACAGAACTCGCACCCAAAACACGCCTGCAGCAAGCTGTAGCTGGCTCACATCAATTATCTGGCAATATCGTCCATTAATTATGCGACATCCATTAATCCTGAGGGAGGTACTAATATACCTTCCCGTCTTACGATGAGAAGCTGGAATAAGCCGCATCCCTGCATTTGGTTGTTACTGCATTCTGAGAGGCAGGTAGTCATGAGCTCCATTTACAGAGGGGAAAACTGAGAGGCTGGCTAACAGCTGAAGTCACTCTAGGAGACAGCAGTGGCGGGGCAGAGCTGGATTTAGGCCACCGCTATTCCCAAGCCCAAGGCAGCATCCTCAAAGCTCAACCTTGAACCTCTCACACCCTTCCATCCTCTCTCCCAAACCTTTTCTGTTCCATTTGAATGCAGAACCATTAAGCTACCCTGCCAGACATTTCCTGAGATGCGGTCCTCCACCCCTCTTCCACTCCACCAACCAGCTAGGCCACATATTTTCATCAAACAGGACACTTCTTGCCCTGTGAGAATGCCAAAGCCAGCTTTGAGCCTGGGACATTTTCACTCCACTCAATGCCTGTGTCATCCCAGCCAGATGTGGGGCATGGGGAATTAGGGGTGGGTACGAGTGTCCCACATCCCGCGTGGTTCAGGGTTTGGGTTCAGGCTCTGGAGGAGGCCTCCCACAAATGAAAGAGACAAGACAAGAAATAATAATTTGGAAACTGAGGACCAGGCGGAAGCCCAAGGAAGGACTCCGCTTTGCTCTGGCCTTGCCATCCCTTTTATTCAGGTTTGGGATACATCCATAGCCCTTAGGCAGGCCATTCCAGTAACAGGCAGACTATCTTATAAGTAAGGATTTACATGACTGTCTGGTGGGGAAGTTGCTTCAGCTACCATTGTCTCGACTAAACAGTGGGTGCATAGCTCTGACCTTTGCCAGAACTTTAAGGGTCACCAGTCTTCCAGGATCCCTGTCCACACTTCTCTGATAGTGAAGGCAATGGGCGGCTTCCGGCAGGTGAGGAAGACTGGCATCCAGCGGTGGGCTGGGAGGAGCAACCAGTGTCAGACAAAGGATCACAGACCTGCAGTTGAAAGATCCCCCTGGCTGTGAGGGAGGGTGATGGAGGGGGGTGGGGGGGTAGGAGGGAGAGAGACCTACAGACAAGGGAGGCCAGGAGCTTCTGGGGGAGACTGGGCTGGAGCCCAGCAGAGGGCAGAAGGGAGCCTTAAAGCCAGAAGCCCCATGACTCAAGAGTTTGAAATGAGGAAATTTTCAACCAGAGAAAAACACAATGCTGTCCCTAAGAGAGAAAAAAATGAAACAACCTACAGATGGGTCCATAGGGGAAGTGGATGTGAAACTGTTGTTATTAACCTTGTTATAAATAACAGGAAAGGAGCAAAAGGAAGGCCAGATATGATAGACCTGGCATTTGTGTAGCTTTGCCAGGAAGCTGCAATTTCACAGAAGCTGCCAGTCCATTCCCTGCAGCTCGCTGGGGGAAGGGCTAACCAGGGTGGAGAATGGATGCCTGCCCAGGAAAGTCTGGGTGAACTAGGGAAGGTACCTGTCTGTCAGTCACACCTGGGAACAGGTCACTGGCCAGAGTAGGTGTGGCCACTGCAAGCACCGGAAGAGAAAGATTTGAAATATTTAATCTCCTAAACAAAGAAGTTCGTTCTGTCTTGCGCTCTTCTCCTGGCGCTCTGGGGACTCTTGCTGCAGGGGGCCTGCTCTCTTGGCCCCTGTGCATTCACCCACACAGCCCACAGTCATGTGGGCCCCACATAAGGAACTAATGGACTACAACTTGCCTAATGCTAAAGCGGACCCAATGCCAGTGTGGAACGGAAACTGGACACTGGCTTTGCTTTGAGCTCTATTGACTCCCCAGCCACACTTCCTGCAGGACTGGATTAAGGGAAATGGGACTTTAGAAACCCAGATGTGTATTTCCACGCAAATAAAAAATCACCATCCTCCCACGCGAATCTCAAAAATTTATTTTTCTTGAGATATCGTAAGGACCCCATCTTAAGCACTCAGTGGGGGAAAGGACACCCCACTTCCACCCATAACAGATGGAGACCCGTTAAAGCCATTCCATGAACTACCTCCCAGGAGTTCAAACAAATGAACCCCCGCCATGTATATGGATATAAATAATCTCAAAAACTGAAGAAAAGGGCTATTGCAGACAGATATGCTTATGCTGTGTGCTGCCCTGTGTATAGAGTTTTTAAACCTGCAAAAGACCATTTTCCCAAATATTATGTGTGGATATGAGGCAGATTATTGAGAAGCTAGGAAAATTCCTTGGCAAGTGGAATGGAGAACCTGAGATAGTTGAACAAAATGGCCAGTTAACAGCCAGACACAGAAGGTCACCAGGGCAGAAAGCCCCAGGTGCCTAGCAACAGGCAAAACTGGTGCTGGACCTCCATCCAGGGTGGCCTTTCCTCCCCTGGCATCTCATTGGCTATGCAGCTTAGACCCCCCTGACATTTCCTCCCTAAATACAACATCTAGGCCTCAGTTGTACTTCATCTCCAGGCCCAGAGAAGTAACAAAACCAGGCAGGCAATGCCAGGACCAGCGGGACTGACTAATGACCTCCTGTCCTGGCAGTGACCAATCATTGGATACCACAACCCTGAAGGGCACATCTGGAAAACTGATGAAGATTACATTGAGATCCTCCCCTAAACACCCAGCCTTTAAAACTCTCAAGACGAAGGACCCAGCCAGTGCTCTCCCTCCCAGGAGCACACTCATGCCTTTCCCTTTCCCCTCATCCTCCCCCACAGGCATGCACCCCCGAACTCTAAGGGACCCCACAAAACTTATAACCAAGGGAGCAATCAGCAGGCAGCTCATCCCAGGCAAACACCTTGACCCTGTCCCCAAGACCCCCTTTTCGCTGAGTTCCCAGTGAGCCAAGCAGCCCCCCCCCCCCCCCCAGGCTCTGCTGCTGCTTCTTCTGTCCTAGGCCTGTCCTTGTTTCGCTGTCCCCAGCTTTAATAAACATTTTCTCAAAATCCACTTGGACTTGTATTGTGAACTCTTTCTGCATGAAGGCAAGAAGCCACACACTACCCACCAGCCCCAGGTAGACCCACTTGGACCCAGTCCCCTTTCCGGTAACAGTTGCACAAATATGTAGGAAAATAATTAAAAAGTGCCTCAGAATATTAACTATGTGTCATCTGGGAGGGAACATGGGAGGTCCCAAACCAGTTAGAAATATTTTATTTCTCTCAAGATAAAAATGTTAAGGTATAACAAAAATAGCTGTGCATATATGACTAAACATGACAATTCCTCTAAACCTGTCTTGACTCTGTATTTGAAATAATTACTTTTTAATCTATTTTTATTGATTTTACAGAGAAAGGGAGAGAAAGATAGAAACATCAATGATGAGAAAGAATCATTGATCGGCTGCCTCCTGCACGCCCCCAATGGGGATCAAGCCCACAACTGGGGCATGTGCCCTGACCCAGAATCAAACCATGACCTCCTGGTTCATAGGTATATTCAACCACTGAGCCATGCCAGCCGGACTGAAATAATAATTTTTAAAATATTTTTATTAATTTCAGAGAGGAAGGGAGAGGGAGAGAGAAATAGAAACATCAATGATGAGAAAGAACTATCGATTGGCTGCCTCCTGCACACCCCCACTGGGGACCAGAGCCTGCAACCCAGGCATGTACCCTTGACCGAATTGAACCCTTCAGTCCGCAGGCCCATGTTCTATCCACTAAGCCAAACCAGCTAGGGCAAGATAATTACTTTTTAAAGCAAAAGAAAGAGGGTTGTGGAACCAGATGATAATCAGATACAGATAGAGATGGAGCAGAAGGAGAAAGAGTCATCACAGGGAAGACATGCAATTTTATTTTTCCCTTGACTGCCTTCCTATTCGATACACACACACACTTACCCAGCTATAGCATATGGTAGATAGTATCAGAAAGAGAGGATGGGTAAAGAGGTGGGTGACAGGGTGGATGGGTAAGGATGGGAGGTGGGGAAGGGATAAGGGGACAGCCCTAGAAGACCAAAGAACATTGCTGCCTTGCAGTCTGTGACATAATCAAGTCCCTAACATTACTCACAGCCAAGGCTGTTCTGTAAACCTGGGGAAGCCCTAGGCCAGGGGTAGCAGGAAGGAAGCAAGACTTCCCCTTTGCCCAGTTCTAGGTGCTGGGTGGGGTGGCTTTGAAAGATGGAAGAGAGAGAGACTAAGATAAGCAAAGCTGGGAGGAAAAAGTGAGGGGGAGGGTGGTGAGGGCCAGAGAGCAGACCACCATGACTCATACCCAGACTGCAAGTCAGGTGCTAGAACCATAAGGCGGGGACAATCCTAAACAAAATAAACCCTTCAGCAATTTGCAGAACGCACCACTCAGCCAGCTGGGTTGGCAGCCTCCAAAATAGACTAAGAAAATCCATGATGGGAGCTTAAACTTAAAGAGGGTCACTCTGGCCCCACCCACCCCAGATCAGAAGGAGTCTGGTGGAAAGTAGCAGGTGGGGGACTGCTGGGGGTCTTGATCTGGCATCTAGAAGGGTTCAGGAACCTGGAGAAGGGGCTGTGTATAAATTAATCAAGAGTCCAGAGACAAAACATAATTTTGAAAGGCATTTGGGGAGTCAGAGGAGCTTAGCTAAAGGAACTAAGTTCTCCTGGTCTCAGGACCCCTTGCTATTTATTAACACAAATTGTCCTAAGACAAGGTAGAGATATATACATCAAAGGGTAGGGTTTCATTACAGTCCATTGTCAGATTGGGGAATTGCCTTTGGCTGTTCAGGTATTTGGCCAGAAGGAGACAATAACATGCAGATTAAGATGTCCTCAGCTGGATATATGGGAGAATCCAAGATGGCGGCGTAGGTAAACACCTAAACTGCTGCCTCCCACAACAATTTAAACTGCAACTAAAAGACAAAACGTCTATCACCCAGAACCACGGGAAAGCAGGCTGAGTGGAAGTTCTACAACTAGAAGGAAAGAGAAAAGAGCATTGAGACGTGCACGAGCGCTGAAAAGCTGAGGTACGGAGGCGCGTGATCCCGGCTGGCGGCGGGCGACTGGGTGCGTTGCTTTTTTTCAACCAAACAGAGACAAGCCCCCGATTACTCTGAAATCCAGTCTCTGGGGAGACGCGGGGGACCCAAACCCCTACGGGAAGAAGCTGGACTGTCTGCCAGCAAGCGTGGCTTGCTTGCAGAGCTGCACGCAGGAATAATTGTTTACTGCACTGGGGCACGGGACTCCAGGACGCCTTAAGGGACACAGAGCCAGCCAGCTAGCAGCCATTGCTGTTTGCCACGCCCTAACCTAGTGACGCCCTGAGACCCCGCCCCACACAACCTACAAACCCACCCAAGCTCCAAGCAGCCGAGTTAGCATAAGAAAAGCCTGCCCTATCGCAGCTTAACCTAGAAAACTTGCAGCCGGGGTCAGACAGCTCCAAAACCTCCAAACCGCAAGCAAAGAGGAGAAAACTGCAGCTCTCACTGTAGCTCCTGCTGAGTGGCCTCAGACAGTAGCTGACCTGCACCCCATTGGAGATCCAGAAGCCAGTGTACCTAGTGGTCAGTGTGAGACACCAGATTTCAACTTCTCACATCCATAAGTGACACATTCAAGAGGCAGACTCAGTGAGCACCAAAGCCCCACTGAAACAAGTCCTGCCCCATAAGCGTGTCTTCAGCGCAGCAGTTCTTCCATTATAGACACAGGGAGTGCTCACAGCTAATTGGCCTGGAGGTTAATTCCTCCCAGTGTACTAACAGCAATTCAGGCTTAACTACACCAAGACTTTGCACTCAGCCCACAAAGGGGTGTACCAAGAGCATCCACATCAGGTAATTGGGGAGGCTGAGCTACTGCCCCCTATAGGTCACCTACCACACAAAGCCACTCTATCAACACAGGGAAGCAGCCAAAATGCAGAGACAAAGAAACATATCACGAATGAAAGAAACGGAGGAAAGCAAACTACTGGATGACATAGAGTTCAGAACCACATTTATAAGGTTACTCAAGAATCTTCTTAAAACCGCTGAGAAACTTGATGAGACCTTCAAGGAGCTTAATGAGAATGCCAAAAAAATGGAAAAGGATCAGTCAGAAATGAAGCATACACTGTCTGAAATAAAGAATATACAGAAACTCAACTGTAGATCAACATACCCCAAGAATCAAACCAAAGATCTGAAATATGTGGAAACAAAAAACATCCAACCAGAAAAACAAAAAGAAAAAAGAATCCAAAAATATGAAGATAGTGTAAGGAGCCTCTGGGACAACTTCAAGCGAACCAACATCCGAATTTTTGGGGTTCCAGAAGAAGGGAGAGAGCAAAATATTGAAAACCTATTAGAAGAAATAATGACAGAAAACTTTCCCTACCTGGTGAAAGAAATAGACTTACAAGTTCAGGAAGCGCACAGAACCCCATACAAGAGGAATCCAAAGAGGACCACACCAAGACACATCATAATTAAAATGCCAAGGGCAAAAGACAAAGAGAGAATATTAAAAGCAGCAAGAGAAAAACAGTTAATTACCTACAAGGGAGTACCCATACAACTGTCAGCTGATTTCTCAACAGAAACTATGCAGGCCAGAAGGGAGTGGCAAGAAATATTCAAAGTGATGAACAGCAAGAACCTACAACCAAGATTACTCTACCCAGCAAAGCTATCACTCAGAGTCAAAGGTCAGATAAAGAGCTTCACAGACAAGAAAAAGCTAAAGGAGTTCATCACCACCAAACCAGGATTACACGAAATGCTGAAGGGTATCCTTTAAGAAGAGGAAGAAGAAGAAAAAGGTAAATATAAAAATTATGAACAACAAAATGACATCAAATACATACCTACCAACAAGTGAATCTAAAAATCAAGTGAATGAAAAATCTGAAGAACAGAATGGACTGGTGAATATAATAGAATCAGGGACATAGAAACGGAGTGGACTGATGATTCTCAGGGGAAGCAGGTGGGAGGGGTGCGGGAAGAGATTGGACAAAAATCTTACTCCTATGGATGAAGACAGTGGCGGGGGGTAAGGGCCTGGGGTGGGGTGGGGGATCAGGTGGAGGGGAGCTATGGGGAAAAATAAAAGAGGAACACCTGTAATAATCTGAACAATAAAGATTTATTTAAAAAAAAAAAAAAGATGTCCTCAGCTGTCTGGCAGCGGCAAGCAATCATTTAATGCATCCTTTTCAGGTTTGGGGAAATGCTCTCAGCCATCTCCAGATGATTCAGCCCTGCTGACATGCTGGAATCGGCTTCTGGCAGGGGACAGAGTAGGTCAGCTGTCAGCCGCTATACCAGACATGTGGGCATCTTCGGGTGAGGAGTGAGGAGAAGCCAGTGTCCACTAGCAGTGACTCAGCTCCTGCTGTTAAAGAGAAAACCACAGGCCCAAAATGACATCATTCATACAAAAAACCCATGATACCGAACCTGGACTTAATACCTAATCTAATTGCAGTTTTAACCTCTGCCAGAAACAGAATCTTCATCAGCCAGTTTGGAATATTGTGGTCAAGCACCAATGGGGTCACAGGGGCCTCTCCATGCACCAAAGAAAGAAGAGGCAATCTGTGTGACAAAACCCTTCAGTCTCTTCCCCAAAGAAAAGATGTCTCTGCCCCCAATAACTCTTTCTTTTGTCCATAGCTCCCTTGTCCCACCCTTCCTATAAAAACCTGCCATTTTGTACAACCTCTTGCTGTACCTTTCTAGTTGCTGGAATGGTTGGTGCCCGTTTCATGAATTTCTTAATTAAAACCAGTTAGATCTTCATATTTGCTCAGTTGAATTTTTTTTTAACTTGACTAAATCTATATTGGGAACCTCTGAATCTTTGCTCTTTAGACTTGAAAATTTGGAAACCTTGACTACTCTTTAGATAAATTTGAGAGATTAGCAAATTGTATTAAAATAATTTACTTAGCCCTAACCGGTTTGGCTCAGTGGATGGAGCGTCGGCCTGCGGACTGAAAGGTCCCAGGTTCGATTCCGGTCAAGGGCATGTAGCTGGGTTGCGGGCACATCCCCACTGGGATGTGTGCAGGAGGCAGCTGATCGATGTTTCTCTCCCATCGATGTTTCTAGCTCTCTGTCCCTCTCCCTTCCTCTCTGTAGAAAATCAATAAAATATATATTTTTTAAATTTACTTAACAAAATATTTATTGAGCACCTACTATGTGTTAGTGAAGATACATCAGTGAGCCAAATAAACAGAAGTCCCTACCCCAATGGAGAGAACATTTCTGGTGGGAAAGGCAGAATTAAAATGTAGATCAATATATAAGATGCTTTCAGGTGGTGGTAAGAGGCTATGAAGAAAATGTTTTATGTATTTAACAAACATTCAAAACTTATTACATGCCAGGCACTAGTGTACGTGCTTAAAAATATTAATCAGCTTAGTACTTATATAGCACCTTATTTAATAAATAAAAGCAGGGTCTGGGGTGGGGAGAGATGCTAATTCAGTTTATGTGGTCTGTTAGTTTCTTCTGGTGGGGGGACAGGCCTTTGAGCTGGGAACAGAAAATGAGCCATCCTCAGTCTCTAGGCCAAGCATGTCGGGCAGAGGGCTGGTGCGAAGGCCCTGAGGCTGACGGGGTGTTTGAGAAACAAGGCCACCGTGAGTGGAGCTTTGTGAGCAGACATTATAGTGGAACCCGATGATGTCAAATTCAGCAGCCACTGGACAGATCCTGAAGGCGACCAGAGCAGGCTACCAGAAGCGCTTGGATTTTATTTCCAGGGTAGTAGGAAGTCTTATCTTGGAATCTTTAGAATCTTAAGAATGTTTATGTTTTCTTATCTATAGGATCCTGCAGTCTGGTCATCTCAAATCATTAGACTCTCAGAATCTTTACAGTCTTGTCAGATAATTTGCTCAATTCTGCTCTCTAGGCCAGAGTTCTGTCCCTCAAAATATGTCCTGAATGTTCCCTGAAGTCTCTTCTGGTCTTTTTTTTTTTTTTTTTAATATATTTTATTGATTTTTTTACAGAGAGGAAGGGAGACAGTGAGAGAGTTAGAAACATCCATCAGCTGCCTCCTGCACGCCCCCTACTGGGGATGTGCCCACAACCCAGGTACATGTCCTTGACCGGAATCGAACCTCGGACCTTTCAGTCCGCAGGCCTACAATCTATCCACTGAGCCAAACCGGTTTCGGCTCTTCTGGTCTGGATTCTAGCCTCTGCCATGGCAGGGGTGCGCCCTGAGATCAGACAGGGAGGCTGGCCTACACTTCGTTGTCATGAAGTAGGTGCCAGTTCTTCCTTTTTCTTGTTCTGGAGGTGCTAGGAGGTCCTAAAGCCAAGCTCTAATCCAAACTCCTGGGGCATCTAAAGGTACCTCACATGGAGCCATAAAATAAATCCTGATTCCCCTCCTTCCTGCAAAACCTGCTCCACCAGCTTCCCACCACAGCTGGTCCTCATGCCTTCCCCTCATCTGCTCCTCACCTCTGTAAAAGGCACCATCTTTCCACTCGCCATGTCGATGTAAGAAATATTCAAACCTGTAAGAATTTTTATGAGTTTATTTGAGCCAAACTGAGTATAATTGCCAGGAAGCAAAACCTCAACGATTAAGAAAATGCTTCAGAGAATGGCAATGATTCACCTCATTTTATACATTACAATCAAAGGAGAAGACATAAGGGGGTTACGTGAAATCCACTGGTGATAGACTAGGGAGGCAGGAGAAAGCAAAGGGGGAAACCTTGGGTACTGCATAAAAAGTGAAATGAATAGACACTTCCTTTTACCTAAGTGGATACAGGATAGTTAACAGTCAACAATGAACATGATAACAGTGACAATGAGGGTATTTGTGGTCTCTGCTCTGGTGCTGTGGTTGTGCTTCGGGGGGGGGGTAGGGGGTAGGAATTACTTCGTTATTCCAAAGGTTTGTTTATCAGGTGGTTATCCTAGATGCAAAAGGACAACAGAGAGGCTCAAGTAAGGTGAAGACTGGCCTTTGTTAGAGAAAAATATTGCCCTAGGACATGACTACCCACCATGAACTGCTTTTAGTTAAAAAGCTTTAATTTCACAATATCCTATGTGGTTACTTTAGATCTCTGAGTTTGTAAGGCCACCACACAGGCCTCCTCCGAGTTTGTCAGGTTAACATGTGGCCCTTTTTCAATTCCACATCTCCCTTTTGGTCATAAATCAATCTGGAAGTATGCATTGATGACCAACCTTTTTGTTGGATAACGTGGTCCCACAGTGCTAGGAAGGCTCATGCCGAGGAAGTCGTGGTGTCAGCGTTTGTCTTGCTGAACAATGGACTACTGGGGATGGGGCAAGACCATAACCTTGGATGAAAGTCAAAGCTGAATTTTCCTCCAAAGTGAAAGGCAGATAAATGGGAGGCCGCCAGGTCCTATGGGCCTTTGTTAAGAAAAACACTCTGGCCCTGGCCAGTGTGACTCAGCTGGTTGGAGCTATGCACGGAACAGTTGTGGGGTCAAGTCCTGGTCAGAGCACATGCCCAAGTTGCGGGTTTGATCTGGGTCAGAGTACATACAGGAGGCAGCTGATCAATGTTTCTCTCTCACATTGATGATTTTCTCTTTTTCCCTCCCTTCCTCTCTCTCTAAAAATCAATAAAAGCATATCCTCAGATGAGGATTTAAAAAGAGAAAAACATTGGATCATTTCTAACCTATAAGCTGTTATGATCCAGGTTTTTCTGCCTGTCTCACTTCTCTATATTTTGCATCTAGTATCCAGTGAATAAAATTCCTCCCTCGCTCGTGGGAGTGGGGTTGAGGTTCTTGCAGTATCTTCAGAAAAAGATTTGCACAGGAGAACGTGATGTGGAAAAAGGCTTTATTTGCGTGAAGTTACCAAGTCCCCTGCCCCTTAAGCCAGTCCTGAGAGAGGAGCAGCTGGTGTTCCAGCAGAGCCAAATGCAGGACCAGAATCCAGAGCTCCCGTGCCATGTTGCAGCCAGGAATAGTTCAGCATCCGAGCTAATTCAAGTCCATCAGTTCACTGTGGGTGTCCCACATGGCCTTGAGCGGCAGGGAGCGCAGCCCACGGCAACATGAGTCCCCGGAGCCCAGGACACCAGAGCAACAGTAAAAACCAAGCGAGTGTGGCTCCTTCGGAAGTTTAAATGTTCAGGTTTCGAGATTGCAGTGGCCGCACCTATTCTGGCCGCTTTCAGGTGTGATTGAAGGACAAGTACCTTCCCACGTCACTCAGACCTTACAGGGCATGCGTCTAAACTGCCTTTGTCCAGTCTCTTCCCCCAATGATCAGTGGGGAACAGATTTGGAGAGTGTTAAACGCAGCTTTTTGGCAAAGCTGTATAAATGGCATGCTCATGTTATTTAGCCCTCCCTTTCCCCTTTCCTGTTAAATAATAACCAGGTTATTACAATGGCATCAGTATGACATTTACTTATAGTTTGAGGATACACTATACACCTCTTCATTTTTCATAATCTGACCATGAGTTGGGTTTCTATTTACTATGGCCCATCTACTTCCCATTGGCAACACTCGAGTGCTGTTATTAATCTGATTTCCACTAATTATGCAATTGGAAGCTGTAACCTTAAGGTTTCATTGGGGCCAAAAGTTGTAAGAACACGATGCTGTATATTATAATTACCACCTAAAAAAATTCCAGAGGCCAGGAGGGCAGTAAGAGTTTCATAAGCAAATTTTCATGTGCCTTAGCAGTAGTTATAGAAGACCATGTTTTTAGCCATTTTAGCTTCTATTTGAATTAGTATCCTTGTTGGGTTACTGGTAAGCACATTCCATAATTGGTTTCTAGAATTTATACTTAAAACTAGAGGCCCATTGCAGGAAGATTCCTGCAAGAATACGGCTCCCCCGCCTGCTTCCCTCCCTTCTCTGCCACCCCACCTGCTTCCCTCCCATCTCCACCGCCCAGCTTGCTTCTCCACAGCTTTGCTCCCTTCTGCAGTGCTTGGCTTCCTTCTAAACACTGTCTTTACTCTTTGCTCTGCACCTGGATATGCAAATTAACCGCCATCTTGGTTGGGTTAATTTGCATGCCCGCTCCTGATTGGCTGGTGGGCATGGGTTGTGGGCGTAGCAGAGGTATGGTCAACTTGCATATTTCTTTTTTATTAGATAGGATTCCTTTCTTAATATTCTTTTTCCACTAACTTTCTATAACTTCCCTTGTTTGTCTCTTTTTACTCATTCAGAGATAACCAAGTTAATAGGACCAACTACTACTTCCTTTTAACTTCTCTTAAAAATATATGCATCCCTTTTCTTCCTTTTGCAATAGCATTTCTTCTAAATTTCAAAAGAGAAACCATAAAAAGAGTATTACTGATAATACAAAAGTTATCTTATACACCTTCAGCAATGATTAACAGTTGGGCTATATACACAAGGTTTGAAAAAGCTAAAAGAACAAGTGTAATTATTATGATTAATACTAGAGGCCCAGTGCACAAAATTTGTGCACGGGTAGGGTCTGTAGGCTTGGCTGGCAATCAGGGCCAATCAGATTCCCCACCTCCTGGCCTCCCTGCTTCCTCCTTCCCTCACTCCCTCAGTGCCCTGCCACTGCCACTGGTTGCCTGCCATGTTCCACACTGCCCCCTGGTGGTCCGCACACATCATAGTGAGTGATTGAACTCCCATTCTCCCAGTCAAACCCCTGAGGGGACACTTTGCATATTAGCCTTTTATACATATAGATTGGCAGACAGGTAAAGACAATCAAACAAATTAAGTTCAACATCAGCCCTAGCAAGTTTGGCTCTGTGGTTAGAATGTCAGCTCACGGACTAAAGTGTCACAGATTCAATTCAAGGGCAAGTACCTCAGTTTCAGGCTTGATCCCTGGCCCAGGTTGGGGCTCCTGTGGGAGACAACCAATCCAGGTGTCTCTCTCACCTCCATGTTTCTCTGTCTCTCCCCTTCCCCTCCACTCTATCTAAAAAAGCAACGGAAAGAATATCCTTGGGTGAGGATTAACAAAACAAAGTTCAACATCGATTTGTAGGTACGCAGGCCTTGTCAAAGTCTTGGGATAGCTGTCTATCTCAGATGGGATGTCGGTGGCTTCTCAATGGCCTCTCATCCATAAGAAGTCTTTGATCCCCACTGTAAGTGGAGGCAAGCATCAGAGACAGGGGCAGATGTCTATTCACAGTTATGCACCCGATATGGTCCCTTCCAACAATGTTGGAGAGAGTCTGTAATTAATGTCTTTTTCAATGGACAAAAATCTCCTGGTTGTAAGTTGTGGTCTTTGAAGTCTTTATCTCCTGAGACCACACTGTGAAATTAATGCAACTAATTTATCAGTCCCTATAAACTGAGTACTGAGCCCTGGATAATAATGTAGAATGTCTTCTTTTGGTAAAGTTGATTCATATGTCCCTTCATCCAGATTCATGGAGCAGCTAGTGGACTATTTCACAAGGACAAGGTCTATGTTTACCATAGATTTCAGGTTGAGGAGCAATATAGGGAGAGTTTTGACCAGGGGAGAGCAAAAGCTTTTGAAAATTTACCTAGTTTAGTTTTAATTGTACAGCCTCTATGTTCTACCAATCCAGAGAACTGTGGGCACAATGAAAATACTATAGCCTGGCTCAATGGTTGAGTGTTGAACTATGAATCAGGAGGTCACAGTTCAATTCCCAGTCAGGGCACATGCCCGGGTTTTGAGTTCAACCCCCAATAGGGGGCATGCAGGAGGCAGCCAATCAGTGATTCTCATCATTGATGTGTCTATCTCTCTCCCTCTCCCTTCTTCTCTGAAATCAATAAAAATATTTTTTAAAAGAAAATACTGTAAAATAGGCCAAATGTTACAAATGGATTGCACTATTTGATGA